>JAUIMM010000706.1:16600000-17147500 GCA_031769625.1 Taudactylus pleione | reverse complement strand
CAAGCATCAGTGCCCACTGCTCCTCAGAAAGAACCCCTAAATCCGCTTCCCATTTAGGTTTTAATGACAAACGGAGACTATCAGGAGAAAACTTTGAATTGAGAGTAGAGTACAGAATAGAAACAACCCCTCGATTTCCTAGAGAGAGCAACAGCGTCTCACTGGAGAGACAGAAAGACAAGGTGGGGAGTCCCCAAACTGGGCATGTAAAGCATGGTGTAACTAACTGTAAGATATTGAAAAAAGGTTGAGTTAGGACTGCTGAGCTCTAATTTGAGCTGGTCAAAAGTTTTAAGCAAGCTGTCTTGATAAATGTGGCCTAAAGTGGTCATGCCATACAAAGACCAGAATGATGACAGGATCATAACCCTAAACAAGAATAAAAATATAGGAATTTGCGCTTCACAATAGGCAGCTACTGGTGTCAAAGGGTAATTCCTATAAGTAGCCCCAAACAGAACATACAAATCACAATATAAAACAGTCACCAGAGCGTACAGGAATATAGGACATAAACTGGAAATCCAATGAGGTAAGTAGAACCCCTATAATAACAATATATACAATGTTCAAAAATAGTCAATATATAAAATTCTTGCAGTCTTTCACCGTAGTCACAATAGGAGGGTTTATTTCTATATATATCCAAGATGTGTTTTTCATAGAGATCTTCTCACTCCCATATCACACTTGTGCATATGAAAAAGAGGGAGAAAAGACCATCGTAGTGTATTACCATTTATTAAATAAAATATTCAACATCAGGATAAAAACATATCCACCAAAATATGATAAAATTCAAGGCGTAACAGAGAATGGGGGTGTAGACAGAATACACCAAAATCGCTAATAGAGCCCTTCCTGGGAACAGGAATACAGGGAATCCCAACGACCTGCAGTGTCTCTGAAGAATCTCCACTTCCTGGATCCAAGCCTTGGACTAAAACACCAACGCGTTTCAACTATAGATTTAGTCTCCTGCTTCTTCCTTCTGGGATCATAACCCTGTGTCCAAGTAAGCTATTGCTGCCGACCAGATCGCAACTGCCTGGTTCAAAAGGGAAGCGTACTTCTTATCCCTTTTACCTATAAGGAGAATCTGTAATTGGGACAATGAGTAATCAGTCTGCTCCCCCAGAAAGCCCAGCAGGGTCCTACCACTAGACCCGGTAGCTCCAGCGCAGGTGCTAGGTTTGCAATCACCCAAGGCAAAGCTACACTTTGCCGCCCCTACTACGACCAGTTTTCTATCCACTTGTTCACTCATCTCAGGCCATCCTCTTGCCTCGTGCTGTGCACCTCCATTCCTTGTCTGTGTCTGCTCCGCCTCCAGTGCTCTCCGCTGACCTAACGATCTGCACTGCTGTGTTTCGGAAGCCGGCTTCTCCAGTCAAGACTTGTAGTGGCAGCATCGCAACGTTACTACATCACATCTGCGACGCTGCCGGAAACAGGCACCGCCGGCAAATAGGGGCTTGGGTCCTGCTATCACCATGTTCTTGTTAGGTGGACTCTCCTACGCCCTCCAAAGGCCGGCGCCCTTAGGCAGCTGCCTAATGGTAGCGCCGGCCCTAGGTAGCCCACTCAATTAAATGTGATAACTGTGCTACCAGGTAATAGAGATGTAAATTGGACAAGGCTAAGCCGCCATCTCCCTTAGACCGGCATAGCTTATGACATTTGATCCTTGCCTTCTTATCACCCCATACAAAAGAAGAAATTAAAGCATTAAATCCCTGAAACACCCTGTCAGGGATATAAAGAGGTAAATGTTGCAGCACATAAATATATTTGGGTTGCATAATCATTTTAAACAAGTTAATCCTGCCAGTCAAGCTAAGGGGCAATTTCTTCCACATATGTAAGTTGGTTTTAAAAACTCCGTAATAGGGTGGAGATTCAATTTAACCAGCAGCGTCTCCGGCCCTCTTACCTGAGGGGGGCTGCCGCTGCTGCTGGTCTGGATGTGACCGGCTGGGTCCCGGCGCCTGCGCAATTAATCTGGCAAGCGCTGGGTCCGGCACATGAGCGGCGGTGGCACCGCACATGCGCATTAGCAACTGCTTCTGGAGGCTACACTGGTTTCATCCCCGAGAATCCCTGTAGCCAGAGGCGGGCTGGGCCGGGGGGCAGGGTGCCATATGCCCCCCAGGCCGGTGCACTTTTCCTTCAGGGAGGGCCGCAGTCACACACTGCACATGCAGGACTGATGACGGCCGGGTGACAGGCAGAAAGTGCTCTGCAAGTCGCTCCGACAATAGAACCATCAGAGCGGCTGGGCAGCATTCTCTGCTTGTTATCGGGCTGTCTGTCACATTCATGCAGCTTGTGACTGCACACTGAGCACTCCTTCTGAGTCCGCTCCGCAGCAGGGGCTGTGTGTGTGTTAAGTCAGTGTGCACAAGTAGCTTCCTGTCTGAGTCTGTCCCTCCCCTCGGGCCCTCCTTGAGTCTCCGCCCCTGCTATCCCCTGTCTGTCACTACTCTAGATCTGACGCTTCACTGTACTACTGGATCTACTGTACTCCCTCCTGTCCTGGTCAGGACCCCACCCCCTCCTCTCCTCTCTCTGACTGTTTTAAACTCCTTCCTGTCCCCAGCTAAAGCCCCGCCCGCTCACCAGGAGGCCCCGCCCCCTCTCTTACCTTGCCTGCCTATTTTATTCTACCTCCTCCTGTCCCTGCCAAAGACCCCGCCCCCTCACCCCGAGTCTCCGCCCCTTCTCTAGTCACTCTATCCTCATATCCTGTCTCTTCTTTTCCTGTACACTGGACCTCCTCAGGGACCAGAGACACATCCCCCTTCCATAAAGGTAAGTGCCAGTGTAGGGGGTGGAATACTTATGCAATGGGGAGGGGTGTAGTTTTTATCTTGGGGAGGGGGTGTTTTAATACTGTCGGTGCTGGGGATGGTGTAATGTGTGTATGTGGGGGGGTATTATTATTGTGTGTGAGGGGTATATTCATAATATCTGTGTTTTATGTGGGTCTCTGCATTATCTGGTGATTACTGCTATGATCTGCATTATCTCTCATGCCATTGCGATGCTCCCTGATCTGTCGGTCACTGCAAACATCTCTGCATTATATACAGCCACTGTGACGCTCCCTGATCTGACGGTCACTGAAAACTTCCCTGCATTATATGGCAGCCACTGCGACGCTCCCTGATGTCAGTCACTGCGAACATCTCTGCATTATATACAGCCACTGTGACGCTCCCTGATCTGACGGTCACTGAAAACTTCCCTGCATTATATGGCAGCCACTGCGACACTCCCTGATCTGGCAGTCACTGCGAACCAGTTTGCATTATATGACACATCACCGCGACGCTCCCTGATCTGGCAGTCACTGCGAACCTGTTTGCATTATATGACACATCACTGCGACGCTCCCTGATCTGGCAGTCACTTGCACCTCTCTGTATTATATGACACATCACTGCGATGCTCCCTGATCTGACAGTCGCTGCGAACCTCTCTGCACTATAAGACACATCACTGCAACGCTTCCTGATCTAGCGGTCACTGAGAACCTCTCTGCATTATATGGCACATCACTGCGACGCTCCATGATCTAGCGGTTGCTGCGAACTTCTCTGCATTATATGGCAGTCACTGCGACGCTCCCTGATCTGACAGTCGCTGCGAACCTCTCTGCATTATATGGCAGTCACTGCGACGCTCCCTGATCTGACAGTCGCTGCGAACCTCTCTGCATTATATGGCACATCACTGCAACGCTTCCTGATCTAGCGGTCACTGATAACCTCTCTGCATTATATGGCACATCACTGCGACGCTTCCTGATCTGACAGTCGCTGCGAACATCTCTGCATTATATGGCACATCACTGCGACGCTTCCTGATCTAGCGGTCACTACGAACATCTCTGCATTATATGGCACACCACTGCGACGCTTCCTGATCTAGCGGTCACTGCGAACATCTCTGCATTATATGGCACATCACTGCAACGCTTCCTTATCTAGCGGTCACTGAGAACCTCTCTGCATTATATGGCACATCACTGCGACGCTTCCTGATCTAGCGGTCACTGCGAACCTCTCTGCATTATATGGCACATCACTGCGACGCTTCCTGATCTAGCGGTCACTGAGAACCTCTCTGCATTATATGGCACATCACTGCGACGCTTCCTGATCTAGCGGTCACTGAGAACCTCTCTGCATTATATGGCAGTCACTGCGACGCTCCCTGATCTGACAGTCGCTGCGAACCTCTCTGCATTATATGGCACATCACTGCAACGCTTCCTGATCTAGCGGTCACTGAGAACCTCTCTGCATTATATGGCACATCACTGCGACGCTTCCTGATCTAGCGGTCACTGAGAACCTCTCTGCATTATATGGCACATCACTGCGACGCTTCCTGATCTAGCGGTCACTGAGAACCTCTCTGCATTATATGGCACATCACTGCGACGCTTCCTGATCTAGCGGTCACTGAGAACATCTCTGCATTATATGGCACATCACTGCGACGCTTCCTGATCTAGCGGTCACTGAGAACATCTCTGCGTTATATGGCACATCACTGTGACGCTTCCTGATCTAGCGGTCACTGAGAACATCTCTGCATTATATGGCACATCACTGCGACGCTTCCTGATCTAGCGGTCACTGAGAACCTCTCTGCATTATATGGCACATCACTGCGACGCTTCCTGATCTAGCGGTCACTGAGAACCTCTCTGCATTATATGGCACATCACTGCGACGCTTCCTGATCTGGTGGTCACTGAGAACCTCTTTGCATTATCCGGCGGTCACTGTGATGTTCCTTGCTTTATATGGTGGTCACCATAATATTCTCTGCATTACAATAGTGGGCACTGCAACACTCTCTGTATATTATATACCGGTTACTGCCCACTATTTGAATAATCTAAAGTCTCTCCGGCTTTATACTAGAAAAACAAATATGTTACGTGAAATTAAAGAAGACAGGACAGGGTGCCCAGTGTGCAAAAATGTCTAGGTGCAGCTATGCATGTGACAGTGAGACTTGACAAAAGACATTGGCCCTCATTCAGAGCCGCTCGTTAGCGGCAGTACGCTCGTTCCGAGCGATGTTTGCACATCTGCGCATGCGTACGCTTTTTAGTACGCATGCGCAAACCAGTCAGTGCGGCCGAAAATCGTTTGTACGCTATATAGCGAGTGCCTGCTATTTTGAGTGACAGAATGAGGCGTATGTGGGTGGTAACAGGGGAAGGTGCTTGAAAATGGGGAGTGGAGATCCGAACGCAGGCGTGCTTAAAGGTCAAAACGGGCGTTTTATGGGTGTGTATATTTAAAACAGCAGCGTCAATGACCACGTCACTGGGTTATTTTATAGCCAGAACTGCTCGCAAATTTGTGGTAGCAAACACCAACCACAAGAATAGCGAGCAGTTCATACGCTGGTCGATGTACTCGATTAATCTAATAAATAGCGGACATGACGTATGGTGCGAGCGGCCAGGGGGCGTTTTTAACAAATAAACGAGCGTATGTTTTGCTCGTTCGTTCAGGCTTAGAGGTGTGAACAGACTGCAATGTGCGTACGGATCATTTGAATAGCCACCCCTTGTTTTTAAACGAACGACCGCAAATAGCGAACGGCTCTGAATGAGGGCCATAGCTCTGTTAAAGAGCCAGACACAATTCCAGGATCTTGGGTAGGCTGCTGATATTTACTGTACAATGTTTTGCTAAACTATTTTAAGTCAGTGAATGAGTAAAAACATGTATTTAACACTTTCACTGCTGCTGCCATTGTTAGATGCGCTGAACTCTTGCTTGACTGTGGCCTATAAGTTCCCATATGAGGTTTTTAATTAATTGATATTTGCCGTTCAATCGTCTTAATGAAAACAGTACATGTGCTGCAGCTCCATAGCCTGTGAACATAATGCAGATATTCTACCTGGGATGCTTATTGTTCACTAACAAGCAGTAGAATACATTATTATTATGCCACATTTGTAATGTTTTTATTTATTTTTTACTTATAGAATGGGAATTTATTAACCATACTTTTTTTTTTTTTATATAAATTATCATAATTACCAGTCACTGCAATAGTCCCTATATTGTATACCTGTTACTAAAATTGTGCCTGTATTATATATCTGTCACAAGAATTGTCCCTGTATTGTATATTGGTCACGTCAATAATCCCTGTATTGTATAATCATCACAGGAATGGTTCCTGCATTGTATAATGGTGAGTAGAATGGTTCCTGCATTGTATAATGGTGAGTAGAATGGTTCCTGCATTATGTAGGGATCATCACTAGAATGGTTTCTGGTTCGGGATGGGGCTGGTCTTTGTATTTGTTTATAGCTCTTTGACATAACAATTTTTCATATATTTCATTGGGTAGTTAAAGCACACCTACAGAGGCTATTATCGGGATGTAGTCAGCATCCTGTCACACGGCATGCCGACGGTCGGGATCCCGGGTTCAGAATACCGGGTGACAGCGTCCTGAAGGTAAGTATCAGAATGTTAGGTTTAGGGTTAGAGTTAGGCACTAGGGGGAGGGTTAGGTTAGGCACCGGGAAGGCCTGTGAGATAGTCATGCGAAGCCATCAGTTGGGGCCTGAGTGTCCCCCAGTCAGGATTAGGCACTAAGGGGGAAGGTTAGAGTTAGGCACCGGGGAGGGAGGGTTAGGGTAGGGAGAGTGGGAGGGTTTATCGGGATTCTGACAGCCGGGATCCCATACCCAACCCGCTATTATCATGAGTCTTTCCCAATTGCAATGTGCTGGTAGAAAAACCGGGCCACTTACTTGTGTCTGCCCCCCAGGGTAAAAGTTGCCAGTCAGCCCCTGCCTGTAGGGCTGCATGAGAGGCAGAGCAGCGGCTTCCACTGGAAGCCGCTCTCTGCTAATCGCAGCCCGGTCTAATAGTACCAGGGGGAGGAGACACCACCCCCTGGCTGCATGTCTTTTGCATGACTGGCAGGTGGTGCTTCCAATGGGAAGGCACATCCAGTCACAGAGAAGCCAGTGCAGTCACGGACTGCAACTGGCTCTCTGAAGTCATGGATGATTTTACAGGGGGGGCTGCAACGCCTCTGTAAAATCCACTGAATTTAACATAATTATGAGGTGATTGAGACACCCAGACACCCAAATATTTAAAACAGTTAGTTCATTGTAGAGAGAAAACTGGAGTCAGTGCAACCGGAGACCCGCCCATAATAGAAAAAATACTGGTATATGTTATTTTTATACATTTGTAAGGTACACAGTGTGCTGCAGCCCATATTCCTAGGCTAAGAAGAGTAAATTCCAGGAAACAGATATTTATAACTGAATAAGTAGGGATAAGAGTGACTACAGGTGTCAGCTGGATGGCATCCCTTTCCAGATTTTTTACTCTAAGTTATCACACGAGTTTCTCCTTCCTCAGTATTGTTCAATGTTAGGGCACAGCAATCCTTTTGATAGTTCCATGTGATTGTGATATATAAAGCTTCAGAGCACTATTGTAAGTAATCTACCAAGCCACCTCTAACTGCCGATACTCTACTCAGGGTTTTATCCTTATGTACGGAGGCCCCCACCCCACCCCACCCCACCCCTCGCATTGCGATTATACTCATACAGAAAAACCACTCACAAAGTGAGTGACAAGTAGTCAGTGTTTGGGGGTGGAAACGGGGATGGTTAGACGAATTCAGATGTGTCTGACCTTTCAAACACCCATTTGATGGGCATACATACATTAGCCATTGTGATCTTCTGCACAGCATGAGAGCTATCTGCGTGCACTGCATACTTGCCTATTGCTGCCCCCTCCTACTGGAGAGGGCAGCCAGGTCGGTAGAGAGGTGGTGCGGTGGTCCAGAAAGTGGGCGGCTTAGGGAGCGTGACTGCATCGACCCCCCCCGTACAACCCACTTGTGCTCTATATGTGGTTGGCCGTGGGGGGTTGCGAGCTGGTGGACGGGGGACCGTGGGGTGCTGGCGTTGGAGGGAGGTGCAGGAGACTTGCCTACTTTTCCAATTTTCAGAGCCTCCCATCAATGCAGGGAGTGTAGGCAAGTATGGTGCAATGAGAGCTTTATTGCTGTGTGACTGCCCAATCTGCATCGATGTTACCAATGTTTACGCTGTTGAACAGATATGAGAGGGCAGCAGTGGGTGTGCCTATGCTCGGCTAAGCTGCAACTGCGATGTGTGAGCTATCGCTAGGGATGTGCGCTGGACCATTTTTGCCGGATTTGGGTTTGGTTCTAATTCGGCGTCCGGCTTTGGATTTGGATTTGCCAAACTGCGGTGACTGGTTTTGGATTTGGATTTTTTTACAAAAATTGACAAAAAAAAGCTAAAATCACATAAATTGGGCTTTTTTTTTCTTCCTAGAGTATTATTAACATCAATAACCTTAATTTCCAGTCATTTACAGTCAATTTAGACCAACTCACAGTTTAAATTATAGTTTTCACCATTACCACAAAGGTTGCAGTGAGCTGACTGGTTACCAAGCGACAAAGCAGCGTCACAGACACTACTGTTTAAAGCACATCAATGACACATTGCCACACAGCAGTGGCAGAAATTAAAAGTAGTGCACCTACCCAGTGGGGTACGGCCAGCAGAATCACAGTACTTGTTTACAAAGTGTGCTACCGCCGTAGGAGTCACAGTGCACAATCTTATTCACATTACACCGCACATTGGCCCTCATTCAGAGCCGTACGCTCTGAGCAGAGCGCACGCTCTGAATGAGGGCCGGGCTCCATTTTCATGGAGCGTCCTCCTGGACGCTCGTATAGCTGTGGGTCACCACCCACAGGCTATACGAGCGTGCATTGTGAAGGTCGCGATGGTCGAGACCATCGCGACCATCAAATTTGCGAGCCGGAGCCTGCGGTTGAGGTTTTCAACCGCAAGCTCCGGAGTGATTTTGGCTCTATCAGAGCCAAAATCACTCCCACTGACATCACTAGTGATGTCAGTGGGCCGGCTTTTGACGGGAGGCGTTCCCGTGGGAACGCCCCCGTCAGGGAGGCACGCCCCTGGCACGCCCACCAAAGGGGGCGTGCTGTCAATCAACATTGACAGCACGCCCCCTTTGATCGGACACAATGAGCGAAGGACTTTCCTTCGCTCGTCGCGTCTGGCGCATGCGCACGACGGAGCTCCCTCCGTCGTGCGCATGCTCAGTCCATAACATCGACCCACTTGCGAGCGGACAGCCGCTCGCGAGTGGGTCTGAATCAGGCCCATAGTGTCCCTGATTCACATTACACCGTAAAGTAGTGTCTCTTATTTATGTTACGACACACAGTAGTGCCCCTTTTACACAATGCCCACAGTAGTGCCCCTTTTACACAATGCCCACAGTAGTGACCCTTATACACAAAGCCCACAGTAGTAATGCCCCTTATACAATGCCCACAGTAGTAGTACCACTTATACAATACCCCCAGCAGTGGTGTCCCTTACAGAATGCCCCCAGTAGTGGTGCCCCCTATGCAGTCCCCTTAGTAGTAGGGCCCCCTATGCAGTGCCCCCAGTAGTAGTATGCCCCCCAGTAGCAGTGCCCCCAGTAGTAGTGCCCCCATTAGCATGCCCCCAGTAGTAGTATGCCCCCCAGTAGCAGTGCCCCCATTAGCATGCCCCCCAGTAGCAGTGCCCCCATTAGCATGCCCCCAGTAGTATGCCCCCCGTAGCAGGGCCCCAGTAGCAGTGCCCCCAGTAGTAGTGCCTCATTAGCATGCCCCCAGTAGCAGTGCCCCCATTAGCATGCCCCCCAGTAGCAGTGCCCCCAGTAGTAGTGCCCCCATTAGCATGCCCCCCATTAGCATGCCCCCCAGTAGCAGTGCCCCCAGTAGTATGCCCCCCAGTAGTATGCCCCCCAGTAGTATGCCCCCCAGTAGTATGCCCCCCAGTAGCAGTGCCCCATTAGCATGCCCCCAGTAGTATACCCCCCCAGTAGTAGTGCTCCATTAGCATGCCCCCAGTAGTATGCCCCCAGTAGCAGTGCCCCCATTAGCATTCCCCCAAGTAGCAGTGCCCCCAGTAGCAATGCCCACAGTAGTATGCCCCCCAGTAGCACCCACCCAGTGGGGTATGGCCAGCAGAATCACAGTACTTGTTTACATAGTGGGCTACGGCTCAAGGAGTCACAGTGCACAATCTTATTCACATTACACCGCACATAGTGTCCCTGATTCACATTACACCGTAAAGTAGTGTGTCTTATTTATGTTACGACACACAGTAGTGCCCCTTTTACACAATGCCCACAGTAGTGCCCCTTTTACACAAAGCCCACAGTAGTAATGCCCCTTATACAATGCCCGCAGTAGTAGTGCCACTTATACAATGCCCCCAGCAGTGGTGTCCCTTACACAATGCCCCCAGTAGTGGTGCCCCCTATGCAGTCCCCTTAGTAGTAGGGCCCCCTATGCAGTGCCCCCAGTAGTAGTATGCCCCCCAGTAGCAGTGCCACCATTAGCAGGCCCCCAGTAGTAGTGCCCCCATTAGCATGCCCCCAGTAGTAGTATGCCCCCCAGTAGCAGTGCCCCCATTAGCATGCCCCCAGTAGTGTGCCCCCATTAGCATGCCCCCAGTAGTAGTATGCCCCCCAGTAGCAGTGCCCCCATTAGCATGCCCCCAGTAGTATACCCCCAGTAGCATGCCCCCAGTAGTATGCCCCCAGTAGCAGTGTCCCCATTAGCATGCCCCCAGTAGTATGCCCCCCAGTAGCATGCCCCCACTAGTATGCCCCCCAGTAGCATGCCCCCAGTGGTATGCCCCCCAGTAGCAGTGCCCCCATTAGCATGCCCCCAGTAGTATGCCCCCCGTAGCAGGCCCCCAGTAGTAGTGCCCCCATTAGCATGCCCCCCAGTAGCAGTGCCCCCAGTAGCATGCCCCCCAGTAGCAGTGCCCCTATTAGCATGCCCCCAGTAGTATGCCCCCCAGTAGTAGTGCCCCCATTAGCATGCCCCCCAGTAGCAGTGCCCCTATTAGCATGCCCCCAGTAGTATGCCCCCCAGTAGTATGCCCCCCAGTAGCAGTGCCCCATTAGCATGCCCCCAGTAGTATACCCCCCCAGTAATAGTGCCCCATTAGCATGCCCCCAGTAGTATACCCCCCAGTAGTATGCCCCCAGTAGCAGTGCCCCCATTAGCATGCCCCCCAGTAGCAGTGCCCCCAGTAGCAATGCCCCCAGTAGTATGCCCCCCAGTAGCAGTGCCCGAATTAGCATGCCCCCCAGTAGCAGTGCCCCCATTAGCATGCCCCCCAGTAGCAGTGCCCCATTAGTATGCCCCCAGTAGCACCCCCTTAAAAACGCACAAACAAAAAAAGAAAGAAAAAAATTACCTGAATCCCCGCTCCTGCCGCCATCCGTCCCGCTCTATTACGCGTGGAGGGAGCCGGAAGACGGAGCTCCTGAGTGAGCTCCAACCGGCTCCCTCCGTGCAGCAGCCAATGAGAGTCTGTCTGACTCTCAATGGCTGCTATTACAAACACACAGCTGCGCTGGCGGCTGTGTGTTTGATCTGTGCAGGGCAGACCGCTATCACAGCGGTCTGCCCTACACTAGAGGAGCCCTGACGTTGGATTCTCTAGCGAGAATCCCACATCAGGAGGCCGCCGTTCGGCCCCGAACGGGGATCCGAGTCAGGCGGGGACCACCCGAACAGGGGGCCTGATTCAGAGCCGGACGCTATTTGTGGACGGTCGTTCCAAAAAAGGGGCCGGCTATTTAAATTGACCGCTCGCTCTTTGCGGTTTGTTGACGCCTCTATGTCTGAGCGAACGAACGAAAAATGCGCTCGCTATTTTGTAAAGACGCCTCTTTGCCGTTCGCAACACACGTCATCTCAGGTATTTATTAGATTAATCGGGTACATCGAAAGGCATCTGAACTGCTCACCGTGCTTGTGGTAGGTTTTTCCTACCGCAATCACTGCGAGCAGTTCAGGCTAAAAGACAACCAAGTGACGAGGTCGATGACTCTCCTTTACTAATAATGCACTCCCATTAAACGCCCTTTTTACCGTTTGGCACACCTGCTTTTGGATCTCCACTCCCCCGTTTTCAAGCACCTTCCCGTTACCACCCACAAACGGTACATTCTGTCAATCAAATTAGCAGCCCCTCGCTGTTTTGCGAGCGCACGATTTCCGACCACAATGACTGGTTTGCGCATGCGCATTACAACCCATACGCATGCGCAGTTGTGCGAACATCGCTCACAGCGAACGAGCGGCCGCTTACAAGCGGCTCTGAATCAGGCCCAGGGTTCGGGTGGACTCAGATCCCCTATGTTCGGAGCGGTTCGGATTCCACAGAATCCGAATCGCTCATCTCTAGCTATCGCAGTTGCGATTCCATTAGCGTAAATCTCTGGATCAGGCTCTAAGGCCCTCATTCAGAGGCGGTCGGAGGATGCAAGCGGTCGCTCAGAAACTGGGCGGCCGCTTGCATCCTGACTGGCCGCCTCTGTTTCGGTCGTTAGGCTGTGGGTTTACACCCACAGCTCTAACGACCGCTAGGGTGATGGTCGCGATGGTCATAGACCATCGCGACCATCGGGGCTTACGACGAGACCCTAGGGTAGGGTCTCACTTGTCATAAGCCCCGGAGAGCTTCTGGTTCTGTCAGAGCTGGAAGCTCTCCACTGACATCACTAGTGATGCCAGTGGGGCCTCCCCCAAACGGCAGGCGTTCCCATGGAAACGCCTCCGTTTGGGCTGCCACCCCCCCGGCCCGCCTTCCAAACGGGGCGAGCTGTCAATCAACATCGACAGCTCGCCCCCTTTGGAAAGAGACCCGCTACGACCGGCGCTGTCGGTCGTAGCGGGTCTCACGCATGCGCACGAAGGAGCCGGCTCCCTCGTGCGCATGCGCACTGGACAAACATCGAGGCGGCCGTGCGGTCGTAGACCGTACGGCCGCCTCTGAATGAAGCCCTAAATTCTCTCAAAGTACAAAATCACAAGAACAATATGGCAGA
Source organism: Taudactylus pleione (assembly GCA_031769625.1). NCBI lineage: Eukaryota > Metazoa > Chordata > Amphibia > Anura > Myobatrachidae > Taudactylus > Taudactylus pleione. Next base: position 17,134,507 of record JAUIMM010000706.1, on the reverse strand, counting down.
AGACAGTGAGGGGTAAATTTACTAGAATTGGTGTTGGTCCTTGATTGCAATCTCAGGTGAGATTTTTCTCTTTCCACTGATAAACTCGGGTGAGATAGCAAACTCAAATAAACTCACCATCGGCCAAACTCTGAAGTACTTTTCATGAAAAAGATACAACTCAGGAATTTACCAAAATTCGATATTACAATCTCGGGTGTAATTGTAGCAAACTCGCAGCTAAATTGAAGTTTCAAATAGACCACCTCCTGAGCTGCGAGTTTGGCAGAAAGATACACAGATCAGTGTGATTTGTGTATGTTTCTGCATGTAAACACTATCTAAAGGGTTAATATAAAATAAATTATGTTGGGTCCCCCCCTAAAAAAGCATAACCAGCCCCGGACTGCTCATGCAGAGCCCTGGTTCCTAAAAAGACAAGGTAAAAGACGAGTAGGGTTACCCCGTATTTTAGGAACCGGCACTGGGCTGCTGAGCCTGTCCTCGTTTTAAAATTAGGGGGGGGGAGGGAATTGCATAGGGGTCCCCCTATTTTTAAAACCAGCACCGCACTCAAATCCGGCCGGGGTGTAATGCCACAGCCTGGAAACCCTTTCACCGGGTCTCCCTACCCAAAGCATTATCACCCCAAGCCGGTCAGCCCAAGCCGGGGATTTCAGGGGAGGTGGGGACTCCCTAATAAAGGGATCCACCCTCTCCCGAGCACCGCAGGCTTAGGCTGAAGCCCAGTGCTCTTTCCCACACCCCTGGAGCGGTGGGTACGAGGGTAATAGTGTTGAAAATAGTGATAAACTATTGTTTTTTACCGTGAAACTACAAGTGCCAGCATGCCTGCCCTTTGGCACTTGTGGAACTACAAGTGCCAGCAGGCGGCCGGGCACCCGTACTCCAACTGTAAAATAAAAGAATAGTTAAAAAACCACAAGACACACACACCACAGTAAGTAAAGTTTTATTTCACACCTACCACACTCACACAAACTTACCTGCTGCCCGACGATCGGTCCCCTTGTCCAAGTAGAAATCCACTGGGTTACCTGTGAAAAAAGATCCTATACTCACCTGGGTCCTGGCGCCAGTCTCCGTAGCATCCAACATTCTAGGCAAAAAAACAAACGGACTGTAGCAATGTATGTGTTGTCATATTTGTTGGATGTAACCTATTAAGATATTAGCGCAGGGAAAAAGTTTTGCCTCAAAACAGAAGGCGGCGAAAACATTGCGGCTCGGCTTTTCATGGCTAATTGAATATGGGCCTCAGAGGGTAAACTGATTGAAATGGACAAATCCCTTAGAGGAGGCAGGCATGGAGATGGAGCTTGTTTATCTCAGGCCAATAGAGTGATGCAATACATTTACTGTTCCTCCTTAGCACAGTCATTTGTTTTCATATCCAGTATGCAAAATAAAGTTTATTTCACAGTGTGTCATGAGTGTTCCCATTCTGTCATACATATAAAGCTACACTGTGTAGAAATGGGGTGTGGTATGATATGTTGACAGTCATAATGTCAACATGACACTGTCAACATGATCAGAATGTTGACACTGAAAATGTGGACATTTATCATGTAGATACTGATATGTCGACATGCTAGAATGTTGACAAATCGTCCCTGGTGGCCCAGCGCCAGGGACGATTTGTCTTACCTTTTCCTGACTTACCTTTTCCTGACGGCTGCAGCGGCATCAGAGCAGCTTCCAGGTTCCGATGGTCATGTGACTGTGACTTCCAGGTCAGAGCTGTGATCTGTTGGCGTTCTGGGAATCCTCCCTCTAGTGCCTAACACTACCCCCACCAACCCGACCACCACCACACAGCCTGATCCTAACCTCCCCCCACCAGTGACGTGCGGTGAGGTCAATGTCTGGGGAGGCACACATGTATAAAAAGGTTTTATATCAAAACTCTGGAGCGTGACAGGGGAGCCTACCCTGACTGCACGTCCCTGCCCCCCACAGCCTAATCCCAACCCTTCCTCTCGCAGGCTAATTATAATGTCGAGATTCTGACAATGTGAACACTTTGCCTGTTAACATTTTAACATAATAACTGTTAAGATTGTGGTGTCAACCTTTTGACTACATCCCGTAGAAATGTGGTACCACGAGTGTTGGTGTGGGCACAGAAAAGTTGAGTGTAGATGGTACCTTACAGTAGAAACAGCAGTTCTTCCTTTTTTTCTGGCAATGACTCCATGAGCTTGTCCTTCCCAGGCGGTAGCAGAGAAACTAGGGGGCCTATTTATCAAGATATAATTATCACTAGTGCTAATTATGTTTTGAACTTGCTGCGAGTTTAAAGTACCGCTAGGAGGGATTCATCATGCATCACTAATATAAGTATCACTTCCGAGAAACTGCTCTTTTTACAGAGTCAGCTTTTCGGAATTGTGATACCTGTCTCCTTTATCTATTACCTCCATGCTCCCAGCCCTCAGCCTCTGCCTGTCTCCATGCTCCTAGCCGGAAGCCCCTGCTCCATGTCTCCCCTCTCTCCCACCGCAGCCCTGCTCCGTTTTTCCCCTCTTCCAGACACCCCCCCCCCCACGCACACCAGTCTCTATCCCAGGCCAATTGCCCCCTCGTCTCACTTTCTCCAACCAGAGCCTGTCCCACGTTGCCCACAGCCGCCGCTGCTGCTGCTCTTCCCTGCCGGCATCTGTCCCTCTGCGGCCGCCACAGCCAATCTTAAACCTCCGCGGCCGGTGTCTGGTTCAGCCCCCCCGCTCTGTATGTAATCCCCCACAGCTGTGCCCCCCCTGCAGCCGCCATGTATTTAAACACCCGGTGTCTGTCCCAAGCGCCCCCCATCGTTCCACGGCCGGCACATCGGCTCTGTATAACTCCCTCCTGTCATCTGTCCCAGCCGCCCCCTCCCTCCCTCGGCCGCTCCGTCAGGGGAGAAACAACCAAAATAATAGGACCTGGAACACAGCCGTCAGAGGAGAATGGGATTGAAATGCCGGTGGCTGTTTAGCCGGTTCAAATCCCGACAGTGGCTGCCCGACAGGATGAAGTTCCCGACAGAGGCAGGTAAGTACCCTAACCTCCCCTGTCCCCCCCACTAACGCTAACCCTCCCTTAGTGGTGCCTAATCCTAACCTACTCCCCTAGTGCCTAACCCTAACCTCCCCGCGGGGGGTTCCTAACCCTAACCCCCCTTACCGCTCCCTAAACCTAGCCCTCCTGGGGGGGTTGCCAAACCCTAGCCTCTCCCTGGGGGTGCCTAACCCTAATCCTTCCCCCTAGGGGTGCCTAATACTAACTCCCCCCCCCCAAACCTAACACTAACCACGCTAACAGCCCTAAACCTACCAACGCGGCTGAGAGGACGTGTGGCCCGTACTTACCTCGTTCGGGCACGCGTCATCCTGGATTCCGGCATCGGGATTAAGATAGGTGTTGGTATTTCGACGCTTATCATGAATCCTTTGCCGGCATTCAGCAGTCGGTATGTGATCGGCGCCCTTGCGGCTGCCAGCCACATAACTACATCCTGTCAGAGGTAAGAAAAGAGACACAGCTGGAGGGATCTGAAAAGATCCCTCTGCTGCAGCAGCTGCCTTGTAAATCTTCACATGCTGTTGTGTAAACAGCAGCCTGTGAAGATTATCGGGGGCTGAACGCCATCTCAGGGTAGCGTTCAGTAACATCATCAAGTTCCAAAAAAAAGCATTTTCGGAACTTGATGAATGACCCTGACACTTAATTTTTACAAAAGTATGTGAAAGTGTTAATTTTTACAAAATCATGTGAAAATTAAGTGATGATGAATAGGTCCCTAGGCCCATACACACAGTAGAATGACATAACGTGACAACCTTGATGAATACAATAATCTAGTAGATTTATTAAAGGGCGAGTAAGAGGATATGGGTCAGGGAACAAAGTATAGAGAAATTAGGGATCACCATACAAATGACAGGCAATCCGACACAAAGGAAACACTACAAATATATGACAATAGTTAGCAATAAAGTAATAGATAAGCAATAGGCAATAGTTCTCTGAAATGCAATTTCTCAATTACTTCAATACACTAGATTCTAAACACACAATAACCTTCCCAAAAGCACATATATAAAGAAATAACAAAATAGATCATTACTTAGCAAACTAGCAAAACCACAGACTGATCAGTTATTTACTGTAAGTGAACGCAAAATTCTTTCGTTGGAGCGCTCTCTTGCTAGGTGGTCACTGTCCTATTACATGCATGTACTTTTCCACAATAGGCAAAGTTAGTAGACTTGGGGGTGAATTTAAATTAAATTAATCAACTTCGATGTTGTGTTTCAGGGGCTAAATCAAACATTTACTATCAATATAAAAAAATGTGACTGTTAATAAACACATGATTTACCCCCTGAAACACAATATTGATGTCTAGCAATTAAAATCGACCATTAGTTTATGACTCGAGAGTCCAATTACACAGGTGCGCCGTCCGCCAGCGCATGCATAAGCTGCGGGAGACAATGGGAACATTCTCAGAAAATTATGCAGATAGAAGCTCATAGGCTTCTATTAGGCAACACCATCTTTAAATATTGTTGCTTATCAGGTACAAGCTCCAGAAAGTTTTAGTTTGCGGAGCTTGATACATATGAGAAATGTAGTTTTCAGAGTTTTGACAGCATTTTGCCATTAGTTCATCCCACCCACAGCCTCCACGGATCCCGCTGCAGCTCTCAGTGTAGCCACGCTGCCTCTCCGCCTCTCACACACACACGGCTGGCGCATCTGCTGTGGTCCCCAGGACTTTGTCAGCGAGTACACACAGTGGCGTAAATTCATCCCAGACGCCCGTAGGCAAGTTATAATTTGGTGCAACCCCCCCCCCCCGTCACAGCCACTGACACTGTAATGTAGCAATTCGCATGCAGTAGGGCTATAGATAGACGAAGGCAGCAGCTGATGTTCTGACATGGAGCTCTCCACTAGTGTATGGTGGCTTCTCAGGTGCCGGGAAGGGGTGACATGTATTGGGCAGCCGTGATGGTACATTCCGAGTACATAGTTACAGCCCTAAGTGGGGTGAATATGTTGTGGACAATGGAGGAGGTGCCCCTTCAGTGCTGGAGCCCGGCGGCAAATGCCTCCATTGTCTCCCATAGTTCTGCCCCTGAGTACACAGTGGTCCTGGCACTTGGCACCACCTCAGAATCAATGCTTGCTAAGCCTCAACTCTCAGACCTGCGGCACCTCACCACACTTTCCAAATCCGCTCCTCAGCACCTGTAACAGTTTTATTTTTATTGAAGGGCAGCGGCCTACACCACAACACACAGGACAGCACATGTAATGTAAGAATAAGAAGGGCAGAGGCCTACACCACAACACACAGGACAGCACCTGTAATGTAAGAATAAGAAGGGCAGCGACCTACACCACAACGTACAGGACAGCACCTGTAATGTAAGAATAAGAAGGGCAGCGACCTACACCACAACGTACAGGACAGCACCTGTAATGTAAGAATAAGAAGGGCAGCGACCTACACCACAACGTACAGGACAGCACCTGTAATGTAAGAATAAGAAGGGCAGCGACCTACACCACAACGTACAGGACAGCACCTGTAATGTAAGAATAAGAAGGGCAGCGGCCTACACCACAACGTACAGGACAGCACCTGTAATGTAAGAATAAGAAGGGCAGCGGCCTACACCACAACACACAGGACAGCAACCGTAATGTAAGAATAAGAAGGGCAGCGGCCTACACCACAACACACAGGACAGCACCTGTAATGTAAGAATAAGAAGGGCAGCGGCCTACACCACAACACACAGGACAGCACCTGTAATGTAAGAATAAGTAGGGCAGTGGCCTACACCACAACACACAGGAGAGCACCTGTAATGTAAGAATAAGAAGGGCAGCGACCTACACCACAACACACAGGACAGCACCTGTAATGTAAGAATAAGAAGGGCAGCGACCTACACCACAACACACAGGACAGCACCTGTAATGTAAGAATAAGAAGGGCAGCGGCCTACACCACAACACACAGGACAGCACCTGTAATGTAAGAATAAGAAGGGCAGCGACCTACACCACAACGTACAGGACAGCACCTGTAATGTAAGAATAAGAAGGGCAGCGGTCTACACCACAACACACAGGACAGCACCTGTAATGTAAGAATAAGAAGGGCAGCGGCCTACACCACAACACACAGGACAGCACCTGTGATGTAAGAATAAGAAGGGCAGCGGTCTACACCACAACACACAGGACAGCACCTGTAATGTAAGAATAAGAAGGGCAGCGGCCTACACCACAACACACAGGACAGCACCTGTAATGTAAGAATAAGAAGGGCAGAGGCCTACACCACAATACACAGGACAGCACCTGTGATGTAAGAATAAGAAGGGCAGCGGCCTACACCACAACACACAGGACAGCACCTGTAATGTAAGAATAAGAAGGGCAGTGGCCTACACCACAACACACAGGACAGCACCTGTAATGTAAGAATAAGAAGGGCAGCGGCCTACACCACAACACACAGGACAGCACCTGTAATGTAAGAATAAGAAGGGCAGCGGCCTACACCACAACACACAGGACAGCACCTGTAATGTAAGAATAAGAAGGGCAGCGGCCTACACCACAACACACAGGACAGCACCTGTAATGTAAGAATAAGGGCAGCGGCCTACACCACAATACACAGGACAGCACCTGTAATGTAAGAATAAGGGCAGCAGCCTACACCACAATACACAGGACAGCACCTGTAATGTAAGAATAAGAAGCGCAGCGGCCTACACCACAACGCACAGGACAGCACCTGTAATGTAAGAATAAGAAGGGCAGCGGCCTACACCACAACACACAGGACAGCACCTGTAATGTAAGAATAAGTAGGGCAGCGGCCTACACCACAATACACAGGACAGCACCTGTAATGTAAGAATAAGAAGGGCAGCGGCCTACACCACAACACACAGGACAGCACCTGTAATGTAAGAATAAGAAGGGCAGCGACCTACACCACAACACACAGGACAGCACCTGTAATGTAAGAATAAGAAGGGCAGCGGCCTACACCACAACACACAGGACAGCACCCGTAATGTAAGAATAAGAAGGGCAGCGGCCTACACCACAATACACAGGACAGCACCTGTAATGTAAGAATAAGAAGGGCAGAGGCCTACACCACAACACACAGGACAGCACCTGTAATGTAAGAATAAGAAGGGCAGCGGCCTACACCACAACACACAGGACAGCACCTGTAATGTAAGAATAAGAAGGGCAGCGGCCTACACCACAACACACAGGACAGCACCTGTAATGTAAGAATAAGAAGGGCAGAGGCCTACACCACAACACACAGGACAGCACCCGTAATGTAAGAATAAGAAGGGCAGCGGCCTACACCACAACACACAGGACAGCACCTGTAATGTAAGAATAAGAAGGGCAGCGGCCTACACCACAACACACAGGACAGCACCTGTAATGTAAGAATAAGAAGGGCAGCGGCCTACACCACAACACACAGGACAGCACCTGTAATGTAAGAATAAGAAGGGCAGCGACCTACACCACAAAACACAGGACAGCACCTGTAATGTAAGAATAAGAAGGGCAGCGACCTACACCACAACACACAGGACAGCACGTGTAATGTAAGAATAAGAAGGGCAGCGGCCTACACCACAACACACAGGACAGCACCTGTAATGTAAGAATAAGAAGGGCAGAGGCCTACACCACAATACACAGGACAGCACATGTAATGTAAGAATAAGAAGGGCAGCGGCCTACACCACAACACACAGGACAGCACCAGTAATGTAAGAATAAGAAGGGCAGTGGCCTACACCACAACACACAGGACAGCACCTGTAATGTAAGAATAAGAAGGGCAGCGGCCTACACCACAACACACAGAACAGCACCTGTAATGTAAGAATAAGAAGGGCAGCGGCCTACACCACAACACACAGGAGTCGTCTCCGTTGTGCGCATGCCCTGTGGACCAACATCGAGTCGGTTGCGAGCGCTCAGCGCTCGCGACCAACTCTGAATAAGGTCCTTAGACCCTCCTCAGGGATTTGTGACATTTCTGAGCACACAGGGCCTGATTCAGCAAGGAACACAAAGGAGAGAGCGCACGCACCCGTCCACTGCGAGAATATGCTAATCAATGCACGGAGACAGCAGCACAAGATGCAGACGCCCAGCCCTATATTAAGCGGCCCATCTCCCTTTACTCAAAGCCTGATCAGTAAGCAAGACATCGGTAACATCGAGAACCATCGACCACATTTGCATAATAGTGGATAACCAGACCTCGCGCAGGATCTTGGCAACCTCCTGTGTGCACAAAGTCTTATCACTGCGTCCGTCACCACATTGGCTTAATTATGGACGCCCCTAAAATGACGTCCCAAAGCACAGGCATGCCTGCGTTCGCCCGACCACCCCCCGTCAACACCCACAAACGGCATTTCCTGTCAATCAATATCGGAAGCGGTCTGCGTACACGCTGCGTGTAGTCTGCTTACGCTTACCCGATCACACTGGCTAGTTCGTGCACACACAGGGCCCGATTCAGACCCAGACGCTAAGAAGCGTTCGTTTGTAGCTGCCGATGGTTCGTATTGGGCACATGCGTATGCATCGCAGTGCGTGTGCGCGAACCACAGCAAAAGATTGGGAGGCATACACTCGCCCAGCATAGACAGCCCACTAAAGTGAGTGACAGGAGAAGCCGATTTTGGGTGGTAACAGGGGCAGGTCACTAGAAACGAGGGAGTGTAGATGTGAACGCGGGCGTGCCTGACCAAAATAACGCAGTTTCAGAGGCGCGCATAATTAAAAGGCAGCGTCATAGTACATGTCACCTGGTTGTATTTCACACTGAAGTGATCTCAGTGCTTGAGGTAGGGTATAGTCTACCTCAAGCGCTGCATTCACTTCCGATGGTACCCGATGTACAGTACCGATGGTTGCATACACTTCCTGGAGATGACGTGTGCTAGTGGGTGTCTTAAGACAGGCTGCTGGGCTTCTGCATACACAAAGCTATCGCACGGCCAGAAATAGTGGACGTGCTTATGCTTATGCCTTGCCATGTGTTCGCCTGCCATGCCGTCACTTAGCCAAATTTGCATACGCTGGGAACGAGCGAACGCATCTAGCGACCAGATCTGAATCGAGTCCACAGTGCAATTCATACACATGCGCAGTACAAAAAAAATAGGCCAAGTGCGTGCATTCTCTCCTTTGCGTTGCTTGCTGAATCAGGCCCACAGTTGGTTACTTTGCCTTAGTGGTTTTCATTTTTTTACACCTCTTCTAGGGCCCTAATTAGTACAATTCGCATTAAAATGCAGATTGTAGTGTGATATTACCGACTGAATTCGCAATATCACAGGGATAAAGCTCTGTCCCTGCGAATTCCCTCCGTGGCCTTATCACTGTATTTTTCGGAAAATATACAGTGACAAGCTGCCGCGTATGCGCCGACCAGCCGCCGCTACCCCCCCCACACACACATCAGCTGTCGGTCACAGTGCAGGATGGGAGACCAGCTGACCAGAGCTACGGAGGACATCACCGAAGCCCCGATCACCGGCCCTGGACTCAGGTAAGTTTTATTTAAATTTTTTTTTTTTCTAGCAGTGATCAGCTTATGCTCTGTTTAGACCACACAGCTGATCACTGGGGCAAGAGACCGGTAACCGCGGGAGACCCTGGATAATGCCACCTCCAGGTGGTGTTATTATCACAGGGCTTCCCTTGGTATTTTTTCACAATTTATTTTTAAATTCCAGGCAGATTGCATTTCCCATTACAATTATGGGAAATGCGATTTGCATACAAAAAATATGCGATAATTAGGGCTTGGAGTAGAATTCTACTCCAATTGCTCTTTAGTAACTTTAGGTGAAACTAAAATAATGTGAAAAGGGTACTTTATTTTAGTAAGAAAAAAAATAATAAATAGAGCCCCTAGAGTGGAAAGGGTTTACATCGTCATGAGAGGCAGAAGAAGCCTCACTGACAGTTGCAAAACCAACACTCATAAAAAAGGCCAAGGCCTTAGCCCACACATCGTGTGGTGAATGGGATATTGGCAATTTCATGTTTTTCTGCACTATACTTTCCCTTTATTAGAGGGTTTTTTTTCTTTACCATTGTAAAATATTGGTTCTTTGATTTTAGATGCCCTGACTTAAACCCTCTATGCCTTTGATAGTAGATGACGTTGAAAGACTAGTATCGTCATGATGTGACAGCAGCTGCAGCAAAAGTATTTGGTTGCTGCTCAAGCTTTCCTCTAATCTGATCGTTATCCATTTTTCTATTTGCAGCTGTACTCACACTGCGGGGATTCAAAGGGCCTTTTAGTTGAACAAACTCACTGGGGTACAGCACACAAAACAGTACAGGTGTCTAACAATATAGAACCAAATATACAGTATATATTTTTTACTTTTTTTTAAACTGACACTGCTCGGAGTCACAGTGCTTAATCGAAGTTGTTGAACATAGTGGGCTATGGCCTGCGGACACACTGCAGCACCGGTGTGTGACAGGACAGGGAGTGGATGGATGCACACAACAGCACCACTGGATAGAACAGTACAGTCCCTAGAAGGACTCAGCACATCTCCTGCACAGACTCAGCACAGCCCCTGGACGGAACAGTACAAACCCTTGACGGACTCAGCACAGCCCTGGCTTGACACAGCCTAGTCCCTGGCTGGACACAGCAGAGCCCCCCTGGATGGACACAGCACAGCCCCCCCTGGATGGACACAGCCCAGCCCCCCTGGATGGACACAGCACAGCCCCCCCTGGATGGACACAGCCCAGCCCCCCTGCATAGACACAGCACAGCACCCCTGGATGGACACAGCACAGCACCCCTGGATGGACACAGCACAGCCCCCCTGGATGGACACAGCACAGCCCCCCTGGATGGACACAGCACAGCCCCACTGGATGGAACAGTACAACAGCAAACCAGCAAATGTATATATTTTTTCAAACTTTTTTTTTAACCTTTTTACAACAAACTGACAATTAGTGTCATAACTAGGCTATTTGAAACCCAAGACAAGATGAAAAATGGGGGCGTGTCAACAAGACACACCACCGTTTCTCGTCACTCTGGGTACATACCTTTCAATGCCATATGCACCTTAATGCCCCCAGTAGTAGTGCCCCTCTTGCAATGCCCACTGTAGTAGTGCCCCTTATGCAATGTCCCCACTAGCAGTGCCCCTTATACAGTGCCCTTTATACAATGCCCCCAGTAGTGTTCCTTACTTACTTACTTTACTGCAGCAGTGAAGCAAATGGCGTCGATCACTGTGGGGAGGGACTTATATGCAATCCAAAACACGCGGGAAGATCTGAGCCTGACTCGCATCCGGTTCAGATTCGCTATGTTGGGCGGGTCCGGTTTTCAGAGAACCGGACCCGCTCATCTATAAAAATAAGTGGTTGGTACAGATAAAGAAACAAAAGTAGGATGTTAAAGTGTTAAGCTATGGGTGGGTACACACTAGAACGAGTGGAAATCTTGCTGATGGCAATATCGCCCAGCACCATGCAAGATTGCCAGTACACACCAGGAAGATTTAACGAATGACGGAAAAAACATTCGTTCCATCCTTCATTAAACTACACATTCCTTCATGCGATATCGTTTGACTGACCGTGCAGCATGACCAATCAAATGATATTGAATGCGACTTGCGGGAGTGCGCAATCGGGCATATACACTGCACAATTTGCCCAAATCGGGCCAATATCGTGCAAGTGTGTACCCAGTCTAAGTGATATAGGTGTTTTTGGCGTACAGAATTAAGCTTTGCCTAACAAAGCTTCAGTGGGAAGTTACAGTAGAAAATATGTTTAACCCATGTTTTTTAAGTACAATAAATAGAATTCATAGAATTAGTTGAACTTTAGCTCAGCAAACAACCACATTTTTCAGGCTTTATTGCCATCTTTGTATTTACAGAGGAGGTAACATAAGCTGAAAAACAAGTGAATGAAATATATTTTTCTAAAAAGGTCACATACAGTACACTTTGCACCTGTCAATTACTGAACTGTTCAATAATGCACATCAGGAACTGTAAAAGTAAAATCACTGTCGAAGCTGAATAATTGGCTGAGACAAGTTCAGTTTAAAATTGAATCGCAGCGACACCATCTTGCGACTGGCCGCAAGACGCCATTTTGCAAAATGGCTGCCTAAGCGCCATTTTAGATAAACTCACATTTTAGTACATGTGGCGATAATACCATTAGCATCATATGAATGCATCTGTGACCATTATCATATGTTACGGTGATTCACTAAAAGCCTATTTCATTACTTTACGTATTATAAAGGATATATTCCAGAAATGGCTTTATAGTATTGATAAGCAAGTGGCCAGGTGACAACTGGCTTGTGTAGATAAGTTTCCTGCATAGTGTTTGCTCACTACGGGTGGTCTGGCTAGAATGTCTCTTGTAGTTTGCATTTTCACACAAGAGACAGACAGAGGTATTTTCCCTTTGAACACAGGAAAGGTGGGGGGGGGGGGGCTGCTGACAGGACATGTAGAACTATCTAACCCAGCATGCCACACTGCTAAAATGTTCACTCAGTTAGAGACAAATGCATTTTCATACACACATTAAATATGTCTTTATACCAAACCCTGAATACCCACACATTTCATATTCATACATAAGGTTCAATAAGCTTTAAAGTGTATGATTCAAGAAGGTTCAGTTAGTTTAAATGCTAAGAAATAAAGATATTTGTTAACTAAGGAATTATACAAGATAAACATGTCATTCTTGGAGTTGTTCTGATGCGTACTCTTTCCACAGTTTCCCTGTGCTATCGGTGAGGAGATCGCATTATGCATTCTCGAGTTATGGACCGCAGAACCTGCAAGCAACCAAAATGTATATTTTAGATTCAACTGTTAGGATGCTGAAGAAGGCGTGAGGAGGAAGACCCTTAGCTGTTAGAGGCAGGGAAAGTCTGTTTAAACCAGCCTGTTAGATGCACTGTAACAGATGCTTCACCTCTGAGAACCAATGACATCAGCAACAGACATACCTTTTGTCTTGTTTATACTGGGGGGGTATAAGTATGGGTGCACGGACACTATTTGGGAGTCTTTGTGCTGAATGCTAAATGACGAGGGGTCTCTTGCTGAAGCCTATCTCTGGGTCCAGAAGCGCCTGCGTACGTATACTGTACTTGTGGTCTGTATGATTTACTTTTGCGCCTAAATTGTGCCTTGATCAATTGCGTGTAACTGTCTGAACTTTTACCTGAATATCACTTGTGCTTTGGAACCACAGGTTCTATGTCTAAGTCTTTATTTATGGTGTGACTGCGTACGCAAATTAGCATCATCCTTAGAGGTTTATAGGAAGGATTTTAGAAGGTACAGGCAGGGGTATATAGAGGTTCATTTCTAATATTGTTAGTTGGGGGCTCGTGAAGAAGTCACTTACCTGCTCACACGGTACATACGGTCATCGATATTTCAGCAAAGGGTGGAGTGGCCACATGCAGGGTTTGCCTGCAACCGCTTTGTGCTGAAAGATCGCTATCCGTCTCCGTGTGAATTAAGGAAGCTGACTAGAATCCAGGGACAAGAAAGGAAAAAGTTTGTTTTCCTCTGTTGATAGAACCTTGTGTTTAGAGGGGTGCCGCAGTATTGCGTACGCGGCTAAAACGCATTTTTGCGTACGCAGTTAAAAAAAGTCATTATACGGTTGTGTGGTAGTCGCATAATTGTGTATGCGGCCGTTCGCACAGTAGCGTATACGCACTTCCGGTTCTGCTGCCACGTGTTTGAACAAAGCCATTGAGGTTTACATTTTTTTTTCTATTACCAATATCTGGGTTAAAAGTGTATTATTCTGCGCAGGAAAAAGTGTGTAACAGTGAGTGTATTGTTGGTAGGGGTAATTTGTTCCCTAAAGTTAAGGGTATCGTATGATCCTTAAGGGCTAGGTGCAAGGGTTAGCCTAGTCGCTTGGTAAGCAGCTTACCGTTCTAAACACAGTAGCAGGTGTACATGTTGTCTTTGTTGTATAGAGGTGCGTGAGAGTGGCCGACATATAAACTGTCATAGGTCTGGAAGTTACCTTACTAAAGCTTATCCGGGTGTGGAAGTGGCCTGCTTCAAATCTTATCCAGGTGTGGAAGTTGCCTTACTAAATCTTATCCAGGTGTGTGGGCGCCGCCGACTTAAATCGTCCACAGGTAAGTGAAAGTGTCTTGATTGTCTTTCACCGGTTTAAATTTTTATTGAAAAGCGTAGGAGTTGTCTCAGAATGGGAGCCACGCAAACAGTAGAGATGTTAAGCAATGATGTGCTGCTAATGGAGTCGCCGATCGGATCGGCCCGTCGTATCATGCATACCAAGTACGGTACTTATGCAATAAGGTATTGTGATATATGGTTTAATATGACGAGGAAGAGTGTTAGACCGTTTCCCAGAATTGGTAGTTTAGACAAAAATGTGTTACATAATGTCCAGGATCACATCAGTATGGTGCGATCCCAAGAGAAAAAGATTAAGTATTTTGAATGTTTAAAACTATGGCAGCATGAAGGGGATGCTTGGCTTAATAATGTACAAACGACGCAAACCAGCGTTGCGAGCGCATTGCCAGAAAATACATCCGCGACGCTGAGTTTCAATACGGGCGAGCCGCAAATTGGCGCGCACGTGCGGCAAGGTAGTGTCGCGGAGAGTATTGTCAGCAGTTCACGCTCACCTCCTCCACCTTATGTGGATGGAGGTGTAAGTACAGTTACCAAAAATACCCATAAAAATGTAACAAGCAACTTGTACCTCTCTTAAACAATTATAAAGAAAATGTTTATGATGTGGATGATGAGCCTATTGTAATGTCTGCCATTTCCCATGCAGTGCAAATGATAGATGCTGCATCACCACAATCACTGGTGGTGCCGCCATCTCCATCGGTAACAACAAGGGAAGTGTTAACACACTCTGCACCCATAGAGGAAGTTGTTAATACCATAAGTAGCAGCAGCAGATTAAACCCCCAGCCAGGTAACCAGGTCAGAGGTAGCAACGCTGCCGGTCTGCGTCCCATTCGGACAAAAACTGTTCCGAATGGAAATGCGGATGCAAACGGTGTAATGCCCACGAGGGAAGTAGTAATGCATTGTCCATAGACAAGAGCAGAACTAAATTCCATCATAAATGATTTCCCCAATCCCAAAAAGGAACTAGCCAAATGTCAAAGATTTTTGAGAAATTTGGGTAGTTCTCATGAACCCACTAATAAAGATTGGCGTGTGGTGTTAAGGGCCTGTCTACCACGCAATACCGACGTGACAAAATTTATCACGGATTGTGTATTGGATGATGACGTTCCCTTAACAGACCAAGTAAACCAAGGTAACATTTCCCGCATTGTGACTCAATTGGGTATATATTTTCCAGTAGTAGTTAACTGGAACAAAATCTTCACAATCAAACAGAAAGAGAGTGAGACTGCAGAATATTACTGTGATCAGGCTCTGCAGGCTATCACCCAGTACACTGGGATAGAAGATATTAAAGATAGCACTCACCACAGGGGAATGATAGTGACGGTACTCATGGACGGTCTGAAAAGACGATTTAAAGATTCGGGTTCAGACCTCACAAACTGGCTGGAGGGGAGTCACAATAGATAACCTCATAGAGTCTGCCATAGAACATGATAAAAACATCTCCAAAAAGAGAGAAGCCCAGAGCGAGAAACTAATGTCTGTCAGTATACAAGCTCTGGAAGGAATGACAATAACATCACAGCCAACCGACACACCTGCACCCACACACACACCTGCACCTGAACAATTACACGTCCTCACCAATCCCACACCACAGCAAACACATCCTTACCCCACATATCATACACAACCACAGGTCCCATACTCATATCCCCCACAATATCCTTACCCTCCCTATCCTTACCCATACCCACCACCTTTCCCTCTTGCTCAAATCCCACAACAATCTTTTCATCCACCCCGTTCAAAATTATGTTTTAACTGTCACCAAGTGGGACACATAAGTAAGTACTGCAAAGTGAAGAACACCACACAGGAACACGAGTTTCCCATGAGTTCATAGGTAACCCCATTATGTTCTCCCAGGCCTTATATGACTGTTTACAATCTTTTCAACCTATCAATGGATCTGTTCTAATGAAAAATGTGGACGATTTATTGTTGTATTTAGGTCATGTTTAAATGATATTAAACTGTTGTGCTTTGTCTCCCACTCATAGGACACAAGGTTGCTAAGGATAAACGGCAGCCATGCCAGGCTGAGGTCAACTACTTGGAATATTATCCAACCCAGTGGCCCAGACATTATTTAGAGCAGTAGCTATTAATAACAAAATTTAATTGCAAGAACCTGTATGCAGATACTATATCCCTAGAATTATTAAAAATGATAGGGGGACTTCTTTTACAGGTGATGTTTTCAAGAATATGTGTAAGATGATGGGTAACAACACTAAGATTATCCCAGACTGTCTTTTCCTTTATTTGCCCCCCTTTGAGATACTGTCCAAACAGGCAGCCTCATGTGAAAAATTGATAATGAGGTTACTGTGCAGGGTCTCACGAAGATGAATGAGAATAACCGAAATTGAAAGTGTTATTAACTCACATGTCTAATGCAACCTGTCATGATGTCAAAATCTGGAAGAATTTGTTATGCTCCAAATTTTTTTAGCTCAGGTTGTTTGACTGATCGGTGGAAAGGTCCGTATCTGACGATACAGCATCCTCAAAGGGTGGCCGGGGAAGATACGTGGGTCCATTCCACTCACTATAGGGAGGTTAACCAACCGGTGGAGAGACAAGGCCGATAACGTGGACCTGTCGATTGCGAGCTTGTGCCGGAAGGATTAAAAAGGTGACGGTGAGATATCTGAGCTAAAGAAATGTGTAGATCAGTGCTTACAGGAATGGAGTGGTCTGCTGTGGTCATCCTAGTTCTTTTTCTTTCCAGAGTTTTTGTCATGATGATCTGTTTGGGGATATTCAGTGTCTGTGATGGGGGACCGATAAAGGAGATGTGAGCTGATGGCGGAGCTGATGGAGTGGAGTCAGGAGGAGAAGTGCAATGCCAATCAGGGGAGTTTCTGACCAATTTTAGTATTGTAATTGTTATGTTATTTGGGAAAAATACTTCCAAAAGTTATGACCCTCACACATGTTGAAAAGCTGGGTATAAATAAAAACACACCGTCACCCTATCTTCACACACAATATGAACACAGAGGCAAGAGAAATATGATACCTGGTGACGTGCATAAAGCCACTCAGTTAATCAGTGAGATAACTGGCTTCCAAGTTTTAGTCGCCCTGGATCCCACCAGGATTGCTAAGGGTACATTAAATTTTAGATATATCCAGGAACTTGCTAAATTAATAGATAATATCAGCGAGATGTACGATGACACATTCAGGTACACAGGGAGAGAATTGCAAGCGTACAAGAAAGAACTAGTGCAACACAGGCTAGTGTTGAATTATTTAACTGCTGTTACTGGAGGGTATTGCGTAACGTTAGCCACCCAATTTGGAGTATAATGTTGCACCTAAGTCACCAATGATACCAGCGACCCTAAGGAGGTGATAGACCAGAAGATGGATGAGATTCTGCAGCTAAAGTGGGAATTTCGTAAGAACCATAACGCATCAGTGACTGAAGCAGGGGAAAAGATAGAAGGATGGGTTTCATGGCTGAACCCAGTGAAATGGTTCTCGGGTCTAGGAGAATGGGTCCAGGAAGTGATCGCCAGCATAGGCAAATTCTTGATTCTTATACTGATTGTCATCATAATAATTGGCATATGTGTCCGGTGTGTTCCTATTGTGTTGAAGTGTGGAAAATGTAAAAACAGAGTAAAACGAAAGAATGAAACTATGATGGTGGTCAGAAATTATATGTATACCGAGGTAGATACAGAACTGCATTACAACCCTGAGCTAGGAAGTACCATCATTTAAATGTATAATATTTAGACATGCATAGAAGATATTGTTGAAATGTTATTTATAGAACACCTCAGACAATGTAAAGTCTCAATTCCCCTTCAAGACTGCTGTTATAAGACTGGTGCATCGGAAAAAATACTGTGGCAAAGTGCCCGCGCTGCAAACCACCCCCCCCCCCTGGTGCTAAGCCCCGCCCCCTGGCGCTAAGTCTGGTAACCGGGGGAGACCCTGGATAACGCTACCTCCAGTTGGCATTATTATCACAGGCCCTCCCTAGGTATTTTTTTTCACATTTTACTTTTAGTAACTCTGGTCAGATCACATTTCCCATTACAATTATGGTAAATGCGATCTGCTTACTAAAAATAAGTGATACTTAGGGGTTGGAGTAGAATTTTACGAGTTCTACTCCAATTGCCCTGTAATAACTATAGGTGATACTAAAATAATGTGAAAAGGGTGTGAAAATACCCTTTTTCACTTTATTTTAGTAAAAATAATGTTAATAAATAGAGCCCAGAGTATTAAAAAAGGAGCAATATACACACTCACCTCCAAAAACACAGTACAAGGGCTGGCCCAAGGTCTACTAGCACCCTGTGAGATCAATTTTGGAGCATCCCCCAAACACCACACACGCAATCCAACTATAACAGTTAATAAAAACAGTTGGAACAAACATTGAACAACATCTAAAACCAGGTAATTACAATTACAATATAATTTCTTTAAAGTTGTTTGTGTATTATATATTTTGGAATGTTTTGAAAAAAACAATGTATCAAAAACTTATTTTTATTATCTCACTCCATGGAATCATCTCTAAGGCTACTACATCCTTTACACTCCCTGCAGCTCACCCTTCTGTACATATTGCTACCTCATTAATCTACTATCCACTTATAAACACACATGAGCTTTTAACTTATCTATACATATATACTGACAATAACATCCACAACCTGTCATCATAAAAATCTTTCATACAAATCCCACAAATATATTTATATCTCTCTCCTGCTGCTTCTATTAGCTGGTGACATATCACCAAATCCAGGCCGAACCCACATAACACACCCACAACGAACTATAAACCCAGCTAACCTCATAAACATTGCGTGCCTCCCTTCACCCTCCAAGTCACTAAAATGTGCCTTATGGAATGCACGCTCTGTCTGCAATAAGCTAACATCCATCCATGACCTCTGTATTTCAACTAACCTCAACCTTCTGGCAATAACAGAAACACGGCTCACACAATCAAACACTGTCTCCCCTGCTGCACTTTCAAATGGTAACCTACACTTCTCACACACCTCCAGACCTGGTAATTGTAAAAGGAGGTGGGCTAGGAATATTACTGTCCCAATCTTTCACAAACGCAGTTCTCCCACAGGTACCTTCACCTCACATTTACATCATTTGAAGTACATTCTATCAGGACTTTCACCCCTTTCTGCTATCTATCGCCCACCTGGGCCACCTCAACAATTTCTGGAACATTTTTCTGCCTGGCTCCCTCACTTTCTATCCTCAGACATCTCCACCATCATTATGGGTGATTTCAATATCCCCATTGACAGTCCACAATCTCCTCATGCCTCCAAACTACTCTCTCTAACCTCCTCTCTTGGCCTCTCGCAATGGACAGACTCCTCTACTCATCAGGATGGCCACTGCCTTGATCTTGTATTCACCAGACTTTGCTCAGTTTCTGATTTCACTAATGCTCCTTTCCCTCTCTCAGATCACAACCTTATCACCTGCACACTCTCCTCCATTTCATCAACCTCAATGAAATCAACCAAACCTCCTAAAACCCGCAGAAATATTAATGCTATTAATGTTCAACAATTATCTACCTCTCTATAACAACGACTCTCACCAATTTCTACATTCACTTGTCCTGAGACTGCTGCATCACACCGAAACCAGATTCTAGAAAAAGCCCTCAATGAAGTAGCTCCAGCTACCCATCACACACCACGCAGACTTAGAAGTCAACCGTGGCATTCTAACTTAACAAGGCAACAACAAAATCTCTCACGTAAAGTAGAACGTCAGT
This sequence comes from Taudactylus pleione, assembly GCA_031769625.1. Lineage (NCBI taxonomy): Eukaryota > Metazoa > Chordata > Amphibia > Anura > Myobatrachidae > Taudactylus > Taudactylus pleione. Next base: position 17,114,395 of record JAUIMM010000706.1, on the reverse strand, counting down.
GACGAAAGTCTCATGCGCCAAGTGACTTCATCACATATAAGACTATCTTCAACTCTTATCGTACTGCTCTGGACACTGCCAAATAAACATTTTTCCAATCTCTTATCTCTGCTCAAGCCTCTAACCCCAAGCGACTTTTTAATACATTTAAACTGCTTCTTACACCTCCCTCACCCAAAACCACCTGTTACTATCTGTGCTCAAGATTTTGCTTCCTATTTCAAGGACAAGATTGATAAGATCTGAAATTAAATGGTATGTTCTTCCTCAGCTAATGATCTGCTCAATTCCCTACCTGAACTCTCTGGCACATTCTCTTCATTTGATCCCACAAACGAAGATGTAGTATAAAATATGAAAATTCTGTCAATGTCCCAATATTTATGCACCTGACTATCTGTCTGTTATTACCCAGTTTTGTTCTGTTTGTTTCCAATTGTAAAGCGTAACACAATATGCTGCGCTATATAAGAAACTGTTATTAAATAAATAAAAGTATTGATTATGGATAGTTTATTTTATTAACCAACTAAATAATATTTCCTAGTTTTTAATTAAAAAACATGCAGGTGGAGCCCCTGTGCTGCCATTTAGCTGGAACAGGCCTCGAGGCCAGCCCTGACTTAGGTAGGAGGCTTTCTCTCACTCTGCAGTCTCTGTCTTGGGGTTTTTAAAACATGTAGATCAGAAACCTGGAACACAAACCTGCCCTCAAACACTGTTCCAGTTTTACACGGCGGCGGAAGGTAAGAGGGAGCGGATCTCCCTTCCTGGCTCCCAGGAGCGGCAGGTGAAAGAGAGGGAGGGGGTGAGAGAAGAAGATGCAGAGGTGGCGAGATGTGGGGTGAGATAGCAGCAGGGGGAGGATAGTGGATACTCGGAGAGACTCAACACTATGGTTGGGGGGCGGCAGGGGGCCCCGGCTGCGGTGTAATCAATAGGACATGGCAGGTGTAGGGGGGGGAAGTATCACTTTTGTGAAAAGCTGACTCCGCAAAAATAGCAGCTTTTCGGAAGTGATACTTTTGTTAGGGAGGCACGAAGAAGGCCTCTAAAACATTTTTTAAACTGGCAGCGAGTTTAAAACATAATTATCACAAGTGATAATTATGTAATGATGAATAGATAGACCCCATAGTCACTTTACTAATAACATATAAATCAAACTAGTCAATTTATCACAGATGTGCTTTCAACTTTCAATACATCAGTGCTTAAATTCCAATCTCAGTACACCATCTTGATGAACTATCTTGAAACCAAAACAGTCCTTTCCCATAGTGAACACTACATTTCATCTGCAAAAACGGGGTATTGAGTTACTTTAGATCAATAAATCTATAACCATTAGTGACCCTTGTGTTTTTGATGTAATATAGTATCCCATAGCACATCTGTATAAAAACAAACAATAAAACAAAAAAAGCAGTGACGTCATGACGCGATATGCACCAGCGCCACAGTGCACTCAGCATGGACCCGGTGACGGGGCTGACTGGTTTCACTTGGAGGGGGAGGGTGCTTCCAACCATTACACAGGCCAGGGGCAGCCACCGGGGGAGGACGGTCAATTTATTATTTATTATTATCCGTGGACCTGTGGCAGATGCAGTTTGTGCTCATGAGCCCTCTGAACCTCGGGGGCCCCTCAGGGCCCGGCATGGGTGTACCCCTTCTACCCCCCTGTCGCCGGGGCTTTCCTCACCAACGGTATTTCAATTGTTAAAACATATGGCAGGACGGACACAGAATTACCGCAGCTGTAATCAGTGCTGCGTATGTGCCGCTTTGTGAACGTAATGGTGCATGCACAGCACTGATTACAGCTGCGGTAAGTTACAGCACATGCACAGCACTGATTACAGCTGCGGTAAGTTACAGCACATGCCCAGCACTGATTACAGCTGCGGTAAGTTACAGCACATGCGCAGCACTGATTACAGCTGCGGTAAGTTACAGCACATGCACAGCACTGATTACAGCTGCGGTAAGTTACAGCACATGCGCAGCACTGATTACAGCTGCGGTAAGTTACAGCACATGCGCAGCACTGATTACAGCTGCGGTAAGTTACAGCACATGCGCAGCACTGATTACAGCTGCGGTAAGTTACAGCACATGCGCAGCACTGATTACAGCTGCGGTAAGTTACAGCACATGCGCAGCACTGATTACAGCTGGCGTACGTTACAGCACATGCGCAGCACTGATTACAGCTGCGGTAAGTTACAGCACATGCGCAGCACTGATTACAGCTGGCGTAAGTTACAGCACATGCGCAGCACTGATTACAGCTGCGGTAAGTTACAGCACATGCGCAGCACTGATTACAGCTGGCGTAAGTTACAGCACATGCGCAGCACTGATTACAGCTGCGGTAAGTTACAGCACATGCGCAGCACTGATTACAGCTGCGGTAAGTTACAGCACATGCAGAGCACTGATTACAGCTGCGGTAAGTTACAGCACATGCGCAGCACTGATTACAGCTGCGGTAAGTTACAGCACATGCACAGCACTGATTACAGCTGGCGTAAGTTACAGCACATGCGCAGCACTGATTACAGCTGCGGTAAGTTACAGCACATGCACAGCACTGATTACAGCTGCGGTAAGTTACAGCACATGCAGAGCACTGATTACAGCTGCGGTAAGTTACAGCACATGCGCAGCACTGATTACAGCTGCGGTAAGTTACAGCACATGCGCAGCACTGATTACAGCTGCGGTAAGTTACAGCACATGCGCAGCACTGATTACAGCTGCGGTAAGTTACAGCACATGCGCAGCACTGATTACAGCTGCGGTAAGTTACAGCACATGCGCAGCACTGATTACAGCTGCAGTAAGTTACAGCACATGCACAGCACTGATTACAGCTGCGGTAAGTTACAGCACATGCATAGCACTGATTACAGCTGCGGTAAGTTACAGCACATGCGCAGCACTGATTACAGCTGCGGTAAGTTACAGCAGAGAGGGTAAAGTATCTATTTTTTGAAAAGCTGTCATCGCAAAAATGACAGAGAGAGGAGGAATGATGAATTCCTCCAGTAATTAGATAGAACTTCATGCGAGTTCTAAACTGAATTACCTCCATCAATTTTTTTGCAATGATGAATAGGCCCCTTAATGTTGTAAAAAATGTTGTTATTGACATTTCACATATCTGCTCTATATGTCTTTCTGTTTTAATCATACATGCGAAAACTGTGACTCACTTCTTTATATTGTGTATATTTCATACCTTCAATAAACAGACTTTTAACAATAAATTAAACACTTTAAAATGTAACTTGACTTCGGAATTCTATTGAAGAGACATCTATGAAGGTGATAAAATAGTATGTACTTATACATTCAGAAACTTTTTTTTGCTTATATGTGCATAACAAAGGGCACTGTTTATTCTGTACTAAACATAGTATTGTATAGTGTTATTCCTCAGTGCAGGCTATGAGCAAACTTAATATGCTAAGTGGTTAGATCTGCAAGCATCCTCATACTAATAGATAGATCAAGTCCTATAAGAAGACCATTATATACATGCATTCTATAATATTTAAATTATGAAAATATAATTTGAAAAAGTCCCATTAATTAAGTTTACAATGGCAGGTGTTTGGGTCTTTGCAGTACTACACTGTATCTATTGGGCACAATATATAATAGAAACGTCTTGCTCTGATTGTTATAATAGCAGGGGCGTATCTATAATGGGTGCAGTGTGTGCGGGGCACACGGGCCCCCGGGTCCAGGGGGCCCCGCACCGCACACCCTCAACCCATATTAGTTTAAACTTACCTGTCCGTGGTCCCGCGTCGGGTGTCAGCGTTGCTCAGAACACAGGAAAATGGCCGCCGCAGCCATTTTTCCGGTGATCTGCACATGCGCAGTAAACTCCGGGCACACTCTAGTATCCAGAGTCTACTGATGCTCCGGTGGCTGGCGAGCCGCATCAGTCGGCTGCCGGCCACCGTGGAGAGAGGAGGGGGCCCCGCATGGGGAGTGCACACGGGCCCCCTCCTCTCTTAAGACGCCAGTGTATTATAGTCTGTAGCAGCATACAGTTAAGGCGCATATCTACTACACATCGTGTAATGTGTCCCCGACAGTGGTGTGCTCAAGGTCAGTAACGACATTGAGCACCCACACTGGACGATATCAATCACGATATCGTTCAGTGACGTCACCCTCCCTCATCCTCGTACTTGCAGAGCCTGACAATATCGTCAGGTTGCTCTGCAAGTACGGGCGATGTGCGTCATCATCAACGACCAGCGGGAGCGTGCATCGTTGGTCGTTGACGGCATATCCACTGGCCGATATAATGAATGATAATGATATCATTATCGTTCAAAATATTGGCTAGTGGATACGAGGCTTTATAGTATAAAAGATGCTATACCACTCCTAAAAGAATTTAATAAAGTGCCTCTTCCCCTTACCAGAGCCCCGTGGGCTGCACCTAGTAAATATTTTTTCCAAGGTTAACCCATTCCTTTTACAGCCACAGCCAAATCATAAAACATATTCCGTAATCATAAATTGGTGGTTAGAGCAGCGTTAAGAGGGTAGTTTATATCAGGGACGTGCAGACTCTACCCTGTCATCCTCTTCCCTATCATACTCCCTGTTATGCTCCAGAGTTTTGATATAAAAACTGATTTTATACATGTGTGCCTCCCCAGCCATTGACCTCACTGCACGTCACTGGTTTATATACTGAATAAATTAAATTACTTGCGATGTGTGATGGACTTCAACTGATATATAGCAGGTAATGGTATAGACTGTAAAAGGGTCAGGCAATTGGTGAGGTTAGCTATGCAACCGTGCACTCATATGACTGTATAGCTGAACATGGGTTGGGTACGAGATGCCGGCGCTCGGGATCCCGGCGCCCAGAATCCCGATGCCAGCATCCTGACAGTGTTAGGCTACCGACACCTGTCAGGTAAGTATCATAACACTACCACTAACCGCACGCTGGTATTTTAACTGCATCCCCTGAACATGCGGCTAGATTTTTATGGTGGAACAGTGGCCCTGATTCAGAGCCGGACGCTCTGAATCAGGGCCGGGATATTTTTTTTTTAGAACGGCCTCCTGGCCGCTCGCATAGCTGTGGGTGACCACCCACAGCTATAGCGAGCGGCCAGGAAGATGGTCGCGATGGTCAAGACAATCGCGACCATCGGGCTTGCGACGAGACCCTTGTGGTAGGGTCTCGTCGCAAGCCCCAGAGAGATTTCGGCTCTGACAGTTGAGTGATGAGTCACGAGTGATGTCAGTGGGGCCGGCTCCAAACGGAGGCGTTCACATGGGAACGCCTCAGTTTGGGCAGCCACTCCCCCGGCCCGCCCACCAAAGGGGGCGTGCTGTCACTCAACATCGACAGCACACCCCCTTTGGTACGAGACCCGGAGCGACGGATTGCCCGTTGCTATCCGGGCCTCGCGCATGCGCACGACGGAGCTGGCTCCGTCGTGCGCATGCGCGCTGGCCCACCATTGACCCGGTTGTGGGCGCACAGCGTTGCGACCGGGTCAGAATCAGGCCCAGTGTCTCTAGCAGGACATCTTACTGAAGCATCTTAGTCTCCTATATGCTCTTCACATGCTGACCAGCAAACCTATCCTGCACCGAGGAGGGTAAACAGGAGGTCAAGGACGAAATGGGATGCCGTAGGTTTGAGTTCTATGCCAGCACCGGCTGTGGAGGTGCTCTAAAACATCTGTGGGTGGGAAGAGCTCAATGGAACTGCCATTACACAAAATATTCCTAGAAAAGCACACTGCTTGGCCCTTCAGTTTGACAACCTTTACATACACTTCAGGCGTGGATTAAAAGGTCTACAGTACAAAATCGACAGTGGATAGGTAGACAAACGATAGGTCAACAAGTACAAAAGGTCGACACACAAAACGTTGACATGGATGAAGATCAACAGTAAGAAAAGGTCAACCTTGGCAAAATGTCAACACGAAAAATTGTTGATACATAAGTTTTATTTTTCTAATCCTAATCTTCACTCTAACCCTCCCCTAGGTGCCTAACCTAAACACTCCCTCCCTCCTGGTGCCTAACCCTAACCATCGGAGTAAGTGCCTAACCCTAACCATCCCTCCTAGTGCCTAACCCTCCAGTAAGTGCCTAACCCTGACAAAAAAAAATGTCGACCTTTTGTAACTGTCAATCTTCATCCATGTCGACCTTTTGTGCGTCAATCTTTTGTACCTGTTGACCTTTTGACTGTCTACCAGTTGGTGTCTACCTAGACAGTGTCGACCTTTTTACCGTAGATCTATTGAATGGAACCCCACTACTTCACTATTACATTTATAACAAGATTCTGAGTTACTCACAGTAGAATCAATTCCTCTGAGTCCATCTGGAAATCACTGATGCTGGGGATATGAGGGAGGGGCCAAGGAGTAGGCACTAAAAATAATTGACTGACTGAAACTCCCCCTCCCATATATACCTTCCCCTTTCTCTAGCTCTCCAGTTATCTGACTTGCAAAGCCAAAGGAGAAGAATAAGAATCCATCACACACATCAGGGAAGGAACTCAGTGATTCCCAGATGGATTCAGAGGAATTGATTCTACGGTGAGTAACCAAGAATCTTGTTTCCTCTTTCGTCCAATCTGGGAAGCACTGACGCTGGGACTTCCCCAAGCAAGCCTTAAGAAGGAGGGGGATTACACACATTCAATGCTGTATGCAAAACCTTGCGAGCAAAACTCGCATCTTTAGCCTCAAATGTGTGGAACTGATAAAATTTTGTAAATGTGTGCACTGAGGACCAGGCTACCGACCTGCACAACTGCTCAATCGAGGCACTCTGCCGAGCTGCCCAAGAAGCACTCACAGCCCAAGTCGAATATGCGCGAATGGTATCAGGTACTGAATCGCCCAAGGCTATATAGGCCTGCTTGATAGTGGAAGTAATCCAATGAGCAATAGACTGCTTAGAAGTTGGCCAGTCTCTTTTATGGACATCATAAAGTACTAACAGGCTGTCTGTCTTACACAAGGCAGAAGTCCTATCCACATATATTCTGAGTGCTCATACCACCACATCCAGAAACCGGACAGGACTCTCTGGATCAGGTGGATGCAATACTGGAACCACAATCTCCCGATTTAGGTGAAATCTTGAAACCTTCCCAGTTTCACACCATCGGATGTAAGCTTTCCATGCCCTATAATAAATCATAGACGTGGATGACTTACGAGCCTGTAACATAGTCTGGATAACAGCTGAAGAAAACCCTTGGACCTCAAAAGACTGGTCTCAAGTGCCACGCTGTTAAAGCCAAATGAGGTAAATTGGGATGGAGGAATGGACCTTTTGGCAGTAGATCTTCTCTTAGTGGAAGTATCCACGGTTGGTTGGCCATCATAGACAGAGGATCAGAGTACCACGACCTCTGTCATCAGTCTGGCGCTATTAGAAGGACATGAGTTTTTTCTCGCTTGATCCTATTGATTACATGCGGGAGCATGGGAATTGGTGGAAAAAGATACCCAAAGTAGAAGGACCACTTGTCTGTTAGGGCATCCACCAGAGTTGCTTGTGGGTCTCTGGACCGCGCCACATAACTTGGAAGCTTCCTGTTCAACCTGGAAACCATGAGATCTATCTCTGGCAGACCCCATTCCTCCACAATCATGTTGAATATGTCCTGATGCAGGGACCATTCCCCTGGGTGAACCCTGTGCCGACTGAGAAAGTCGGCTTCCCAGTTGTTCACCCCTGAGATAAAAATGGCCGATATGACTGGAACAAATCTCTCTGCCCACATCATAATCTGGTGGTCTCTGCCATAGCCAAAGGATTCCTGGTTCCTCCCTATCTGTTGATCTATGCCACTGCCGTGGCATTGTCCGACTGTATCTGTAAAGGTCTGTCTTTGAGAAGATCCTGTGCCTGAACCAGAACATGAAAGAATGCTTGACAGCTCCAGCACATTGATTGACAACATCTTCTCTTCCAGAGACCAAACCCCCTGGAACTGGGACCCTAGAACTACTGCAACCCATCCCTGGAGACTGGTGTCTGTAGTTATTAGTGTCCATTCCCAGGGAGAGAATTGGCAACATCTGGACAGGTTGCAAGTGCAGAGCCAATAACCCAGGGGATTGGCGGACCTGAAAAAACTGTCAATCCACCACCTCTTCCAGTGCTGAAGAATGAAATGCTGAATGGGGCCTAGAATGGAACTGCTTCGAACGTGGCCACCATCTTCCCCAATAGCTGCATGCAGTGTAGCATGGACACCCTGTGTAGAGACAAAAGAATGTACACCAGGGACTGCAACTCCCTGATCTTGTGCTCGGGCAAAAAAACCTGCTGAGACAGAGTGTCAAACAGAATTCCCAAAAATACCAACTTCTGTGTTGGAACCAATTTGGATTTGGGTAGATTGAGAACCCAACCATAAAGTTCCAGAGTTGTCATGACAACCTGCAAGTGAGCCTTCAAGAGTTCCTCTGAATGTGCCTTTTTTTAGCAAGTCGTCTAAATAGAGAATGATCGTAATTCCCTGGCGATGCAAAAAAGCTACCATAGGGGCCAAATTTTTGTAAACACCCTTGGTACAGAGGATAGCCCAAAGGGCAGAGCCCGAAACTGAAAGTGCCAGGGGCTTACTGCAAACCACAGCAGTTCGTGGTCTCGTTCCCAAATAGGTACATGGAGACACGCATCCTTTATATCTAAGGACGCAAGAAATTCTCCTACTTCCATAGAGGCAATTACTGAATGTAATGACTCCATCCTGAACCTTCTCACCCTTAAGTACAGGTTGAGACTTTTTAATTCAAAATGGGGCGAAAAGAACCATCTGGCTTTTTTTACCAGAAACAGATTGGAATAAAAACCTAGCCCCTGATGATGTATCAGAACAGGGACCACTACCCCTGAATCTAAAAGGGAGAGAATTGCCCCCTTAATGCCCCTCTTCTGAGCTGATCCAGAGGAAGAGGGGTTACAAAAAAACGATGTGGTGGGGGTCCCACCAGATCCAATGTGTAACCTCTGGAGAAGACTCCTCTGACCCAAAGGTCTGTGGTTGACCGAAACCAGGCCTCCCTGAAAGAGAGAAGATGGCCACCTATACCAATGGGCTGGAAATCCTCCTGACCCGAGTCATTGGAAGGATCTGTCACCCTTACAGGTGCCCGTGCGACGGGACCGCATGGCCCTACCGCTCTCTGAACTGACCCGCTCTCTGACCTCCTGTCATACCTCTGGTGGGCAGATGCCAGAACCGAAAGGGCCAAAACCTAGAAAACCTAGAGCGGGAAGTAAGAACTGGAAGAAACTGGCTGTATCCGCCAGTCAGCTGCTCAGGGAGCATATCGTCTAGTTTGTACGCTCCTTTACTTTTACCACCAACTGCAACTCACAGAGAACAAAAAAGACATACAGCCCCAGTCTGTATAGTGAGAGAGAGAAAAAAGAAATTATATATATATATATATATATATTTATTTTTTAAAATAAAACAGAAGAAATTAATATAATGAACTAATCTATTGAAACAAAGAAACATAAACAAACAAAAACAACCTAACCTACCTACTCTACTCTTTGCCAAAAAAAAAAACAATTTCAGTTTGTACTATACCACACTCCCCAGCCTCCAGACTCCTGAGCAGCAGAGGTTTTGACTTCTTCAATCAGTTCTCTAATCAGTCCTCCAGGAAACAGCAGGATATCACCTAACCTGGATGGACCTCCCACAGGCTTTCTGGGAGTGTGGGTAAGAAGACATCCACCATTACCAGATGATGCCTCTGTTATCCAGGTAAGCACATGTTTTTGTTTTTTTAAAAATACAGCACATGGTATTCTCCAGACCTTTACAGTGCCTCTGTGCCCCCTGTAGGGAAAACCGGAGCTCACAAAGAGCGAACCGGACCCTGCCCGTGCACTTAGGGCCTGATTCAGAGCCACTCGCAAGCAGCTCGATGTTTGGCCACTGCGCATGCGTGAGCCCCGCCGAGCGACTGAACTTCAGTCGCTGCGGGGCTCGCTACAAGACAGCTCGCCCCATTTTGTAGGCGGGTAGGGGTGGTGGCTGCACAAACGCAGGCATTCCCTTAGGAGCGCCTGGCGTTTGTGGGAGGACCTACTGACATCACTAGTGATGTCAGTAGTGGACTTCCTGCTCTATTAGAGCAGGGAGTCAACTCGGGCTTGCGGCAGCCAAGACCCTACGACAGGGTCTCGTCGCAAGCCCGATGGTCGCGATAATCGTGACGGTCTCCAGCCTGCTTGAACAAGCTGTGGGTGAACAGCTTTGCGAGCGGCCTGGAGACAAAAAAAAAAAAAAATACGCCCACAGACCCTACGAGCTGCCTGCGGCAGCGAGTGGGTCTGAATCAGGGCCTTAGGGCCAGATTCAGAGACGCTCGTAAGCGGCCTCTCGTTCGCTCCGAGCGATGTTTGCCCAACTGCGCATGCGTACGGATCGTTATACACATGCGCGAACCAGTCAGTGCGGTCGAAATTCATGTGCTCGCAAAATAGCGAATGCCTGATAATTTGAGTGACAGAAAGATGCGTATGTGGGTGGTAACAGGGGAAGGTGCTTGAAAACGGGGAGTGGAGATCAGAACACAGGCGTGCTTAAAGGTCAAAACGGGCGTTTTATGGGTGTGCATAATTAAAACAGCAGCGTCATTGACCACGTCACTGGGTTATTTTATAGCCAGAACTGCTCGCAAGATTGTGGTAGCAAAAACCAACCACAAGAATAGCGAGCAGTTCATACGCTGGTCGATGTACTCGATTAATCTAATAAATAGCGGACATGACGTAGGATGCGAGCGGCCAGGGGGCGTAGTTTCCAAAAAACGACCACAAGTTTTGTTCGCTCGTTCAGACCTAGAGGCGTGAACAGACCGCAAAGAGCGAACGGTTCATTTGAATAGCCACCCCTATTTTCTGGACGAGCGAGCGCTAATTGCGTCCGGCTCTGAATCAGGCCCTTAGTTTGCTGTCTATAGCTGCCCAGCATTACTCTCCAAGTAAACTATGGCAGCCGGTCACAGCTGCAGCCTCCAGGAAAATGGCTCCTATGGGAGACTTTTATTAATATTCTAGGATCCTCGCACACCCGTGGGTGCCTGGTGACCCTCTTCCGGGGCCCGGAGCTGGATGCAGCAGGGGCTGAGCAGATACTGGCTACCAGTACTGCTCCTAATTCCCACTCCTCCAGCCTTGATCTTGATTCAGGCTCTAATATTCCTTTAGGGTAAAAAGATTTAGGCTAGAAACAAACAAAGCTCTATACTTCTTTGTGCCTGCTCCTGCTGGAGAGCTAGAGAAAGGGGAGGGTATATATGGTAGGGGGAGTTTCAGTCAGTCAATTATTTTTAGTGCCTACTCCTCGGCCCCTCCCTCATATCCCAGCATCAGTGCTTCCCAGATTGGGCGAAAGAGGAATTGTATAATTATGCCATCAGTTTAGAACACAGACAAAAAATGGAGTAATAGCATAGCATTGGTAGCATTCTAAAGAGGAATATCATGGAATAAATACGCTTTAATCCACATATTTTAAGAAATAGCACCGATCAATAGGCCAGATGGTGTGGAAAAGGGAGCACTTGTGTAGTATATTTTCATCACTAGAGCTGGTCAAGAGTTAGACAAGTGCTGGTGACTGCATGTTATTGAAATAATTCCCTGAAATCTACAGAGATTAACTGAAAAAATGATGGTGCTAAAAAAACCCTTTCAGGTACAATAGCTAATGCAACCCACAAACATCCTGTCTTGATGGCGTTCTAACAAAAAAGGGGGATGAGGTCATAATACCGACCACGGGGATTCCAGCGCTCAAAATGACGGTGCCAGAATCCCGACACCTGTCAGAATCCCAACGTCGGCATCCCGAAGGTAAGTAGTGGGGTTAGGGGAGAGTTAGGGTTAGGCACACTGGGGGTGAGGGTTAGGTGTAGGGTGCGGGGAAGGGGAGGTTAGATTTAGGCACTGGGTGGGAGGTTAGGGTTAGGGGTAAGGAGAGGGGGAGGATTAGGATACTAACAGACAGGTGTCGGTATCTTAACCCTGTTAGTATTCTGGCATTGGGATTCTGGCTGCCGAGTTCCCGAGCGCCAGCAACCTGTACCCAACCCAATAAAGGGATGTGACCACATGACTGGGATTTTTGGGCCAGAGATTTAATTTTCCTATATTCAGACCAGATCATGTGTCAGCTTATAGTAATGAAGAGTGTAGCACTTAGATAAAGGTTAATAATTTAAAAATAAACAAGTTGCTTTAGTTGACCCTCATTTCTGTGGGTATTTTTCATTTTCTTCTACTAACAGACATGCAGTGCACCTTATATCCCTTTCACAACGAGTCATGGGACACAAATACGTGGTCTCCTACCATAGAAATCACTGTTGGCAACACACAGTGAAAGCAACTATTTTGCTGGCCTGAACAACATTTGTGAGTGTATAGTCTATGAATTCATAGTGCAACTGGATTTAGACCAATGGACCACCTATTGCTATGTGTATTATTGTCTCCCACATTAATGACTTTATCTAAAGATAAACAGTCCACTTACTCAATGATACTATGAGGCCTAGTTATCATCAATAAAGGGCCCGGGCTATTCATCCCAATGGACCCCCTGATATTCAGCAAACTTCGAAAACTGAAAGTTTTTGGAGTTTGCTCACGAGAACAAGGGTCATACCTGTCTACCCTCCCGATTCCTGCGGAAGACTCCAGGATCAAGGCACAATCTCCCAATGCCCCGGTAACTTAATTAAATCCTCTGCATTCCTCTGCTGTCGGCAATTGTAGAGCACCTTCTCTAGCTGTAATTGCAGCCGGCGGCCACCAGGGGGAGAACATATCAAAGAGAGGTGTCCGGATTGTAGAGCTTCAGCAACATGGCTGCCACCCTTCTGCAGTGAGGACAGTATTTACGCTCTCCTCTAGTTATCCCTGCTCTCTGCTGCTGGACACAGGGCCATGACAGATGCTGTGTGGCTGTACTACAGGTATAGAATAGTAATGTTTTACTGTACTGTATGTGTGTGCGTCTGGCACTATGTATGTGGGGGGTGCATGTTGGTACTGTATGGGCAGGGGAGCTGTATGCTGGGCACTTTGAGTTTGTAGAGGGTGTATGTTGAGCACTGTATGGGTATGGGGGTTGTGCGCTTTCTTGGCACTGTGGGGTATATGCGAGACACTGTATGGGTAAGGAGCATACATACCTATCCTGAGGGAGTCTCCTGGCTCACTGCAGGAAACCCCGAGTGTCAATAGATACGCCCACAAGTGGAGTTAGACACAACCTTTGAGCAGAGCATAACATGCCCCATTAACAGCGCGCCACATTCCGCATTCTACAATCTCCCTGAAACTAGTATTCAAAAGTAGGCAAGTATGACAAGGGCCATTTTCAGACGACGCTTGCTCTGGTAGCCCCGCTCCTTCCTATTGGAAGGAGTTCCGGGGATGCCAAGAGGGATCCTCCGAATCCTTCTCACGTTCTCCCCGGCGGCTGTGCACATGTGTGACCTCGGAGCAGTTGTCCACCGGAGCAATGATGAATACTTAATGGTGTAAACTATCCCCCGCTGAAAGTTGGTATCCCTCGCAGCAAGATCAATACTTCATCATCGGAGGCTGTATGGTCTCCGATGATTAATAGGCTTCTATGTCATTGCTAGGGGAACTAGCTATCGGTAGCGGATCAGCGGGTGTGTACATCCGATATGTCTGTGAACGTCGTCATTCACAGACATATCAGGTTTGCCCTGCATCACAGCCGTTGCAGATATATCTTGCAGATATATTGGTGTATCTGCATGTGTGTACGAGCGACCCACCGCCTGCCCGTACACTGGCTGCAGGGACCGCTGACACTGACATCAAAACTGAGCGGGCAAATTTAAATACCCATCCAGTTGTGATATCTGGTAAGCGTGTATAGCTTACCTAATTGTCCGCTCGGTCAGTGGGTAACCGGTCTGGCGCCATGTCTTTTAAGTGTGTACCCATCTTAACTGTTACATTAATTTGTCTGCTAGAAGTTTGGCTGTGCCATTGGAATTGCAGAGGTTAATCCTTAAGAGACAAATCACGTCCCCAGGATTAGATCTGCCAAAGACAATGAATTGTATTAGAGTCAAGTGGCACTATATTCAGCTATTTCCCAGCTGGTACAGATAATGTGTCACTTTGTAAAACATTACCCACAAGGACAAGGTCATTAATTATATGACGGCCTTCATTATAACATCTGACTGCACTGTAGAAAAAGCAAGTCCATCAATTATAAGGTGACATCTTTCTGTATAATATTATAGCTATAGCCAGCACCACTCTACCAATCTGCTAGATGATGTCACCCATTGTTGTTATCACTGATGAAGGTTGGTCGCACAAAGTGTGGCATACAATGGGGATTGTTAGGCGATTGCAGCTATGACTTAATTAGTAAATTTCAGCGGTGTCTTGTACAGGTCTACAACATCCATATTGTTTTTGGAGATATTTGCATGTGCTTTTGTCTGGTGGGAGACTCCTCCGTAGGGCATTCAACATATACTATATATCTTTAAATAATTTGACAACATTTGCAGCTGTGCGGAGCAGGGCTCTATAGCTTTTCTTTGAGGAGAGAGCTGGGCCAAGATCGGAGAGCAGAGGCGGCCCTAGCCAATTTGGTGTACTAGGCAAGATTTTGGCTGGTGCCCCCTAGCAGATAATCCCACCACCAATCTTAGTGTTTATACACGGACGGCAAAATTAACACAAAAATAGCCACAAGCAAATATATATATATATTTGATGAAGTCTCTGACGAAACTAGTTGGTCGTGGCCAGGAATTGTGAGACTGTGGAACAGTCATCTGTCTACTTCCAGAGGCAGTGCGGTGTGCGGCTGGTCGCTGAGTATGGAAGATGTCTGGCTAAGTTTACAGACCCACCAGATCACATGTGAAACTTCTAACTTTGATGTATGTGAGCAGATTTTATTAAACATTGTTTTTTTTTACTATTCCATGTTTGCGCTTTCCCTCTGTGATTGCATTCTAGTGTGGGTATACCTTCCTCAAGCATAAGGGGGACTGGGATTAAGCTGCAATACATTTTAACAGAAAAGGAAAAAAAGTCTGGATTTTACAGGACACCATTGTGCAGAGTGAGGACATTTGTACTGTATGTATATATATATATATATATATATATATATAACATACAGTTCAAATGTCCTGATGAAAATTCTGAAAATAGAATTGAAACGTTGACTGGGATTACGGAGTTTCCATGTCTTTTTTCTATTTTTGAATTGAGTGCCGCCTATTACTGTGATCTGCTATATATATATATATATATATATATCACAAACCCTCAATGCGCTAATAATAGTATGAATATTTATACAAATTAGAGAATATAAAACAAGAAAATTAAGGCTGCTCCTCTTGTACGATCCTTGCCAGAGAGTGGATCTATAGATGGAATATAACAACAAGACAAGAAGGTGCCAATAGTGTAGTATGTAAAACACCATTTGATTTTCAGAATAAGCAATGTGCGTACATTTATTCTGTATAATTACGCTTATCTCAATTCCAACCAATGTTGCGATGAACTAGGACACGACTTTCATATGGTTTCCAGCATCAGAATATAGCCGAGCATCAAGACAAACAACCAAGAAATATTCATAGGGTAGTATATCCAAACTTTATAATTAAAACATAAAATAGACAGGAGGTTCCTGTCTATTATCTTTCAAGTCTGCACCCCTGAGACAATACCACGGAGGTTTCCTGAATTTGGTACCATTCAGTTTGACCACTTTGGATCCCTGGTTGGGTGAACTGTCTTTGATTGATATGCTATAAGCCAAGCTATTATCTTATGGGTGTCCTTAATCTTATGTTTTAATTATAAAGTTTGGATATACTACCCTATGAATATTTCTTGGTTTTATGTCTTGATGCTCGGCTATATTCTGATGCTGGAAACCATATGAAAGTCGTGTCCTGGTTCATCGTAACATTGGTTGGAATTGAGATAAAGCGTAATTATACAGAATAAATGTACGCACATTACTTATTCTGAAAATCAAATGGTGTTTTACATACTAGACTATTAGTGTCTTCTTGACTTGTTTATATATACACACACATACATATATATATATATATATATATATATATATATATATATATATATATATATATACACACACACACACAGTGGTGCTTGAAAGTATGTGAATCCTTAAGAATTTTCTATATTTCTGCTGAAGTTTAGCCTAAAACTACCTCAGATTTTCACACAAGTCCTACAAGTAGATAAAGAGAACCAAATGAGACAAAAAATTAGACATGCTCATTTTTTTATTGCGGAAAATGATCCAATATCACATATCTGTGAGTGTCAAAAGTATGTGACCTTTGCCTTCAGGATCTGGTATGACCATGTTGTGCAGCAATAACTGCTTAGCAATGTTTCCAGTAATTGTTGACAAAGTCCTGAACATCGGCTTGGAGAAAATTTACCTCATTCCTCCACTGCTTCAACTCTGTTATGTTGGTAGGTTTCCTCCCACGAACTGCTCGCTTTAGGTCCGCCCACAACATTTCGATCGGATTAAGGTCAGGACTTTGACTTGGCCATTCCAAAACTGTAACTTTATACTTCTTTATCTATTCGTTGGTCGAATGACTTGTGTGCTTTGGCTCGTTGCCTTGCTGCATGACCCACGTTCTCTTCAGATGCAGCTCATGGACAGATGTCCTGACATTTTCCTTTAGAATATTCTGGTATAATTCAGAATTCATTGTCCCATCAATGATGGCAAGACGTCCTGGGCCAGATGCAGCAAAACAAGCCCAAACAATGATACCAACTCCACCATGTTTCACAGATGGTATGAAGTTTTTATGCTGGAATGCAGTGTTCTCCTTCCTCCCTCTCTGACTCAGCCCACTTGCCCAGTGCCCATCAGCATCCCTCTCAGAGTCAGAATCAGCAGGCAACAGAACGGCCAGCACCCGTCTCTGCCCAGTGCGTGCCCACCGCCCTCTCCCAGCCTGAGCTAAGTTACCTAGAGAGAGTGAGACTCACTCTTGTCTGGTGGTCTCAGGTCAGCTAGGCTGGAGTGGGAGTCGCCGGGACCGTCCTGGGCTGTGCTGCAGTGCCAGTGGACTGGTGAATGCCTTCTTTCTTGATGCCTGGTCCTATGTGCACTGGGCGGCGGCTAATATGGAGGCAGAGCTGTGGGTCACTCATGGCTCTGCTCCACAATGGTGGCCCATGGGAGCAGTGGCACCGGTTTGGCATGCCTTGTTTCCTGACATCTTCCTTGTCTTCTGTAGCCAGAATGAGCTTCTGTGCAGAAACTTACTGTATTCTGACCTGTCTGTCACCACAGTTATCTGACCAGCTGACCACTGCAATGCCCGAATGGAGCTGAGCTCTGATTATGGCAGTGGTGGAGGGAGAGCTGCAGAGCCATGGAATGTCCCTATGCATTCCAGGTGCCCTAGGCATTTGCTTAGAATGCCTATGCCTAAGGCTGGTTCTGTCTGAGAGACCTCTGAAAATCGTGTAATCACAGCCCCCACCACCATCATCACCCATGTCAGATGGGAGCAAGCCAATATCTGAGAGACCTCAGCCCCATGTAACACACTCTTATAGGAGTCTGTTATTGGACACCTCAAAGATTTGGCCCCGTATGTTGCAGGGAGAGTAGTCAAGTGTGATCTTTAAATTTTGTCTATTTGCTTTGCACCAACCAAAAAAAACGGCATCTACAATAATAGATAATAAGATAAGTGCCCTATAACTAGTGCTTAAATAATCACATTATAGCAAAGCTGCTTCAACAGAAAGCATAATCTGCTTATCCTCCATCAGACAGACAGGAAACAGTATTGCAGCCCTAAAATATTGTAACTATTTAAAACAGAATAATTAGAAGCAATAATAAAAGTATTGTAAACTTGCTTCTAATCATTCTATTTATAATAGTTACAATATCTTTACACTGTAATAACTTCTCGTGTCAAAATACAATACTATTTTAACCATTATATTCTCCTCAGAGAAGTGGACAGTAGTATAAATAGATTGCAAAGGTTTTCCAGGTTTTCACTTACAAAAAAAAAAACATGGGAATTGTAGGGTAGTAAAAAGCAGTAAAAGCATAAATAGTTATTATACATTGGAAACAGTCACTGAACAGCAAAAGCCTGGGGGCTATTACTGGAGTCCAGCATCCACCTCCACACCTGACTTCCTGTTTACAAATCTATGCAAAGTAGTGTTATGTGTGTAGTCTATTCATACTTGCCCACTGTACCGAAATGGTCAGGAGGCTCCCGAAAATCAGGTGGTGCTCCCGGCCCCCAGACCCCCCCCCCCAGCACCTCCGCACATACACCCCCACAGTGGGGTTGTTTGATGACAAGGTGCATTCTGAATTGCGTAATTGTTGCCCAGCCCCCTGCTTCACAATGACGGTAATCGCAGAATTTGTGTAGCAGGGGCGCGGCCAAGATGACATGATCGCACAATCACGTCCCCGCTCTGCCCTCTTATGCCGCCCACTGTGCTAACCCGGCTGTGGGAGCAGCCAGAATGTCGGCAAGTATGAGTCTATGCCAGATCATGATGAACAGATGTCACATGCTATATTGTACATCCTCAATGTTGGTACGCTCAGTTTTAACTTCTAACTCTTTTTAGTACATATCACCCAACTTTTTACTAAATTACAAGTGAACCCTCTACAAGGAAAAGGAATCTTGTAATATTCACAAATGCATAATTAAACTGCCTATATAGTGAAAAACACTAACATCATAATAACATATTTGACACTATAGTTAACCAACTTGTATTGTATGTGTGCTTGTCATACACAATCAACATCTGGTCAGAAGTGAAGTCATCAAGTGTAACGGAACAATAGATTATCTCAATTTTTCTGTATATGGGGCCATCAATCAAGCATTAAGTGAGGGACCAATGCCTGTTTTGCACTCCAATACTTGTGTTTGGCAAAATACATCACTGTTCTTATTGTTCTGTGCAGCAGACTGCAACGCGTTTCGGGATTTATCCCACTTCAAGCTATTGCCCTCCGTTATCAGTCATTTTAGCTGATTGTTAAAATGTATTTTGATAGAGAAATTGGACTATGTCTGAAGAATATGAAAAGATTCTGAGGCCTATGTATCAAGCAGAGTTTTACAGAAAATTATGCAGAAACTGCAGTTTCTGCATAATTTAATGGATTGTTGCTATGTACTAATAGCACAATGCAGGAGATTTCACAGAAATCTCCGGAAAAGTGCTAATTAGCACTTCATATCACAGTCCCCATTATTATCAATGGGGACTACGATCTGACCCCTATGTACTAAACTCCAAAATGCGAAGTTTTAAAGAGTTTAGCAGCTTCAGGTGGTGTAAACTACTATAAGCCTATGGAGGCTCCAGGGGCAGGGAAGAGATCTTTCGTTCTCTCCCTCGCAGCCCCTGGCCGGCCCCGTAAGCTGGCATTGTGCGCATGTGCAGCAACAGTTTCCCCCGGGGAAGTCTTTCACATCTGTGAAAGACTTCTCCTAAATGCCGGAGATATAACTCGCAGGGTCAGCGGTTACCGCAACCGCTGTCCCTGCAGATTCCCCATGGTACATAGCGGGGATAGTTTCATTAAAAATTTAAGTATTCCCGGCGAGATGGATACATAATAATCGAGGCAGTGCCGCGATTATTAGTACATAGACCCCTCTGTCATGAAAAGATTCTTCTGTAATCAAAGCCGTTTCCCAACTTTCTGCAGCTCTGATAGGATTTTGAAATCTTTAGTGTTGTAAGAATTATTATAAGCTCTTTTATATAGCACAACCTGCGTTATTGTTCTATGTGATTCTTTAAGAGTCCAGTTTGCCAAGTAAAAACTTTTCTTTACTGAATTATATATGTAGAGAGTTGAAATTAGTTAGTTATGTGTTTAATGAATACAAAGGGGAATGGGAAATAAGGTGAGAGAGTTTGGAGACCTATGGGCCTATTCCTACTGTAGTAATTGTGGTCAATCGTCCAAAAACGCCCATTCCATTTCAGACGCCATCTTTAGATAGTGTTCGCCATTGTAACCTACAGGCTACCTTTTCTCATTCTTTTTGCCAGAGAAGGATCCTCGGTTCCCTCCATGCAGTCTATACTTGCACATTCGCTATAGGTTTGCCAGGTGCGAACCCAGCAGCAAAGTGATAACATTAGTTTATTTCTCACTCTCTGCTGTGGCAGGCTTTTAGCAGAGAGCCTTTCCCAGCAATAGAACAGAATTTTAATAAATAGCCCCAAAAAGATACTGCTTATCGCCGCAATATATGGCGATGAGCAATGATACTTATCAAAGCTACTTTGCAAAGTAACACAGAAAAAGACAGAGGAGCTATGAGGAGAGCAGAGATAGAGGGTCTCATTTAGCAACGATATATAACCCCATTAAAGGGGTTATGTTATCCTTTCAATATTTAACAAACTAATCTAAGATTACCTCTGTTTGTCACTTTATTGTTCTTGCCATCTTTAGATGGCGTGAATAATACGGTCCTGTCGGGTGAAACAGTCATGCACACGAATGGACTGATCAACACACATGTGCATGACATAGAAGCCCGTCAATGGCAGCGTTCGGCTGCCAGCAGCTAAGCGTAGGATGCCGCTAAGGCATAGGCATCTTTATAATGATGTTAGCGAGGTAAGTGTTTGCCAGCAAACCACCTTCGTCCACTTGATTCTACAAGCGGTTCAGCTCATTACCATACGGTGAGGACTAGACTTTTCTTCATCATACACCGTTTTACACTGTCAGTCAGCACAATCCTGACAGAATATCATCTTGAGGATATTGACTGTTCTATTGATAATATATTTTGAACACTCATCATCAACTGTAGATTCCATATCCGGGTAGAGGGGGGAGTAAAACGCCCAAAGGTGTATCCCACCCCCATAGTATACCTGCACAGTCAGTTTTTGTTATCTGTTTTATGTTTGTATGTTTACATGTATGTGTTTCACTAGGTGACACATCGGTAATTTTACACTACATTACTTTATTATAATAAATTATTTTATACTTATTCCACGTTGGTGGTTTTTATTTGAATAGAATACCATTCAAAATCTATAGTTTGGTCCATATGTGAAGCACCAGGGATACATATATATATCTGTTCTTCATCTTTATAATGGGTGCGAGGTGTGCAGTGCACAAGGGCCCATGGGTCCAGGGGGGCCCACACCTCACACCCTTTACCCACAGTTAAAATTATACTTATCACTCCACAGATTACGAAGTGCTGCTCCGCCGTGACGGACTGGCGCTGCAGAAAAGCAAACACTCACAGTGATCTGCGCATGCACAGAAAAGATGTCCCGGGAAAGTAGGCGCGGACACCATTTTCCCGGAGACACGCACATGTGCAAGATTCTGGCATGAAGCCAGAATCTACAGCGTTCAGTGTGCTGACAGAGAGGAGCGGGCCCAAACGGTGGCTGCATACAGGACCCTTCCCCTCTTAAAACGCCCCTGGGAGGGAGATGTCGCTGGACCAAGACGGTGAGGTAAGTAATGATGAATACTAGTGGCATATTCATTAGTATCACTGTAATACTAAACGAAATATGCTGCTGGTGCTTAGGTCCGTTCTTTAATGGGGGCCTTAGTTTGAACGACAAGGCGTAAGGAATTAAAATACAGTTCTACACTCTCTAGAAAACTATCACATGTGGTGAACAAGTGATGCAAAGAACAGATATTTCTTCTAGTTACAGATACAAAACAAGTTCTTCAAGCTCTCAAACACTTCAATTTTTCACATATACCATATTATATTCTAAATCACTAATACTCATTTTGACATTCTTTTATAAATATCAGCTGAAACAACAACCTAACAATTTAAGTAATTGAACTGTAACTGTAAATATACATTTAGCTGATCGGTATTAATTATTTACCTTAGGGCCATGCCATGCGATTATATAGAGTAAGCATTTCCTACTTTACATTTTAGATTTGTCACTGACAGACTGAGAGCTGTCAGACAGATACAAATGTAACAAACTGGGGGCGAAGCACCTGCACTCTGCATTAAAGAAATGTTATTATTGAATTATTATAGTGTTATTATAGAAAAGCATTTAGTTTAGCTACTGGTAGTTGACTTGCATAAAAGTTGCAATGTTGGAACACTAAAAGCTGCATCACATGCCAGACTTGAAAAGAAAATATTGTTTTGAATGCAGATTTTTTTTATCATTATTATAATTATTATTATTAAACAGCTTCCTTTCAGGTTGCACCATAGAAAGACTAATGCTTAAATGATAATTAAATGAACATGATACAATTGGTAAACATTAGCCCTGATACATTGCAATATAAGAAGTGAGAGCAGTACCAGCATCCTTGCTATGGTCTCTCGTGTTATGTCATTGTCAGAGCAATGAAAACAAACAATAGTGGAGGTGGCACCATGAGGACCCTTACCAGTCAGCCTGCTCTTCCAATGTGCCATTGGGTCTAATCATGCCCTGTGATCATCATCCTTGCCCATGCACCCAGCGCTGTCCTTCCAACAATCGGCTGGTTCAGTTGATCTTATTCCCTGATCTCTGGTGCTGGAGCCGCCCAAGCCGGTGCTATTCCCCGGGGAGCGGCAGCAGGTAACACATCAATGTGCGCTCCCAGGATCACACTCCACAGCCCGAGCCGTGCAACCCCGCCTGGCAACGCGCATGCGCAGCCCTCCTCCCTAACCCATACCATTCACCCCCCATCCTGCAGCCGTGCTCCCAGCCTAGGCTGGCCGCTGTAGGGTGCAGGGAAAATGACCTACACCTTATTGCCGTCTGCTTGCTTTTAAATATGTACAGCCAGCACAAAGCAGGCATAGACATTATTTCTATGCAAGAAGCAAGCCATGCAGGCTACTACAAGCCTTTTTCATTGTTCAGTTAAGCTGCAGCACATATCTGTATTCATCTATATAAACATTTAAACATAGCAAAAATATATGATCGATCGAAATTCTTATTTCTTATCATAAGAAATAATAATTTATAATAATAATTTAGTTATTAATATTATTATTATTATTTATATAGCACTGTTCTCCCATTAGGACTTAAAGCGCCTTACATTTACATGAAAAAGACACAAGGTACAAAAAAAACTTAGAAAAGAGGGGATGTAGTTAGATTACTAAAGATAGACGTTGAAATCCCAGCCGGCATCCAGAACGAAGGTAAATGGGGCTTCTTAGGTCTTAGCTGTGGAGGGGGGAGTGTTAAGTTTAGGTACCCCTGGGGGGATTCAGGGTTAGGCACCCCCTGGGGAGGGTTAGGGTTAGGCTACGGGGAGGGGGAGTTAGGGTTAGGCACCACTGGGAGGGGGTAAGGCACCCACCTGGGAGGGTTAGGTTTAGGGTACAGTAAGGGGGGATTAGAGCTATGCACTACGAGGGGAAAGTTAGGGTTAGGCACTAGGGGGAGGTTAGGCACCACTGGGGGGATTCAGGGTTAGGCACCCCCTGGGGTGGGTTAGGGTTAGGCCACGGGGAGGGGGAGTTAGGGTTAGGCACCACTGGGAGGGGGTAAGGCACCCACCTGGGAGGGATAGGTTTAGGGTGCGGTAAGGGGGGGTTAGGGCTAGGCACTACCAGGGGGAAGTTAGGGTTAGGCACTAGGGGGGAGGTTAGGCACCACCAAGGGAGGGCTAGGGGGGGAGAGGGATAGGGATAGCATACTTTCCGCCCCTGAGGGATCTTCAGATACCGGGATGCCTCTGTCGCTATTGAGCCGCCGGTATTTCATACACATTCTAAAAAGAGAGCTAAGCATTTGGGTAGTATTGTTTTTTAGAAACTAAAGGGATATAATTGAAGTGCCTGAGTAAAAAGGTAAGTTCTCAGTCTGTTTTGGAGGTAGTGCACAATATACTTAGAAAGCATAAAAAGAATGAAACAACAGAACAGTTATAGTACCATCAAACATTTGTAATCTTCAAGTTCAATATGAAACACACAAACCAAATTCACGTAGACGATATATAATGAAAATAAATCACCTATGTTGATAAATCCTCTCCATTACAGATCTTTAATTATTTAGATCTCTAAATGAAATAGGGGATTTGTAGCATTTGCATATTTTACAACTGTCACCGTTTTACAGGCTTCGAAAATATGTCCTTGGAAATTTTTGTCCCTGGGTTTCAATACTGATTAACTGTATAATAAAACATCTTCATACACTCTGTTCTTATTATGTAAGCCTTCTAAGTTAATATTTATTGAAGAGGAGTATTACAAATGCAAATACATTAAATCCAGATGTATTTGTTGCCAAAATCAATTGTTTGCCATCACTGGTGGAAGTACTTTGTTTTAACACAGCTCAGTTTTAGAGTTCATAAGTTATCCTGAACCAGCATACAGTAGTCAGGACTGCAAAGCACAGTCATCATTCAGTGGAGTGAAACTAGCATTGTGCAGACTAATGCTTAATTATGCAGATAAAAAGACTTATTAACAAGCTGCACAGAATAACAATCTGCATTGAAAAATGTATAAGATTTTGTGTTAAAAACTATGTCACCTTTATAAATATACTCATGAAAAATATTTAGACATAAATAACATCTTCCGGGCCGCTATTAATATTCATGAGTATTAATGTGTGTGGGACCATATCATGTACTGTCAAGAGTATGGTACACATCGCCAGAGATTTGGCCTCCAAACTGTCAGATATATTATCTAGAGATCTGGAGGTTTAAAACTCAAATCACATTTACCGGGGGTATAGAACCCGGAGAAACGCGTCAAGGACTTGCTGCTAAATCTCCAATTTGTGATCTCCACTTCCTACTGCATATTTTAATTATTAACTGCTGAATTGTGGGCCGCGGAATATCCTTTCTCCTTGCCACCATCTAACACTGGCTGTTTACCAGGAGACGGCTAAGGAGACCTGCTGCTGACAGCATTTATCAGCGGGTCTGCGCTGTACACGTCAGCTGTCCACCACCGCTCTCCAGTATTCACTGACGTGAAGGGTAGAGATGGGCGGAGCGAATCACAGCACTGAGTTGAGCCACATGGCTCAACTCAGTGAAGTGTCTCGAGACACGGCTCTTTTAGAGCTGTAGGAAGCAGAGGTGCCAGCGACTCTGAGTGAGATGCTGACATCTCCGCCTCCTGCGGCCCAGCACTGCAGCTCAGGGTTCTGCACTGATTCTCCTCCTGAGTCAGTGCACTCCCCTGAGCCCTGGCTGTAGCAGCGAGACTCAGAGTGAGTCGCTGACAGCTCCGCCCCCTACACTGCTGATCTGACACAGTGGAGAAGTATGATCGGGTCGGATCAGCAGTGTAGGGGGCGGAGCTGCCATTCACAGCTCCCACTGACAGAGAGGCTAGAGAGGTGAGTGTCTCGACACACCAAACAGTGAGTGACTCGAATCATTCACTCATGTGAATGATTCGAGTCAGTGTGTTGAGACACTCACTCACTAGCCATCTCTAGTGAAGGGCTGACTGAAGGAATGGAGCTTTGACCGTGCTATATCTGCTAGGAACACACATTCCTGTCTGCTGACAGAGGGGGACATTAGAGGCCACCAGGTACTGGCGGTGATCTGCCAGCGGGGCCGTGTTACCAACGAGCACTAGGTAAGGCAGGGCCGAAGCTAGGATATCTGTCACCCGGTGCAAGGTAGCAATTTTGCGCCCCCTCCCTTCCCATACCTGGATTTTGTCCTTGCCCCTCCATATGGCAGTGCACTAGTCAAACGTCCCTGGTATAGAGACCTACATTATTCCACACACAATAATGCCCATTACACATTGTGCCACACACTATAATGCCTATTACCAAAGTGCCACTTACATATTTGCCCGACACCATTGTATGCCCCACAGTAAGGCTTTTAATTACTTTAAAATTACCTGCTCGTTATCGGGGGTTTCATGCTCGTTGCCAGGGGGTTTCATGCTCGTTGCCAGGGGGATTCATGCTCATTGCCAGGGGGATTCATGCTCGTTGCCAGGGGGTTTATGCTCATTGCCAGGGGGTTTCATGCTCATTGCCAGGGGGTTTCATGCTCATTGCCAGGGGGTTTCACGGGAGAAGATGCAGCTTTCAGCATCTTCTCCCGGCACTTGCGCTGGCCTAACAGACACTAGAGGTCCAGTAAGGACCACTATCATGTGTCTCCTCCTTGGCGGCCGCCATTTTTGGATGGCCATTTTCTGACTCTCCAGCCCCCAAGCCACCGTGAGTCATCCCTTTTTCACCCCCTGCATTCCAGCACCCGGTGCATGTGCACCTCTAGCCCCCCCTATTTGCGGCCCTGGCTAAGGATAAAACTACTGCAGCGACTTGTGATCCACACCAAGTGCTTTATTTGGAACCAGACCTGCCAATTGGAAAAAGATCCTTTCCCCTTTTGGACAGGTATATCTATTAATGGGACCAGCATTCTAGGGGTGTTTCTATATAACCGGCTTATGGATTTATTAATCATCCATTGAGACATTGCTGTTGTCCTAGAGCCAAGTATCATCTATCATTTATCATCAGGAACTTCCTATATTTTAAACGGATCTTAAGAAAATAATTACCATCTTTTTGACATATTAGTGGATACATATATGTTGCCATTGACTGCTACACTGGTTCATTCCAATTAGTTGAGCCTCTAATGTTGATTCATAATTGTTCGTTTGGCACCTTCATATTGCGTGTAGGGCGGAGATTGGTACTCATTGGATTGTATGTTTTATGCTATTTTTATTATATGTTAATTTTTACTATTTTAATAAAAGAGCACCATTAGACTCATCAACTGTGTCAGTTTGAGCGCTTCACTTTATTTAATGATGTGCGGCAGTTTAGAAGCTCCAAACCACTGGAAAAAACACACCAGAAAATGGTTGTGAGTGTCAAGATGGCCATTCACAGACTAATAAGAATGCACCATAGACTAAGGGGTCAAAATGGTTAATTATGTTTATAGGTGCACAAATACTTAATGAGTGTATTAAGGGGGCATTATTACTTTTTAATGAAATTATGGAGGCAGTAATATTTGAATATTGATTGGTGCAATATGATTTTTTAAATTATTTGTTTATTGAAGCACCTCAGATCACTATAGAGATACATAACGTTAAATCAAAAATTCACATACATGTATAATGTACAGAAGCGGTACAGATGTTGTTAGCACACTGACATACATGCAATAAAACAGTAGTGTGTTTGGAAGGATAGTAAACGATTCCTTGAAAGACTATTAAACCTCTTTTACACCAGAGCTAAAACCCGGGTTATTGCAAAGTTAACCTGGGTAGCTCCTTGGTGTAAAAGGGGAAAGGGTTGGATTGCCGGGCCGAGTGACCCGGCAATCCAACCCAGGTAACTAGCAGGGTTTAAAATGGAAATAACCTATGAAACCCTGCTGTGTAAATGGCACGTCCGGGGTCACGGTGACCTGGATCATGCCACATGCCTGCCGACTGGTCGGCTTGAGTGGCGCTTGGAGATGACGTCATCTCCAAGCATCCACTTCAATGCCGGAAAAGCAGGGTCTATGCAGACCCGGCTCCGGTGTGAACGGCGCCTGCTTGGGAAATCCTGAGTTGGCGCCGGCTAACTTCCGGGTCTGATCCGGATTGGAACCCTGGGCCTGATTCAAAACCGCTCACGAGCGCTGAGCGCTGGCAAGCGGGTCGATGTTGGCCCAGTGCGCATGCGCGAAACCCGGATAGCGACGGCCAAGACATCGCTATGGGTCTCGCTACAAAGGGGGCGTGCTGTCGATGGTGAGTGACAGCACGCCCCCTTTGGTGGGCGTGCCGGGGGCGTGGCTGCCCAGACGGAGGCGTTCCTATGGGAACGCCTACCGTCTGGGGCCGGCCCCACTGACATCACAAGTGATGTCAGTGGGAGTGCCTTCGGCTCTGATAGAGCCGAAAGCACTCCAGGGCTTGCGACAACGAGACCCTACCACAAGGGTCTCGTCGCAAGCCCGATGATCGCGATGGTCTTGACCATCGCGACCATCTTTTTGGCCGCTCGCTATAGCTGTGGGTGGTCACCCATAGCTATACGAGTGGCCATGAGGCCGCTCAAAAAATGAAGAAGGACGGCCCTGATTCAGAGCGGGCGCTCTGTCAGAGCGTCCGGCTCTGAATCAGGGCCCCTGTTCCAACTTCTGGGTCAGACCCGGAATTTAGATGTAAAAGCTGTATTACTAAGATTCAATAACTCTCCAGGTGCGATAATCATTTATTAACAGTAAAAACACATAATCACATATATGATCCCCACTGCTTATTATAAATGCGTTGGGACTCTGATGACCCCCTAATACTAAAGAGAGGAAGAGTCCAGGCATTAGAGGGTCTGTGTGAGAATTATAAAAATTAACAGATGGCATACAATAAACAATAGATTGAGGTTGGCTTTTAACCATAATATAGGGGGATCATCCAATAACAATCTATTCTCTTAACATAATGTGTGTTTAAGGGAATCCCTAATCCAGAGGTTCCTAAACACGCTCCTCAAGGCACCCCAATAGTTTAGGTATTAGAGATATCCATGGTTGAGCACAGGTGGTCAAATCAAATTGACCGAGGTACTAATTAAGACACCTGTGGTAAAGCATGGATAGCCTTAAAACCTGGACTGTTGGGTGCCTTGAGGACCGAGTTTGGGAACCTCTGCCATAATCCTTTTCTGAAAATCAACTGGCAAGCAAGTTATATATCTTAACCACGTGTCAAGAATTTTGGTTTTAGCTTTTCTTTATCTAACATGGTTTCCAACCAGGGACGTGCAGTTATAGTAGGCAGGGAAGGCAAAGCCTCCCCTGTCATACTCCTTAGATTTGATATAAAAATGATTAGTATAATACAAAGAATATATTTGTAACTTATAAACATCTTCTTTGTTTATTGTAATCATTTCCATAGTTAACACTCACCAGCTTTATGGAGCTCCCTGGGACTGAAGGGAGACGAGAGATGAGGCAGCAACAGCTCAGCCTCGCTTCTGTATAGTCAGACACTCCACCATGGGCAGTAAGCTGCACAGAAAGAGAGCTAATAGAAGCATGCTTCTGAGTATGGTGGACGTGCCCTAAGTACTGTCACACGCCGGCCTGGAGACCCCAGAATCAGACCCCCGTCGCTTACCTGTGCGGGCGCTGACCCGCGCTGTCTTCCAGCTCCCGCGCTGTATGCTCCTTCCTCATCTCTCAAGGCAGTCTCCGCTGTTGTCCTCTGGAGGGTCCCGCTGCTGTGCTGCTCCCACGCCGGCTCCTGCTGACCGCTGGTCCCCGCAGACTACCTCCAGGAAGCGCTGTCCTCGGTCCATGGGCGCGGCCATCTTGGATTGCCCATGTGACCCCACTACCACCAATGAGGAGCCTTCTCCTTCTCTCTCAGCCTGTCATCTCCCAGTGTCCACTACAAAAGGATCCCCAATGCTCACACAAGTTGCCAGTGCAACTAGTTTCTTAGTTTAACTAAGCAAGCCTTCCCACTGCGCTCCAGCCGCTCCACGTAGCCACTCAGCTACCAACGTCTACCCACAGCTATCCAGCCGCTCCACGTAGCCACTCAGCTACCAACGTCTACCCACGGCTATCCAGCAGCTCCACGTAGCCACTCAGCTACCAACGTCTACCCACGGCTATCCAGCCGCTCCACGCAGCCACTCAGCTACCAACGTCTGCCCACGGCTATCCAGCGGCTCCACGTAGCCACTCAGCTACCAACGTCTACCCACGGCTATCCAGCCGCTCCATGTAGCCACTCAGCTACCAACGTCTACCCACGGCTATCCAGCCGCTCCACGTAGCCACTCAGCTACCAATGTCTACCCACGGCTATCCAGCCGCTCCAAGTAGCCACCCAGCTACCAACGTCTACCCATGGCTATCCAGCCGCTCCACGTAGCCACTCAGCTACCAATGTCTACCCACGGCTATCCAGCCGCTCCACGTAGCCACTCAGCTACCAATGTCTACCCACGGCTATCCAGCCGCTCCAAGTAGCCACCCAGCTACCAACATCTACCCACGGCTATCCAGCCGCTCCACGTAGCCACTCAGCTACCAACGTCTACCCACGGCTATCCAGCTGCTCCACGTAGCCACTCAGCTACCAACGTCTACCCACGGCTATCCAGCCGCTCCACGTAGCCACTCAGCTACCAACATCTACCCATGGCTATCCAGCCGCTCCACGTAGCCACTCAACTACCAACGTCTACCCACTGCTATCCAGCCGCTCCACATAGTTTCCTAGCTACCATGCTACTGCCGCATTCCTCAAACTCCTGTCAGGTCGCTGCACCCTCTCATGCGGAGAAGCTTCATTAAGCCAAGTCTCCTCCAGCGAGCGTCTGCGCCAAGTAATACAGATCCAAGGCCCAGTCCGGGAACACAGCTCCTAAATCCCACGATTGTGACAAGTACTGATGGACACCTTGGATGTGTCATGTGACCAGGAAGTACACTGCTGTGTTTAGAGATCAGAGCTTAGTCAGCAGCAGCAAGAAAAGACAGTGATGCAGGTAGGAGAATCAACACTGAAGCTTAGTGTAGTGAGGGGAAAGTTACAATGAGTAGGGTGTGAGACAGCCTCCCAGCACTCAGACCCATCTCCATGTGTGTCTCCCCAGCCATTGACCTCATCGCATGTCACTGTTTCCAACCAATCCATATTAAATAAATTAAATAATTTCCCTTTAAAAAAAGTCAGGGAAGGTGACGTTGGATGTATCCACATCTGTAGAATGGCTTTATGTGCTGCTGCACTAATAGCCCAAATAAGTTTTCTACAACCCCTGGTAAAACTCTTGCCTTCAGGAATCATCCCAAATACAGCACATTCAGATGAAAAGGGCAACTAATTAACCAAATGATCCAATTAATGTTGTCTGACTCGCAGTCAAAAGACACGGAGAAATGATCCGCACACGGTGTGTGACAATGACATTGACAATGCCGACATTCACTGCATGGAGACATACCTGGCAAGAACTGCCGATGGAGTGAGAAGTAAGCTCTGTGGAAAATATTAAGGGACATATCCTGATATTGTGCTGATAATAATAATTTACAGGCAGCAACCAAAATTTGAAGTAGGAGGTCACAAGTAAGTGACGGAAAGTCATGTAACCACTGACTCACACCACAATTTCTGAAAACTGGGCTATAACTGAACTGATGGTATGCTGTGCCTGGAAGAACGATAAGTGATAGCGTCTAATGACTGGGAAAAACTGACTGGCCTGCGTAAAAGTCATCGGTTTCTCAGTAGCAAGATCAATCAAAACCATTCTCAGAGTGTGAATGGAAAGGTCGTCTCCCCATGCTGGAAATCAGTGTTTTTACTAAAAAATGTCAAAAACATTGATTTATGAGCATTAAAATTACGGATATATCTGAGAATATGCCATACTCTACATGTGGTCCATAATAGTGGATTCTCTTTAAGGGCCAGATCAATTTCAGCATCATGTTGGGGTAGAAAAGTGCTTAAATTACCTCCAGGTACAAAATTCCTTTCTAGAGAAGTATTGGCATACATATTGCTATAGTGCAACCAGTCTCAGAGACAACGTAGGAAGGCCACGTGATTGTAACGTATTATCTGCAGAAAGTTAATTCCACCATTAGCTTTCAGCTGTTGCAGTTTTAGCAATGCTGTCCGCGGACGTTTTCCTTTCCAGATGAATGAGAGCATTTATTTTTGCAACATCCTCCTGCGTCAGTAATAGGGGGAGAGATTGCAACTGATATAAAAGGCGTGGGAAGGTTGCTACTATACTCAAATTGGCTCTGCCTAAATAGAATAAAAGCAGATGGCTCCATCCATCCAGTTCCACTGAGATGGTTTAAATAGCCTAGGTAATATTAATACGATAGAGCTCCGATGGTCTCTTCGGGAGTTGTATACCCAAATAGGTGATATGAGACTTAGCCCAAGTAATGGGCATATTCCTACTCCATACTGGACGAGTGACCCCTGGTACCAAGTATAAGGTGCAGTATGATTTAATGGTAACAACTATACTTCATACCTGTAGCACTACAAGTGCCAGTTTACATGTGGAAAATGCCACAATTATACACTCCTCCCCCAGGCATATTTAACCACCTAATAGATGATGATGCCAGTGGTTTACTTTATGCAGAATTTACAAATTTTAGTTTGTGAGATCTGTTTCCAAAGTTGTCCTGTATAATACCCCTTTTCCACCAAAATTCCGAGTCTGACACGGAGTTGGAACAGGGGGCTTGATTCAGACCCGGTCGCAAGCGCTGAGTGCTCGCAACCGGGTCGAAGTTTGCCCACTGGGCATGCGCATGACTGAGACGGCTCCGTCGTGTGCATGCACGAGACCCGGCTAGCGACGGGTGCTCCGTCGCTACGGGTCTTGCACCAAGGGGGCGAGCTGTCGATGGTGATTGACAGCTCGCCCCATTTGGTAGGCGGGAAGGGGGGGTGGCTGGCCAAATGGAGGCGTTCCCGAAGGAACGCCTGCCGTTTGGGGGAGACCCCATTGACATCACCAGTGATGTCAGTGGGAGAGCTTCCGGCTCTATTAGAGCCATAAGCTCTCTGGGGCTTGCGGCCACGATACCCTACCACAAGGGTCTCGTCGCAAGCCCGATGGTCGCAATGGTCTTGACCATCGCGACCATCAACCTGGCCGCTCGCAATAGCTGTGGGTGGTTACCGACAGCTATGTGAGCGGCCAGGAGGCCGAACAAAAAAAAACAAAAACGCCCTGATTCAGAGCGAGCACTCGTTCAGAGCGTCTATCTCTGAATCAGGCCCAGGGTTCCTATCCGGATCAGACCCGGAATTTAGCCGAGTCGACGTCGCTCACACCACAGTCGGGTCTGCATAGACCCGGCTTTTCCGGCGTGAAAGTGGACGCTTGGAGATAACGTCATCTCCAAGCGCCACTGAAGCCGGACCAATCGGCCGGCTTGTGGCGCACTGCAGGTCATCAAGACCTGGAGTGCGCCATACACATAGCAGGGTTTCACGGGCCACGCCCGTGTTAAACCCTGCTATTTACCTGGGTTGGATTGCCGGATCACTAAACCCGGTGATCCAACCCTCACCCCTTTTACACCAAGGAGCTGCCCGGGTTAACCCTGCAATAACCCGGGTTTTAGCTCCGGTGTAAAAGGGGTATTGGTAGGCTTGCCATATCATCCAGGAACACATGAATTACATAGTCTCTGGCTGGCTAAATTCAAGCCTGGATTTCACTTGTTATTAATCAGCCACAGAACCTGTGTAAAACATAGGTGTCCCGGATTAAAGTCATATTATGGCAAACCTATGTATAAGCAATAGGTTATTACTAAGTACAACATTCCAGATCGTGCTTCTCAAATCCAATCCTCAGGTGCACTAACAGTGCATGTTTTCCATATCTCCTTGCTGTAGAACAGGTGCATTCATTACTGACTGGCACATTTTAAAAGATCCACAGGTAATGATGACTTCTATTGTGATGTACCGGACATTTTCTATTTGTTTGTATATCTTTTTTATGATATGCTACTATGTAATTGATTGATGTATTATTCTTCTATTCTGAGTTTGGGGAAATGTTGTTCCATATGTTTACTGTATGGTTCTCAGAGTATGTGTAACAGTTATTGAACAGGTAGCAGTTTCGAGTTTCCATCGATAAGCCCATTAGTAACAGAAAAGTGCAATATTACCTCTATATCACCATTTAGTAGCTGCCACAGACTTATACTGTATCCCCCAACTGTCAAAAACTTTTATGATGATGCCAGGTTGAATGTAAGTTTTCTGGAATTGCTCCTTTATTACCGGTATTCAGAACAAATGTGTATATTTGCCCATATGCAGCCTTGTACAGGCCTGCAGAGAGCTGGTCTGGGACCCAATACTTTTCAGGGGACGTGGCCTAATCGCCGGAGGCATGGCAATGCTCCCCTTAGAATATAATATTTAAAAAAGTATTTGCAGTACCGCAAAGCAGACGGGGGTGCCAGTAAGGGGGGCAATTAATGTGATTGCTTACCCCCACCCCCGCGTAGACAGAGGAGACTGCTGCTCAGCCTTGGCCACGCTGCAGCCCAGCACACAGCAGCATGTGTCGGGCTGGGGAGAGGGAGGGGGTGGCGGCGGACCAGGGCCCCTGACCCCTCCAACAAGCCTGGGCAATTAGTACACACCCTCTCTATTCACCCCTGGCATTGTATGAATCCCTGAGGTTGGACGTATCTATCCATACACTTGGTTTCATAGCCATCAGGGCCACCATCATTGGGGGGGGGGGGGGGGGAGACAGAGAGGGGGGCCCACCCCTGGCTCCTAACACTGATACCTAGAGATCTGCACAGTGGCAGAACTCCCGGAGGCCATGGGAGCATTGGCCTCCGGGCACCAGCTGTCAGGAGGGCACAGAGAGATCCATCTATAACCGCTGCCTGTACCCTGCTGATCACTGAAGAGGTGCAGGCAGTATTATAGATAGATCTATCTTATCCATTACATGTGGGGTCCATCGGGCAGTCACTTGCCAGCAGCTGCCTGGTGCAATAATGTTTATTTTTAATTGAGACAAGTCAGAGACTGACAGAGGAGCCGACCGCAGTGCTAAGAGGAGCAGCCAGAAGACACAGTAGAAGGTAAGTGTCTGTGGGCTGCAGGGGGCTGGAATGCAGGGGCCAGCTGGATAGACAGAAGGGATGCTGGGTGGAGAAACAGATGGGGTGCTGGCTGGAGAGACAGAAGGGATGCCGCTGGGGAGACAGAAGGGTATTGGCTGGTGAGACAGAAGGAGTGCTTGCTGGTGAGACAGAAGGGTGTTGGCAGCCCCAGTGTGTGTCAGCCTCATTCCCCTTGCCCCAGTGTGTGTCTCAGCCCCAGTGTGTGTGCCTCAGTATCATCCCCAAACCCCTGTGTTTTCCCAGCCATATCATCAGCTCCAACCTCTACTCCGTCCCAGTGTCGTCAGCTCCAACCTCCGACCCCAGCCCTGTGTCATCAGCTCCAACCTCCCTCTAGTTCTGTGTTATCAGTTCCAACCTTCCCCCACCCTGTGTGAACTCCAACCCCCCCCCCCCCCCCCGTCCTTGTGTTGTCAGCTCTGACCTCCCCCAACCAGCCCTGTGTTGTCAGCTCCAACCCCCGAGTACAGACACCTCCGCCAACACTTACCTGCTGCTCCTCTGTTTGGCTGCTCGCTGCTTGTCTCAGCATCACCGTGCAGGCTGCTGTCCTGGAGGTGGGGCCGGGCCGCGGTGGTGATGGAGACGGAGCCGTCAGTGGTAACTGACAGGCTCCGCAAAGGCTTGTGGGAGGAGCTGCTGTGGTTGGGCATGCGCAGCAGCTCCCCCATCAGCCATTTTTTTTTATCATTAGCGTCTGAGCATTCACAGAAGCTGTAGAGCTGCCTGATCAGAGCTGAGCTCCGATCGCGGCAGCGGGCGTGGGTGAGTGGAGGGCGGCTGTCAGCCACTGTAGGGACCGGCCCAGCGGGAACCGGCCCGGTGTCACAGCGGCTCAATCCGCTCCTGGATGTGTATATATTTTTATTTATTAGCTATACCCTCCATGGTGCAGCCAACACCCCCACAGCACTGGTAATGCACTCCACATCACTAGTGACAACCCTGCGGTGCTTGCCAACCCCCTTGCAGTGGCACTCAATAGACTCTTCCGAAATTTCAGCTCCAGGCCCATGTGTACTTTAATCTGGCACTGGGGTTAGGGTTAGGCACTAGAGGGCGGGTTAGGCACTAGGGGGGTTAGGATTAGACACTAGGCAGGGAGGGTTAGGTTAAGGCACTTGAAGGGGAGGTTAGGTTCACTGGTGATGTCAGTGGAGCCACCCACAAACGGCATGCGGCGTGCGCATGCGCGAGACCCGGATAGCGACGGGCAAACCGTCGCTCCAGGTCTCGCACCAAAGGGTTCCCATGCCTACCGTTTGGGGCTCTGTTAGAGCCAAAATATTTCTGGGGCTTGCGGCAACGAGATCCTACCACAAGGGTCTCGTCGCAAGCCTGATGGTCGCGATGGTCTTGACCATCGCGACTATCTTCCTGGCCATTCGCTATAGCTGTGGGTGGTCACCCGCGGCCAGGAGGCCGTTCTAAAAAAAAAAAAAGACCGACCTGATTCAGAGCGAGCGAGGCCGTTTGTGGGTGGTAACAGGGGCAGGCCAGTAGTAACGGGGGAGTGGAATTGCGGACGCAGGCGTGTCAGAGTATATTCACATTGTTTCTGGGGCGTGCATAATTAACAGGCAGCGTCAAAGTACATGCCACCTGGTTGAATAATACACTGAAGTGCTCGCAGTGCTTGCGGTAGGGTACAGTCAACCACAAGCGCTGCGGTCAGATTTGATGGAACCCGATGTACCGATGGTTGTATATACTTCCTGGAGATGTATGCTAGTGGGCATCTATAAACACAAAGTGATCGCTAACCAAGACATAGTGGGCGTGCGAGCGGCTGCCTTGACCTCACTTAGCTGAATTTCCATATGCTGGGAGCGAGCGTCAGCATCTAGCGAGCGGGTCTGAATCAGGTCCTTACTCCTGACACACTGCTACCGTACTTAGGGCCTGATTCAGAGCCGCTTGCAAAAAGCGAGTGCTCGCTCTGAATCAAGGCGGCCGCTTTTTTTTTTTTTAAAACGGCCTCCTGGCTGCTCGCAGAAGCTGTGGGTGACCACCCACAGCTTTTGCAAGTGGCCAGGTGATGGTCGCGACCATCGGGCTTGCGACGAGACCCTTGTGGTAGGTTCTCGTTCCCGCAAGCCTCAGTGAGCTTCCGGCTCTAATAGAGCCAGAAGCTCACCACTGACATCACTGGTGATGTCAGTGGGGCCGCCCCCAAACGGCAGGCGACAATCCCGTTTTCAGATATGCCTAACCCTAACCACATAACCCTTATTCTACTGCTAATGTCGACATTCCCATTATTTAATGAGTCCTATGTCGACATTTTCCAGATGTGGACATGTTAGATTCAACATTTTAACCATTGTAGTCATCATAGCAAATGTTTTAAC
Organism: Taudactylus pleione; assembly: GCA_031769625.1. Taxonomy (NCBI): domain Eukaryota; kingdom Metazoa; phylum Chordata; class Amphibia; order Anura; family Myobatrachidae; genus Taudactylus; species Taudactylus pleione. The sequence goes on along the minus strand of JAUIMM010000706.1, from coordinate 17,077,198 downwards.
CATTGTAGACATGGTAAAAGTCGAAATCATGACTGCATACTTACAGTATATGTGTCTTTGACCAATAGATGTGAAATGACAATAGAAGTAAATGCTAAACTAGCATGATTTAGCATTTATTTTTATTGCTGTTTATAATCTATTGGTCAAAGCTGCTGATGTTCTGTGGCTTTGACAACCCACTGGTTAGTAAATTTACTATATGGAATGTTTACTGAACTTGGGATATATATCTATGGCATCAGGGGTCTATTATGATAGGAGGGGGCCCATGTGCAGTGGTATGCAGTCGGGAAGCCGGCGGACCTAATCCCGACAGCCGGCTTCGCGACTGTCATATCCCGGCAAGGGTCTAAAGACAGGCGTCGATAAGCCGACGCCTGTCATTAGACATATGCCGGGAGACCGACGCCCCTGCATCCCGATCGAAGGGACGCCGGGCACCGAGCGCGGATAGCCACAGTGGGGGGGAGGGTTAGGTTTAGGGTTCCCGGGGGGGGGGCTTAGGGTTAGGCACCCCCCCAGGAGGTTAGGTTTAGGCTAAGGGAAGGGGGTTAGCGTTAGGCACCCCCGGGGGACTTAGGTTTAGGTGGCAGGGAAGGGGGGGTAGGTTTAGGCACTTAGAGGGGGGATTAGGGTTAGGCACTGGGGGGAGGAGGTGAGGGTTAGGCGCCCCTAAGGGAGGGTTAGGGAGTAGAAATAGGTTAGTATATACTTACCTTAGGACGATCGGGATTTCCTCCTCTGCCGGGATGCCGCTGTCGGGATTCCAACCACCGGGCATGAGTCCGGTGGTAAATCATACCGATTCCTGTGCGATCTCCGTCCGGAGCCCCCTCCTCTCTAACCGGTGGCTGGCAGCACACTGAGTCAGCAGTAGTAGACTGTGGGACTGTGGGCACTAGTAGACTTTAGTGAGGTGCCAGAGTCTACTCTACATGCCCAAAATGCCGGGAAAATGGCTGCCGCACCATTTTATCAGTGATTTGTACTGTGCTGCTACCATCGACGTGGGACTTCGCAGAGGTAATATTGAATAAACGGGTGCAGGGTCTCCGATGTTTGCCTCCTTGGTGCACCACATACCCTTTATAGATATGCCCCAGTATGGCGTTAGCTACTAGGGCCAAGCTCTGGCGTACATCACATTGTAGCTTGGTAAATTCTGCAAAACGTAACAGGAGAGGAAAAGTACCGTAAATGTATTGGCTGCTTTTGTAAGCGAAAACATTAATGTCAGGGATATTTAATATTTGCACAATATTCACCGAAAATTGATGTTTTCGGGGGATATTCTGCAAATATTAATTGATCATATAAATATTTAATACTCTGCTTCAATAATTGTGTTAACGAATAAATCTCCAGTCAATAGAATTTACAGTGAAATCTACATCCAATATGCAAAAATGTTGTAACTGTACTGTTTAGTTCTTCAACAATGAAAAAAGGGACATTTCTAGGGACGGGTTAGTTACGGGATGCTGGCGCTTGGGATCTCCCTGCCTAGTGCTTAATGGTGCATGCACACAGTCAGATTTCTTATCAGATAGCGATTGAAAAAATCGTTCAATCGTTCATCGGTCATGCATCAACGAATGATGCGTGTTCCTGCATGTCAGATAACGATCTCTGACATCAACTGTGTTTGCAGTCAGATTTTGACGTTTTCATTAATTTTAATACTGTCAGAAATTGTTCAATCATTCATCGTCGTTGAAATCGTTCAAATCGTTGTAAAAATCGTTCATCAAATCTGACCGTGTGTATCCACAAGTCCCTGCCAAGTGCCTACCATAACCCTCCCTGCCTAGTGCCTAACCCAAATCCTCCCCCTAGTGCCTTACCCTAACCATCCCTGTCCCCCTGCTACTTACCTTCGGGATGCGGGCATTAGAATTCTAACAGGTGTCCGGATTTCTGCACCAATATTCTAAGTACCGGCATCTCGTGTCGGGATTGTGACTACATCCCCTAGGGCACAGGTTCTCAAACTCGGTCCTCATGACCAGGGGTATATCTAGGGGTCTGAGCACCCCTGGCAAAGTAAGGTACTGGCACCCCCCCCTATTGGCAGTTAGTAAACAGACATAGATGCTTCTGACAGAGATCAGCAGCAGCACAGACTTTTGACAGACAGAACTGGCCGCGGGTGGCACTGCCGGGGACGCACCAGCACCCCCCCACCGGCCAGCTCCCCTGGCGAGTGCCATCATGGCCAATAGGAAGATACGCCCCTGCTCATGACCCCAAACAGTGCATGTTTTCCAGGTCTCCTCACAGAATCATAAGTGAATAATTAGCTCCACATGTGGATCTTTTAAAATGTGTCAGTGAGTAATGAATACACGTGTGCACCTGCGTGGGTGACCTGTGTGGGGTCCTGAGGACAGAGGGCCTGATTCAGACCCGGACGCTAAGCCGCGATCGCCTGCTACGGGCGACTGTCGCCAATCTGTGCATGCGTCAATATGCACATGCGCGAGTCACTCACTGCGCTCGGGAATTGTGCGTTCGTAGTACACTGACTAGACGCTACTTTGAGTGACAGCGCCTTTTGTGGGTGATAAAAGGGGAAGGTGCTTGTGAGCTGGGGAGTGGTGCTGCGAACGCAGGAGTGTCTGGGCGTCAAAACGTCATTTTATGGGTGTGCATAATTAGCATGGAAGCGTCATTGTACACGTCACTTGGTTTTATTTCAGCCTGCTGTGTTCGCAGTGCTTGCAGTGGGGTAGGGTCGACCCAGGGCCGTAGCTAGGGTAGTGTGGCCGATGCCGTTGCACAGGGCACCACAGGTCAGGGAGCGCTGTTTGGGCCTGTCAAATTTCTGTTTATTATCATTCTCACTTGTAGCTTCCTCTTATTTCATCCCCATAAACTCCTGGCCTCTCCTATCTCTTCCCTGGCCCTTCCCCATGAAGCCATGGCCCTTTTTTGGGTGTATTATGTCCCTTTGAAAATGAGGGGGGCGCCAATGCTCTTTCTGGCACAGGACACCAAAAAGTCTAGTTACGGCTCTGGGTCGACCTCAAGGGCTGCGAGCCGCTGCGATGGTTCTTGATGGTTCTGATTAATCATACACTTCCTGGAGATGACGTGTGTTAAGAAAGAAAGGTGGGCGTCTTTACACCGGCGTGTGTTCACTCTGCCGTTGCTATCTAGGACATAGGGGGCGTCCTTATGCCTTGCCATGCGATCGCGGAATTTGCATACCCTGCCCCTGATGGCTGCGAAAGTGTGCTGCGTTGCGTCTGGGTCTGAATCACCCCCAGAGTTTGAGAACCACTGCACTAAGGACACGTGTAACAATATTAGAAAGTTGCTAAAAATATGTTCGGTACTTTCACTTTGATGCTCCTGTCCTGAGTACATCATAGATGTAATAGAATGTTTATTTTTTATTCTGATTTTAATATTAATATTTCCAGATGAAATAATATGGGTTGAACCGAATAGCTGCAGCCAACATATATATTTTTTTATCAGACTGGTTTAATTAGACAGCCATAGGATTACTGAGATAAAACTGCCACTATTATGTTACCCCATGATATAGTCACTCCATAGACCTAAATTACGCGTAACAACTATATGTGGATGGATTGCACGGACGCTGAGTGTGAATAGAGCTCTGAGCTGCATTATATGTACATTATTATAGTATAACCATGGTGCAGCAACGAGGCTGAAGTTGGCTTCTTATTCATTTCTTATTCACTTCTTATTCATTTCTTATTCAAGCTCCAGCTTCTTATTCATTTCTTATTCATTTTCCAGCTTCTTATTCAGAAAATGTTACATTAAAACATTTAAATAAAGTTAGATCACTAAACTAACACTATGTAAACAAAGAATTATGTCCCCTACACAGTCTACAATTATTATTTTCCTGGCACAATAAGGATTTTGACATGAAAAGGGCAGTAAAGCGGGCACAGGCACTATATTTTGTCATTTTGAATAAGAAGCTGTAGTTGTGCAGGGGTTAACTAGCTTCGGTCATCAAATGTTACACTTGAAACCCACAGAGGGTGGTCTGGTACATATGACCCACTTGTCATTTGCCTTGACCAACAAGGATTTTGGCATGAATAGGGCAGTAAACGGGCACAGGCTCCAGAATTTGTCATTTTGAATAAGAAGCTGTAGTTGTGTTAACTAGCTTCGGTCATCAAGTGTTACACTTGAAACCCACAGAGGGTGGTCTGGTACATATGACCCACTTGTCATTTGCCTTGACCAACAAGGATTTTGGCATGAATAGGGCAGTAAAGCGGGCACAGGCACTATATTTTGTCATTTTGAATAAGAAGCTGTAGTTGTGCAGGGGTTAACTAGCTTCGGTCATCAAATGTTACACTTGAAACCCACAGAGGGTGGTCTGGTACATATGACCCACTTGTCATTTGCCTTGACCAACAAGGATTTTGGCATGAATAGGGCAGTAAAGCGGGCACAGGCACCAGATTATCTCATTTTGAATAAGAAGCTGTAGTTGTGCAGGGGTTAACTAGCTTCGGTCATCAAATGTTACACTTGAAACCCACAGAGGGTGGTCTGGTACATATGACCCACTTGTCATTTGCCTTGACCAACAAGGATTTTGGCATGAATAGGGCAGTAAACGGGCACAGCACCACATTTTGTCATTTTGAATAAGAAGCTGTAGTTGTGCAGGGGTTAACTAGCTTCGGTCATCAAATGTTACACTTGAAACCCACAGAGGGTGGTCTGGTACATATGACCCACTTGTCATTTGCCTTGACCAACAAGGATTTTGGCATGAATAGGGCAGTAAACGGGCACAGGCACCACATTTTGTCATTTTGAATAAGAAGCTGTAGTTGTGCAGGGGTTAACTAGCTTCGGTCATCAAATGTTACACTTGAAACCCACAGAGAGTGGTCTGGTACATATGACCCACTTGTCATTTGTCTTGACCAACAAGGATTTTGGCATGAATAGAGCAGTAAAGCGGGCAGAGGCACCACATTTTGTCATTTTGAATAAGAAGCTGTAGTTGTGCAGGGGTTAACTAGCTTCGGTCATCAAATGTTACACTTGAAACCCACAGAGGGTGGTCTGGTACATATGACCCACTTGTCATTTGCCTTGACCAACAAGGATTTTGGCATGAATAGGGCAGTAAACGGGCACAGGCTCCAGAATTTTTCATTTTGAATCAGAAGCTGTAGTTGTGCAGGGGTTAACTAGCTTCGGTCATCAAATGTTACACTTGAAACCCACAGAGGGTGGTCTGGTACATATGACCCACTTGTCATTTGTCTTGACCAACAAGGATTTTGGCATGAATAGGGCAGTAAAGCGGGCACAGGCACCACATTTTGTCATTTTGAATAAGAAGCTGTAGTTGTGCAGGGGTTAACTAGCTTCGGTCATCAAATGTTACACTTGAAACCCACAGAGGGTGGTCTGGTACATATGACCCACTTGTCATTTGTCTTGACCAACAAGGATTTTGGCATGAATAGGGCAGTAAAGCGGGCACAGGCACCAGATTATCTCATTTTGAATAAGAAGCTGTAGTTGTGCAGGGGTTAACTAGCTTCGGTCATCAAATGTTACACTTGAAACCCACAGAGGGTGGTCTGGTACATATGACCCACTTGTCATTTGCCTTGACCAACAAGGATTTTGTCATGAATGGGGCAGTAAACGGGCACAGGCACCACATTTTGTCATTTTGAATAAGAAGCTGTAGTTGTGCAGGGGTTAACTAGCTTCGGTCATCAAATGTTACACTTGAAACCCACAGAGGGTGGTCTGGTACATATGACCCACTTGTCATTTGTCTTGACCAACAAGGATTTTGGCATGAATAGGGCAGTAAACGGGCACAGGCTCCAGAATTTGTCATTTTGAATAAGAAGCTGTAGTTGTGCAGGGGTTAACTAGCTTCGGTCATCAAATGTTACACTTGAAACCCACAGAGGGTGGTCTGGTACATATGACCCACTTGCCATTTGTCTTGACCAACAAGGATTTTGGCATGAATAGGGCAGTAAACGGGCACAGGCTCCATAATTTGTAATTTTGAATAAGAAGCTGTAGTTGTGCAGGGGTTAACTAGCTTCGGTCATCAAATGTTACACTTGAAACCCACAGAGGGTGGTCTGGTACATATGACCCACTTGTCATTTGTCTTGACCAACAAGGATTTTGGCATGAATAGGGCAGTAAACGGGCACAGGCACCATATTTTGTCATTTTGAATAAGAAGCTGTAGTTGTGCAGGGGTTAACTAGCTTCGGTCATCAAATGTTACACTTGAAACCCACAGAGGGTGGTCTGGTACATATGACCCACTTGTCATTTGTCTTGACCAACAAGGATTTTGGCATGAATAGGGCAGTAAACGTGCACAGGCTCCATCATTTGTAATTTTGAATAAGAAGCTGTAGTTGTGCAGGGGTTAACTAGCTTCGTTCATCAAATGTTACACTTGAAACCCACAGAGGGTGGTCTGGTACATATGACCCACTTGTCATTTGTCTTGACCAACAAGGATTTTGGCATGAATAGGGCAGTAAACAGGCACAGGCTTCAGAATTTGTCATTTTGAATAAGAAGCTGTAGTTGTGCAGGGGTTAACTAGCTTCGGTCATCAAATGTTACACTTGAAACCCACAGAGGGTGGTCTGGTACATATGACCCACTTGTCATTTGTCTTGACCAACAAGGATTTTGGCATGAATAGGGCAGTAAACAGGCACAGGCTTCAGAATTTGTCATTTTGAATAAGAAGCTGTAGTTGTGCAGGGGTTAACTAGCTTCGGTCATCAAATGTTACACTTAAAACCCACAGAGGGTGGTCTGGTACATATGACCCACTTGTCATTTGCCTTGACCAACAAGGATTTTGGCATGAATAGGGCAGTAAAGCGGGCACAGGCACCAGATTATCTCATTTTGAATAAGAAGCTGTAGTTGTGCAGGGGTTAACTTGCTTCGGTCATCAAATGTTACACTTGAAACCCACAGAGGGTGGTCTGGTACATATGACCCACTTGTCATTTGTCTTGACCAACAAGGATTTTGGCATGAATAGGGCAGTAAACGGGCACAGGCTCCAGAATTTGTCATTTTGAATAAGAAGCTGTAGTTGTGTTAACTAGCTTCGGTCATCAAATGTTACACTTGAAACCCACAGAGGGTGGTCTGGTACATATGACCCACTTGTCATTTGCCTTGACCAACAAGGATTTTGGCATGAATAGGGCAGTAAAGCGGGCACAGGCACTATATTTTGTCATTTTGAATAAGAAGCTGTAGTTGTGCAGGGGTTAACTAGCTTCGGTCATCAAATGTTACACTTGAAACCCACAGAGGGTGGTCTGGTACATATGACCCACTTGTCATTTGCCTTGACCAACAAGGATTTTGGCATGAATAGGGCAGTAAAGCGGGCACAGGCACCAGATTATCTCATTTTGAATAAGAAGCTGTAGTTGTGCAGGGGTTAACTAGCTTCGGTCATCAAATGTTACACTTGAAACCCACAGAGGGTGGTCTGGTACATATGACCCACTTGTCATTTGCCTTGACCAACAAGGATTTTGGCATGAATAGGGCAGTAAACGGGCACAGCACCACATTTTGTCATTTTGAATAAGAAGCTGTAGTTGTGCAGGGGTTAACTAGCTTCGGTCATCAAATGTTACACTTGAAACCCACAGAGGGTGGTCTGGTACATATGACCCACTTGTCATTTGCCTTGACCAACAAGGATTTTGGCATGAATAGGGCAGTAAACGGGCACAGGCACCACATTTTGTCATTTTGAATAAGAAGCTGTAGTTGTGCAGGGGTTAACTAGCTTCGGTCATCAAATGTTACACTTGAAACCCACAGAGGGTGGTCTGGTACATATGACCCACTTGTCATTTGTCTTGACCAACAAGGATTTTGGCATGAATAGAGCAGTAAAGCGGGCAGAGGCACCACATTTTGTCATTTTGAATAAGAAGCTGTAGTTGTGCAGGGGTTAACTAGCTTCGGTCATCAAATGTTACACTTGAAACCCACAGAGGGTGGTCTGGTACATATGACCCACTTGTCATTTGCCTTGACCAACAAGGATTTTGGCATGAATAGGGCAGTAAACGGGCACAGGCTCCAGAATTTTTCATTTTGAATCAGAAGCTGTAGTTGTGCAGGGGTTAACTAGCTTCGGTCATCAAATGTTACACTTGAAACCCACAGAGGGTGGTCTGGTACATATGACCCACTTGTCATTTGTCTTGACCAACAAGGATTTTGGCATGAATAGGGCAGTAAAGCGGGCACAGGCACCACATTTTGTCATTTTGAATAAGAAGCTGTAGTTGTGCAGGGGTTAACTAGCTTCGGTCATCAAATGTTACACTTGAAACCCACAGAGGGTGGTCTGGTACATATGACCCACTTGTCATTTGTCTTGACCAACAAGGATTTTGGCATGAATAGGGCAGTAAAGCGGGCACAGGCACCAGATTATCTCATTTTGAATAAGAAGCTGTAGTTGTGCAGGGGTTAACTAGCTTCGGTCATCAAATGTTACACTTGAAACCCACAGAGGGTGGTCTGGTACATATGACCCACTTGTCATTTGCCTTGACCAACAAGGATTTTGTCATGAATGGGGCAGTAAACGGGCACAGGCACCACATTTTGTCATTTTGAATAAGAAGCTGTAGTTGTGCAGGGGTTAACTAGCTTCGGTCATCAAATGTTACACTTGAAACCCACAGAGGGTGGTCTGGTACATATGACCCACTTGTCATTTGTCTTGACCAACAAGGATTTTGGCATGAATAGGGCAGTAAACGGGCACAGGCTCCAGAATTTGTCATTTTGAATAAGAAGCTGTAGTTGTGCAGGGGTTAACTAGCTTCGGTCATCAAATGTTACACTTGAAACCCACAGAGGGTGGTCTGGTACATATGACCCACTTGCCATTTGTCTTGACCAACAAGGATTTTGGCATGAATAGGGCAGTAAACGGGCACAGGCTCCATAATTTGTAATTTTGAATAAGAAGCTGTAGTTGTGCAGGGGTTAACTAGCTTCGGTCATCAAATGTTACACTTGAAACCCACAGAGGGTGGTCTGGTACATATGACCCACTTGTCATTTGTCTTGACCAACAAGGATTTTGGCATGAATAGGGCAGTAAACGGGCACAGGCACCACATTTTGTCATTTTGAATAAGAAGCTGTAGTTGTGCAGGGGTTAACTAGCTTCGGTCATCAAATGTTACACTTGAAACCCACAGAGGGTGGTCTGGTACATATGACCCACTTGTCATTTGTCTTGACCAACAAGGATTTTGGCATGAATAGGGCAGTAAACGTGCACAGGCTCCATCATTTGTAATTTTGAATAAGAAGCTGTAGCTGTGCAGGGGTTAACTAGCTTCGTTCATCAAATGTTACACTTGAAACCCACAGAGGGTGGTCTGGTACATATGACCCACTTGTCATTTGTCTTGACCAACAAGGATTTTGGCATGAATAGGGCAGTAAACAGGCACAGGCTTCAGAATTTGTCATTTTGAATAAGAAGCTGTAGTTGTGCAGGGGTTAACTAGCTTCGGTCATCAAATGTTACACTTAAAACCCACAGAGGGTGGTCTGGTACATATGACCCACTTGTCATTTGCCTTGACCAACAAGGATTTTGGCATGAATAGGGCAGTAAAGCGGGCACAGGCACCAGATTATCTCATTTTGAATAAGAAGCTGTAGTTGTGCAGGGGTTAACTTGCTTCGGTCATCAAATGTTACACTTGAAACCCACAGAGGGTGGTCTGGTACATATGACCCACTTGTCATTTGTCTTGACCAACAAGGATTTTGGCATGAATAGGGCAGTAAAGCGGGCACAGGCACCACATTTTGTCATTTTGAATAAGAAGCTGTAGTTGTGCAGGGGTTAACTAGCTTCGGTCATCAAATGTTACACTTGAAACCCACAGAGGGTGGTCTGGTACATATGACCCACTTGTCATTTGCCTTGACCAACAAGGATTTTGGCATGAATAGGGCAGTAAAGCGGGCACAGGCACCAGATTATCTCATTTTGAATAAGAAGCTGTAGTTGTGCAGGGGTTAACTAGCTTCGGTCATCAAATGTTACACTTGAAACCCACAGAGGGTGGTCTGGTACATATGACCCACTTGTCATTTGTCTTGACCAACAAGGATTTTGGCATGAATAGGGCAGTAAACGGGCACAGGCTCCAGAATTTGTCATTTTGAATAAGAAGCTGTAGTTGTGCAGGGGTTAACTAGCTTCGGTCATCAAATGTTACACTTGAAACCCACAGAGGGTGGTCTGGTACATATGACCCACTTGTCATTTGTCTTGACCAACAAGGATTTTGGCATGAATAGGGCAGTAAACGGGCACAGGCTCCAGATTATCTCATTTTGAATAAGAAGCTGTAGTTGTGCAGGGGTTAACTAGCTTCGGTCATCAAATGTTACACTTGAAACCCACTTAGGGTGGTCTGGTACATATCACCCACTTGTCATTTGCCTTGACCAACAAAGATTTTGGCATGAATAGGGCAGTAAAGCGGGCACAGGCACCACATTTTGTCATTTTGAATAAGAAGCTGTAGTTGTGCAGGGGTTAACTAGCTTCAGTCATCAAATGTTACACTTGAAACCCACAGAGGGTGGTCTGGTACATATGACCCACTTGTCATTTGCCTTGACCAACAAGGATTTTTGCATGAATAGGGCAGTAAAGCGGGCACAGGCACCAGATTATCTCATTTTGAATAAGAAGCTGTAGTTGTGCAGGGGTTAACTAGCTTCGGTCATCAAATGTTACACTTGAAACCCACAGAGGGTGGTCTGGTACATATTACCCACTTGTCATTTGCCTTGACCAACAAGGATTTTGGCATGAATAGGGCAGTAAAGCGGGCACAGGCACCAGATTATCTCATTTTGAATAAGAAGCTGTAGTTGTGCAGGGGTTAACTAGCTTCGGTCATCAAATGTTACACTTGAAACCCACAGAGGGTGGTCTGGTACATATGACCCACTTGTCATTTGTCTTGACCAACAAGGATTTTGGCATGAATAGGGCAGTAAACGGGCACAGGCTCCAGAATTTGTCATTTTGAATAAGAAGCTGTAGTTGTGCAGGGGTTAACTAGCTTCGGTCATCAAATGTTACACTTGAAACCCACAGAGGGTGGTCTGGTACATATGACCCACTTGTCATTTGTCTTGACCAACAAGGATTTTGGCATGAATAGGGCAGTAAACGGGCACAGGCTCCATAATTTGTAATTTTGAATAAGAAGCTGTAGTTGTGCAGGGGTTAACTAGCTTCGGTCATCAAATGTTACACTTGAAACCCACTTAGGGTGGTCTGGTACATATCACCCACTTGTCATTTGCCTTGACCAACAAGGATTTTGGCATGAATAGGGCAGTAAACGGGCACAGGCTTCAGAATTTGTAATTTTGAATAAGAAGCTGTAGTTGTGCAGGGGTTAACTAGCTTCGGTCATCAAATGTTACACTTGAAACCCACAGAGGGTGGTCTGGTACATATGACCCACTTGTCATTTGCCTTGACCAACAAGGATTTTGGCATGAATAGGGCAGTAAAGCGGGCACAGGCACCAGATTATCTCATTTTGAATAAGAAGCTGTAGTTGTGCAGGGGTTAACTAGCTTCGGTCATCAAATGTTACACTTAAAACCCACTTAGGGTGGTCTGGTACATATCACCCACTTGTCATTTGCCTTGACCAACAAGGATTTTGGCATGAATAGGGCAGTAAAGCGGGCACAGGCACCACATTTTGTCATTTTGAATAAGAAGCTGTAGTTGTGCAGGGGTTAACTAGCTTCAGTCATCAAATGTTACACTTGAAACCCACAGAGGGTGGTCTGGTACATATTACCCACTTGTCATTTGCCTTGACCAACAAGGATTTTGGCATGAATAGGGCAGTAAAGCGGGCACAGGCACCAGATTATCTCATTTTGAATAAGAAGCTGTAGTTGTGCAGGGGTTAACTAGCTTCGGTCATCAAATGTTACACTTGAAACCCACAGAGGGTGGTCTGGTACATATGACCCACTTGTCATTTGCCTTGACCAACAAGGATTTTGGCATGAATAGGGCAGTAAAGCGGGCACAGGCACCAGATTATCTCATTTTGAATAAGAAGCTGTAGTTGTGCAGGGGTTAACTAGCTTCGGTCATCAAATGTTACACTTGAAACCCACTTAGGGTGGTCTGGTACATATCACCCACTTGTCATTTGCCTTGACCAACAAAGATTTTGGCATGAATAGGGCAGTAAAGCGGGCACAGGCACCACATTTTGTCATTTTGAATAAGAAGCTGTAGTTGTGCAGGGGTTAACTAGCTTCAGTCATCAAATGTTACACTTGAAACCCACAGAGGGTGGTCTGGTACATATGACCCACTTGTCATTTGCCTTGACCAACAAGGATTTTGGCATTAATAGGGCAGTAAACGGGCACAGGCTCCAGAATTTGTAATTTTGAATAAGAAGCTGTAGTTGTGCAGGGGTTAACTAGCTTCGGTCATCAAATGTTACACTTGAAATCCACATAGGGTGGTCTGGTACATATGACCCACTTGTCATTTGCCTTGACCAACAAGGATTTTTGCATGAATAGGGCAGTAAAGCGGGCACAGGCACCATATTTTGTCATTTTGAATAAGAAGCTGTAGTTGTGCAGGGGTTAACTAGCTTCGGTCATCAAATGTTACACTTGAAACCCACAGAGGGTGGTCTGGTACATATGACCCACTTGTCATTTGTCTTGACCAACAAGGATTTTGGCATGAATAGGGCAGTAAACGGGCACAGGCTCCAGAATTTGTAATTTTGAATAAGAAGCTGTAGTTGTGCAGGGGTTAACTAGCTTCAGTCATCAAATGTTACACTTGAAACCCACAGAGGGTGGTCTGGTACATATGACCCACTTGTCATTTGCCTTGACCAACAAGGATTTTTGCATGAATAGGGCAGTAAAGCGGGCACAGGCTCCATAATTTGTCATTTTGAATAAGAAGCTGTAGTTGTGCAGGGGTTAACTAGCTTCGGTCATCAAATGTTACACTTGAAACCCACAGAGGGGGGTCAGGTACACATCACCCACTTGTCATTTGCCTTCACCAACAAGGATTTTGGCATAATTAATTTGGGCAATGGACAAATGATCCGGATCTCGGTACCTGCAGATAAACACAAAACAACAGCCACCTACACGGCTTCACTATACTGACTTCTTTCTTTAGTGTTTACCACACACACTGGCATCACAAGGGGGGTGCGGGCAGGGCCGGTTCTAGACATTGTGGAGCTTAGGGACAACTTTTAGTTGCCAACTTTTTTTTAGAAGACGTTCCTCAGCTTGCACTGAAAGCGCATGCGCTTCCGGAAAGGGGGTGTGTCCTTGCGGATCACCCCCAATTCATCACACTGTAGGGCGTGCCCAGCACTTACGAAGGTGCTGGTCTTCCCCTCAAGCTCTCCCCTCGTGGCGATTAATTGCCATGTGCAGTAATGCCCTTTATAACACATAATTCCACACACAGTAATGCCCTTTATAAACACATTATGCCACATGCAGTAATGCCCTGTATAACACATTATGCCACATCACACGCAGTAAAAATTTGTATAACACATTATGCCACACGCAGTAATGCCCTGTATAATACATTATGTCACACGCAGTAATGCCCTGTATAATACATTATGTCACACGCAGTAATGCCCTGTATAATACATTGTGCCACACACAGTTATGCCCTCTATAATACCGTATCCCCAATTCAAATTACGCCACACATTAGTCCCTTATTCATGTTATGACACACAGTGGTGCCCCTTTTACACAATGCTCAAATTAGTGCCCCTTATACACAAGGTCCACAGTACTGAGTAGTAGTGCCCCTAATACAATGCCCACAGTAGTGGTGCCCCTTATAGAATGCTCACAGCAGTGGTGTCTCTTACACAATGGCCCCAGTATTGGTGCTCCCCATGCAGTGCCCTCAGTAGTACCCACAGTGTTAATGCCCCCATTGGTAAAGTACCCTATAGTAGTGCCTCCATTGGTAATGCCCCCAATAGTGGTGCCCCCTATAGAAGTGCCCACATTAGTAGTGCCCCCAGTAATAATGCCCCCTGTAGTAGTGCCCACAGTAGGAATGTCCCCTATAGTAATGCCCACAGTTGTAATGCCCCTATTAGTGCCCCCTATAGTAGTGCCCCCAGTAGTAATGCCCCCTTATAGACATGCCCCCAGTAGTAATGTCCCCAGTAATAATGCCCCTTTATAGACATGCCCCCAGTAGTAATGCCCCCTTATAGACATGCCCCCAGTAGTAATGCCCCCTTATAGACATGCCCCCAGTAGTAATGCCCTATGTCTCCCTTCTGAAAAATAAAACATACAAACATAATACTTCCCTTAGGCCCCGCTCCTGCGTCCGCTGCCGTCTGGTCCGACCGCGGCTCCACCACAGATCACAGATCTATGGGAGAGATGTCATGACATCCCTCCCATAGTGCTCTCTGCTGGAGCCGGAGCTCAGGAGTGAGCTCCGGTTCCACGGTTCTATGGGAGAGACTTCATGACGTTAGGACGTCCCTCCCATAGTGCTCTATGCGGGAGCCGGAGCTCTGGAGTGAGCTTCGACTGCCGCTGCAGAGAGGGAGCCGGGTGCCCGCTGATAACAAATATCAACGCGGGGGTGACTGGCGCTGTTTTTTTTTTAATTTTTCTTATGGAATTTTTATTTTTGCCCTCCTGGGGAATCAGTGGTGCCCTCTAGGGGCCGGCGCTCTGGGCGACTGCCCTGTTAGCCCGCCCCTAGAACCGCCACTGGGGGCGGGCTGCACTGGGTGACACCATCCGAAGGGTATGACACCAAAATAGCAGAGCTGCTCTGCTATTTTGGTCTCACCCCGTCGGATGGTGTCACCGTGATGCCAGGACTCGGAGAGAGGCAGGGAGAGAATGTGGGCTGCCCCAACAGCTGCAGGAGCACTGGGGAAGCCCACTGTGTGACGAGAACGGGAGGCGGTAACGCACCCAAGATCGGCTCACATAAGGGGTGTCGCTTCACGGGCGAGGTCACGCCCCTTCCTGCGAAGCCACGCCCCTTCCGGGAGCACACGCCTATGGCGCGCAGGAGGACTCAGAGCATCCGCACCAGGTGACACCAAGGTAGGTGACGCCTCTGACCACACACACCAACTTGACTACTCATACATACATCAGCACCCTGCCAACAGCAATATAGGGTGGATGTAGTGCACTCCATATCACCATGCTACACCTATGCTCCCCAACAATGCATCTACAGCAATAATGCAATAATTGTTACAGGACAAGGGAATAATGCAGTTACAAAACATTACCATAATCACAAACAGGTACCTTACTACAGCCTACCTTTTAATGGAGGCCTGATTGTAGTAGCTGAGATGACGAGGTAACAAGGTTACAAACCTCAATACATTCTTATCAAACCAGAACAACAGTACTACAGGGCTTAATCATCTTCTGCTGCCTCAGGCCTAGTGCCTGCCTTCTAGGGGATCAATGACACCTAACAATGGGTTAATGATGTGGATCCCAAATTAACCCTATAGGGTCTAATGCCTCTTATACCTTGTGGGACTAGTGCCCTCTCTGGCTCAGGCTTATTGTCCGCCTAACAAAGGCCGTCCCTGCTGGTTAGGGCTTAACGCCCACAGTGGCCATGGGCCTAATGCCTGACAATTAAAATAGCATGCAATTGAATGAAAATACAATGCAATTAGATTTACCAGTCCAGTAGTCTTTGGCTGAACTAAGCCTAGTTCATCCACAATTACTATGTGTTCTTCACCCGAGGTGGGTCGACTCCCACGATCTCAGTGCTTCCTGTAGTCTTCACCTTGAGCTGGCAAACTCCCACTGCCAC
Source organism: Taudactylus pleione (assembly GCA_031769625.1). Taxonomy (NCBI): domain Eukaryota; kingdom Metazoa; phylum Chordata; class Amphibia; order Anura; family Myobatrachidae; genus Taudactylus; species Taudactylus pleione. The sequence goes on along the minus strand of JAUIMM010000706.1, from coordinate 17,061,213 downwards.
AGCAGTCTTCACCCAGGTAGCAGTGACCAAGGTCCAGGGAAATAACTAAGGTGTTTGGCACCCAGGCAAGATGAGAAGTTGGCACCTCACTTATTTATGTGACCTGGGCCTATTGCCCAGGGTCAATTATAGCCTTAGGAGCACGGGCCTAATGCCCGCCTATTTGTGCCACAGGCTTAAGGCCTCATGACCCTTACGTGCCTACTGCCTAACAATCTGATGGTCTAGGGAGGGGTTAATGATGGTAAGGCCTCAAAGAGGGTCTACCTGTCGGGTGGGAGAGGATGCAGTGAGGATCTTCATTCGCTCTTTTACTTCCCAACCACTGCAGTACTCTCCGGTCCTCAGCCGCATTTTTCTGTCGCTGGCCCATTTTGTCCAGTAGCGGCGTTGTCAGAGCTCTTCTCTATTGAGCCCAGTGTCTCCTAGCGTCTTCTGCAGCCGCTGGAGCTCTTCTCTTTTCAGCCCGGTGTCTTCTGGACTCTTCCACGGCCGCTGGAGCTCTTCACCCATTTCCGCCAAATTGACTCTTCCTCCCAGAGACATCTGACGCTAGACGCCACGGGCGTAGCCAGCCATGATACGGCTTACAACGAATGGCTCACTGTGGCCGATTTCTATTGGCTGCTGGTGCACGCCGTGATTGGCTCAGATTGTCAAAATTGTCACCACTGTGATTGGCTCAAATTCAAATTGTCACCCCTCTTCAATGGCCGGCGGTCAATGAGCTGCACTCAGCTATTAGCTGGCGCCACATGTCAGCCGCTGCTGGGCCTTGACCGGCACTGAAAACAGACATACTGGGCCTGATTCAGAGCCGGACACTCTGGCCAGAGCTCTCGCTCTGAATCAGGGCCCTCCTACCTAACATTGGAGCAGCCTCCTGGACGCTCGCATAGCTGTGGGTTACCACCCACAGCTTATGCGAGCGTCCATGATGATGGTCGCGATGGTCAAGACTATCGCGACCATCGGGCTTGCGACAAGACCCTGCAGTAGGGTCTCGGTGCCGCAAGCCCAAGAGTGATTTTGGCTCTATCAGAGCCAAATTCACTCCCTTTGACATCACTAGTGATGTCAGTGGGGCCAGACCCAGACGGTAGGCGTTCCCATGGGAACGCCTCCGTCTGGCAGCCACGCCCCCGGCACTCCCACTCACTATCGACAGCACGCCCCCTTTGGTGCGAGGCCCCGAGCGACGGGGAATCCGGGTCTCGCGCATGTGCACGACGAAGCTCCCTCCGTAGTGCGCATGCGCCCTTAGGCACCATCGGACACTTATGTGTCCTGCTGGGGATACATCTCACCGGACTGCAGGACTAAGGCGCTGGGATCAAGCATTTGGTCACAGCACTGGCAGTGGCTTAACTAGGGTATATGGAGCCCAGGACAAGTTTAAAAATGGACCCCCCCCCCCTATGTGCGTGTGACAAAAAATGGGCGTGGACACTTAAAAATGGGGAGTGTCAACACGACACACATCCCTATCTCATCACTCTGAACATTTCTTTCTATTCCATATGCACCTTAATGCAGTGCCCCTTATACAGTCCCCCCTCTGCAGTGCCCCCAGTAGTGGTCCCTCTTATGCAGGCCCCCAGTAGTACCCCTTATACAGTACCCCAAGTATACAATGTCCCCAGTAGTGATCCCTCTTATGCAGGCCCTTAGTAGTGCCCCTTATACAGTACCCCTAGTAGTGGTCCCCCTTATGCAGTCACCCATTAGTTCCCATTATACGGTGCCCCCAGTAGTGATCCCCCATATGCAGTGCCCCTTACACAGTTCCCCCTGTCGTAGTCCTTCTTATGCAGCCCGCCATTAGTCCAACTTATACGGTGCCCCCAGTAGTGGTCCCCCTTATGCAGATCACAGTAGTGGTCCCACTTATGCAGGCCCTCAGTAGTGATACCCCTATCCAGTAATAGTCCCCAGTACAGCCCCCCCGATGCAGTGCCCCCAATAGTAGTTACCTCCATACGTTAGTAGTAGTCCCTAGTAGAGGTCACCTCCCCCCCTGATGCAGTACCCCCATTAGACAAACACACAAGTAAAAAAAATAAAAAAACTAACTTGAATCCCCGCTCCTGCTCACACTGCCGTCCGCACCACCGCAGTCCCCCGGGCTGGCGCACTCTGCATTATGGGAGAGACGTCGTGACATCTCTCCAATAACCCACTACAGGAGCTGGAAGGCGGAGCTCATGAGTGAGCTCCAGCCCAGCTCTTGCAGTGGGCCCAGCAGCAGCAGACAATGAGAGTCTGTCTGACTCTCATAGGCTGCTGTAAATGCACTGGCGGCTCTATGGGCTATCCTGAGCCCGCCTCCCACCCTTCGCCTGGCGCTATTAGGTAAGCGCTCAGGGGGAGAGAAGGGTCGTGGCTGTGCAGCACAGGACAGTGCTGGGCGCAGGGAAGCCTAGCGCCGGTCCTGAGTAAATGCTGACCGCACTCAGGAGCTCACTCAGAGCCACTCGCGAGCGCACAGCGATCGCAAGCAGCTCGATGTTTGCGTATGCACTGCGTCCAGCAGGTGCATGTGCGAGACCAGCTGAGCGACTGAAGGTCAGTTGCTACGTGGCTCACAACAAGACGGGATGGCTGTCGATGTTGATTGACAGCTCGCCCTGTTTTGTGGGCAGACAAACGCATGCGTTCCCTTAGGAACGTCTGGCATTTTTAGGAGGGGTTACTGACATCACTAGTGATGTCAGTAGTGGACTTCCTGCTCTATTAGAGCAGGAAGTACACTCGTGCTTGCGGCAGCTAGACCCAACCCCAGGGTCTCGTCGCAAGCCCGACGGTCATGATAATTATGACTGTCTTCAGCCCGCTCGCACAAGCTGTGGATGGTCACCCACAGCTTTGCGAGCGGCCGGAGATAAAAAAAAAACACCTGCCCGCATGCAGAGCGAGTGGCCGCCAGCAGCGACCAACTCTGAATGAGCTCCTCACTGCGGTCGACACTACACTGTTTAACTAGGATGGGCCAGTACCGTGGCCGGCGGTGCCGGGGCGTCACCGGCCATGCCCTAGTTACGCTACTGAGCACTGGACATCGCCCTGGACATCAGCTCCCCCCTCTGCCGGGCCTGTCAGATGGTGCCCAGGGCAAGGTGCCCCACACGCACCCCCTTATTACGCCACTGCCGGTGTACCAGCTTTCTAAGAGATTCCAGAAACATGCTGAATAGTCTGGGGCTGGTTAATGTGATGGCAGGAGGACACCACGTTAAGTGTATCTCCCTACTATAGTGTTACCCCCTCCTCAATATAACCAGCCTTGTGCTGGATAATGTGATGGCAGGAGGACACCACGCTAAGTGTGTCTCCCTGCTATAGTGTTACCCCCTTCCTCCCTATAACCAACCTAGTGCTGGTTATCGGAAGAAAAGGTGAACCCCACACAGATTTTTTTTCCTGTATTCAAATACCAGACCATGCTCAGAGGTTTAGGGAAAGACCCCAATTGTCAAATTTGGTGACCAACGCTATTTAACCCTTGAAAAACTACAGGTAATTATTCAAAATTAAGAAACCTGGTGCATGTGCCCACATTACTGCCCTATTTATGCCCAAATCCTTGCTGGTCAAGGCAAATGGCAAGTGGGTTATATGTACCAGACCACCCTCTGTGGGTTTCAAGTGTAACATTTGATGACCGAAGCTAGTTAACCCCTGCACAACTACAGCTTCTTATTCAAAATGAGATAATCTGGTGCCTGTGCCCGCTTTACTGCCCTATTCATGCCAAAATCCTTGTTGGTCAAGGCAATTGACAAGTGGGTCATATGTACCAGACCACCCTCTGTGGGTTTCAAGTGTAACATTTGATGACCGAAGCTAGTTAACCCCTGCACAACTACAGCTTCTTATTCAAAATGACAAATTCTGGAGCCTGTGCCCGTTTACTGCCCTATTCATGCCAAAATCCTTGTTGGTCAAGACAAATGACAAGTGGGTCATATGTACCAGACCACCCTCTGTGGGTTTCAAGTGTAACATTTGATGACCGAAGCTAGTTAACCCCTGCACAACTACAGCTTCTTATTCAAAATTACAAATTAGGGAGCCTGTGCCCGTTTACTGCCCTATTCATGCCAAAATCCTTGTTGGTCAAGACAAATGACAAGTGGGTCATATGTACCAGACCACCCTCTGTGGGTTTCAAGTGTAACATTTGATGACCGAAGCTAGTTAACCCCTGCACAACTACAGCTTCTTATTCAAAATTACAAGTTATGGAGCCTGTGCCCGTTTACTGCCCTATTCATGCCAAAATCCTTGTTGGTCAAGACAAATGACAAGTGGGTCATATGTACCAGACCACCCTCTGTGGGTTTCAAGTGTAACATTTGATGACCGAAGCTAGTTAACCCCTGCACAACTACAGCTTCTTATTCAAAATGACAAATTCTGGAGCCTGTGCCCGTTTACTGCCCTATTCATGCCAAAATCCTTGTTGGTCAAGACAAATGACAAGTGGGTCATATGTACCAGACCACCCTCTGTGGGTTTCAAGTGTAACATTTGATGACCGAAGCTAGTTAACCCCTGCACAACTACAGCTTCTTATTCAAAATGACAAATTCTGGAGCCTGTGCCCGTTTACTGCCCTATTCATGCCAAAATCCTTGTTGGTCAAGGCAAATGACAAGTGGGTCATATGTACCAGACCACCCTCTGTGGGTTTCAAGTGTAACATTTGATGACCGAAGCTAGTTAACCCCTGCACAACTACAGCTTCTTATTCAAAATTACAAGTTATGGAGCCTGTGCCCGTTTACTGCCCTATTCATGCCAAAATCCTTGTTGGTCAAGACAAATGACAAGTGGGTCATATGTACCAGACCACCCTCTGTGGGTTTCAAGTGTACCATTTGATGACCGAAGCTAGTTAACCCCTGCACAACTACAGCTTCTTATTCAAAATGACAAAATGTGGTGCCTGTGCCCGCTTTACTGCCCTATTCATGCCAAAATCCTTGTTGATCAAGACAAATGACAAGTGGGTCATATGTACCAGACCACCCTCTGTGGGTTTCAAGTGTAACATTTGATGACCGAAGCTAGTTAACCCCTGCACAACTACAGCTTCTTATTCAAAATGACAAATTCTGGAGCCTGTGCCCGTTTACTGCCCTATTCATGCCAAAATCCTTGTTGGTCAAGGCAAATGACAAGTGGGTCATATGTACCAGACCACCCTCTGTGGGTTTCAAGTGTAACATTTGATGACCGAAGCTAGTTAACCCCTGCACAACTACAGCTTCTTATTCAAAATTACAAATTATGGATCCTGTGCCCGTTTACTGCCCTATTCATGCCAAAATCCTTGTTGGTCAAGACAAATGACAAGTGGGTCATATGTACCAGACCACCCTCTGTGGGTTTCAAGTGTAACATTTGATGACCAAAGCTAGTTAACCCCTGCACAACTACAGCTTCTTATTCAAAATGACAAAATATAGTGCCTGTGCCCGCTTTACTGCCCTTTTCATGCCCAAATCCTTATTGTGCCAGGAAAATAACAATTGTAGACTGTGTAGGGGACATAATTCTTTGTTTACATAGCATTAGTTTAGTGATCTAACTTTATTTAAATGTTTTAATGTAACATTTTCTGAATAAGAAGCTGGAAAATGAATAAGAAGTGAATAAGAAGCTGGAGCTTGAATAAGAAATGAATAAGAAGTGAATAAGAAGTGAATAAGAAGCCAACTTCAGCCCTCGTGGTGCAGCAGCAGTTACACAGGCAATGTATGAGGCAGCCCGGCCCCGGTGTGTGCTGTGGATGGACCCCGCTGTCTCCTCCTCCGGGTCCTCTCCGTTCCATCCCTGTGTGTGCAGCAGCCGGCAGGGCTCCGGGAGCAGAGATGCCGCTGTACGAGGGCCTGGGCAGCGGGGGCGAGAAGACTGCAGTGGTTATCGATATAGGAGAGGCCTTCACCAAGTGAGTACCGGGGACGGGCAGACGTGCTGGCTAGGATATGGGCTGTCAGCCGGGGAGCGGGGCACATGGGCCTTGCAGCTGGTGTTTCGGGGTATTATGGAACTGTCACTTTACATAAAGCCTTATGGACATCTATCTATCTTATATCTATTTGTGATGGTGCAGATTCTGCATGGAACACACTGCCTTGATTGAACCCAATGGTCAACAAGCAAATTGCCTGAAGATAATCCGTAACCCAGTGATAGCAACACCCACCGCCTGCAGCCCCCCAGCTCCTGCCTGCTTTATTGTCAGATGTGTCTGTTATAGTTTGTAACACTCATGTATAATGTCTGATTAAATGTATTGTTCTAACTTATTACTGAGATAGTGTTCAGCATTTTGAAGGTTAGAGGGAAGCTTAGGTGGCCCCTGCTGTGAGTTATGTTGCTCATACAGAAATCTGCAGCAGGTTTACTCTAAAGCCGGGTACACACTAGACGACACATCGGGCAGTGTGTACTTGCTATGTCGCTGACGATGCGGGCCGTGTACGCACTTGCCGATGCCAGGACCGAGGTTGGTACACACTAGACATCGTCTATTGTGTACCGACCTTAAATCTACAGCTCATGGTGTCAGCAGTTGTGGGCATCCAGCCACACAGCTGTAATCATGAGAGCTATAACTGGCGTCGCCCTTAATGCCATGTGTATAATAGGCACCTTTACTGGTAAAATTTCAGAACATGGGACACACTAAACGATGTGTGTACCCAGCGATGTGAAGGGCGACAGGCCGACATATCGGGTGGCTGGTACACATTAGACGATCCAGGGCCCAACCACCTGATATGTTGGGACCAGCCACATCCTGCTGCATGGTGCCATCAGTCCCATTGTCAGATTGAGCTGCATGTATGTTGATTTATCCCCTTAATACAATAGCTTTTAATAATTGAGATTTTTTAATTAATTAATTTTGTTTTTTTTTGCTATTCTTGTTAATGGAACAGCTTTTATATGGCAGAGTTCTTAAAACATTGACTAAAGCAACATTGCTGAATTAATGACAATCCCTATTGAATTGTAACTGAGACTTTTTTTTTATTTTAAAGGTGCGGGTTTGCTGGTGAAACTGGACCAAGATGCATTATCAGTAGTGAAATACGTAAACCTGGCATGTCGAAGGTAATTTTATCATTAGTAGTCACTGGTAGAATAGTAGAACAGTGCAGTAGGTTAGTTACATAAAAAAAGTCTGGATATTATTGGTGCCTCGTCTGATATACATTGTTTTCTATGTCGGCACATTATGCATTGCATCTGCTCCTGAGATGTAGTGCAGGGACTTTAGCAAAATTACAACATTGTCACCATGCTATGGGGATTTCTTTCACTGTTACATGTATATGAACTTTTTGAAATATTCTGCTCCTAGGTGAGTAGTCTCCAGGCTGGCACAACATTTGTCAGGGTAGATAGAGGTTGCTGAACATTCTCTCCCAATGGATCCTGACATTGCCTTAATGGTTCCTATGATGACTTGTTTGTTCAGTATGGGTTGGGCAGAATTCTCTATTAATAAGGAAGGTAGAGAATAAAGGTTCATTGCTATTTACCATATAGCCTAAAGGTGTGTACACACCTACAGATATATCTGTTCAATCTGTCTGGTGGGAAGGAAAATCTGGTCCGTTTTCCAGTGTTTGGTACCAAATTTCTATAGTACAAGATGTTCCATCCCACCAGACGGATTGGACAGATATATCTATAGGTGTGTACGCAGCATAACCTTCTTTTACCAAATCAAATACCCCATTTGAAGAGGGGTACAGAAGACCTAATGGAATAATACAGATGTATTAAAAAGTGGGATCCCCTATTATATGATCTTTACTACCTCTTATCCCTAGTTCTTTCCTTGTAGCTTTTATAGGTGACATAATTGTGGATCAATGGGTGTATTATTTGTTCTGGTTAGCTACAGTATGTTATCTTATTTGTTATTGTTAGTTATATTAGCTATTTATAGTATTCTTCATACTTTGACTACTATTACTGTTTAAAAATGTGTTACCTTTTTTGTTTCAAATGATATAACTGACTTTTTAATTCAGAGTATAGTTTCTTGTACTCTAATATAGGGCAGTATCCACTTCGCAACAATATTTTTCGAGGGTGGAAAACAGGGATATTTTGCCAATAATCCCATTTTATCACCATTTGTTTCGGGTGAACAGGTGGGATAATTTGCCCAAAAACACATAGGCCCGTAAACTTATCAGGAACCTGTGTGTGTTCGCCTTTGCGCTGGCAAAAAAATTGCACTTTTCAGGGGATCATTTTTCAGGACACATTCGATAGCCCGGTGGGATCCATTAGCGCCCGAACAATGTTCAGGGCTAATTGGATACCGCCCATAGTAATCAACTCCAGTCCTCATGTGCCCCCAACAGGTCATGTTTTTAGGATTTCTATCTATGAAAATTACTAACCCAGCATAATAGATTAATTTACCTGTTCATGATTAAAGAAATCCAGAAAACATGATCTGTTGGGAGTACTTGAGGACTGTAGTTGAGAACCACTGCTCTAGAATAAAAACCTTTGCAATGCATTGATGTGTTTTGCTATTTTCTTTTGTATTGTTGCCGAAATACTATATTGTGTTACTTGACAACCGGATAATATGTTGTTAGAAAAAATGCGAAAAAAGCCTGGATGAAAAATGTTTCTTTGCAGAATATGATCTTCTGCATTTAGTTTACTGCAACAATAAACAGTCAAACTCTGGTATTACATCCCTATATTTTTCTGTAGTCACTTCACTTTTCATAGTATTTTAATGGGTCCATATCACTGATTTTACAGTAACCTATCCCACAATTTACAACTTAAAGGGGGGGCTTCAATTTGGCTGCAACGGAACGGCACATCGCATCCACTGGCATCACAAGTTTACGCTCCCATCCTATAGAGGTGCACAGGGAAACTTGCATTCTCGGCACTATCATAACTGGCATATATGTGCGCAGCTAAGCATCGCGGAGATGCTAAGCGAAACACATCACCAGTTATTTAATTCCCCCCAAAAAGTGTACCAGATACAAGGGGAATTGTATTAAACCTTAGAGCGAGTGCAGAGGTTTCCCATAGCAACCAGCAGCTTCTAGCTATAATTTATTTAGCACAGTCTATAATATGACAGTTATACGTTGATTGGTTGCTATGGGCAATTTCTTCACTATCTCTCTCCAAGGTTTTATTCATCTCCCAGCACTTTCAACTGTATAATGTTATATAGTTACAACAAGAGTGTAGTAGTTCATTTTCTAGTAAAGCATATGGTAGAGAATACTGTTTACATTCCGGATATGTCTAATGATATAAGGAAAATTTTGATTTATTTAATCTGTTTATATGTTTTACATGCTAGAGAAAACTGATTAATACCACACCCCACTGTAGTCACTTGAAAATTGCGGTGTGTTTTCGCCTATTTTGCAGGGATTTTTGTTTGTTTTTCCTTAATTTTATACCAGTTTTACCTGAAAAGCATACCATATGGAGTTGACTGTATTTAGCTTATCTTAGGTTTGTTGTACAGGTTGCGTCTCCCATATCTATAATGCTTAGGACCAGTTGTATTTTGGATATCAGATTTTTCCGTAGTTTGGAATATTTGCATACCATAATAAGAGATCTTGGGAATGGGACCCAAATCTAAACACAGAATGCATTTGTTTCATATACATCCTATACACGCAGCCTGCAGTTCATTTTATACAATACTTTTAATCAATTTATGCCTTAAACAAAGTTTGTGTACATTGAACCATTAGAAATCAAAGGTTTCACTATTTCATTCATTCTAAAAAAAAAAATCTATTTCCGAATATTCCGTATTTTGTAATATTTTTATATGGGAGACTCCACCTGTACCTTGTACATGTTTTGTTTTCTATTGACAAAGTAACTACAACTCCTAAATTACTGTAACCTGCATCAATTTATTGTCTAATTTTGTTTTTCTCTTCACAGCCAATAAAAGTGGTTCAGTACCAGATAAACACTGAAGAACTGTATTCATATCTGGTGGAGTTCATCCACATGCTGTATTTCAGGTAAGGTGCAATGCTGCCTATACAGTGCACTGTATCACTATGTGGAATGAAGATCATAAAACTCCTGGCGTGGTGGTAGTTTGCGGTGGTGGTGGTGGTTTGCGGTGGTGGTGGTGTCACAGGAGGCCCCGGCGTGTGCTGCGGGTGGGTTCGGAAGATGTTGCGCGGGCTGCAGGTGTCGTGAAGGGTCCGGCGACTGACGTATGGTTTTAAACACTGGTAAATGGACAAAAACGCTTGTTCAAATTGGTTAAATTTCTTTCATTTAAACCAATTTGTCAGAATGTCCATTTTTGTCTGTTTTCCAGTGTTTGTAAACAAATGGTCGTTTGTCATTTTTATTCCAACCAGACAGATATCTGACAGATAATTGTATAGTGTATGCCCAACATTACTGAGATTAAGGGTAATGTGCAGCCCGAGTGAAGAGTAGAGGTCTGCCCAATTTTGACCCTCTAGTGTATCAGGTTGCCCATCAGTGCTCTATCACCACTAGCTTGTAGCCTTACTGGGTGTTAAGACTCTTTTAAAGTGCATATAGTCAACTTTTTATTTTAATTTTTTTTAACAAATGTCCATTTACATTATATATTTGTAATACACTGGTGAATAATTCAGCACCAGCCACTTAACTCAGGTGACCTGTCGCCACCAGTGCCTTCACAGCTAATAGTGATAATAGGAATGTAGTGCGACACTCAGGCAAAATAAGAGCACTTGCAAGCAGTGTTTCAACTTCAACATTTCAGCGCTTGATTCATAGCGTGCTGTCATCAGGAATAAAAAAACATAATACAACACTCACCTTAAATAGCCTAAAGAAACCCATGTATGTGTACAGCCACGTGGGGAGTGGGACTTCTGAGCCGCCGTGCATCGCAGAAGAGTGATGTCACCATGTTTGTGCCACCAGCGTCAGGCTGTGATGCAGAATCCCATCACCATGGAAACTGTAAACAAATAATCCTATCTATTGTGTACATACCAAGCAACGTTACATCATTACAGCCTACAAGCCAAATGGCCGGCGCATAAATGACTGCAAGCATACTAAATAAATACATGTGATCTGGAATAAAGTGCAATATTAATCATCATTGCCCATACTTGAGGAGAGCTATATAAGAACAACTATCCTCATTACAAGAAACAAATTAAACCTAAACTATTGTTAGCCCATACGGAGTAAGGGTATTCTCCTTCTGTGGATACGATATTTAATAGTAGCCAAGCTATGGCCTGCTTGGCAAAAGTGAGTTGAAATTAAATGATATTTGCCTATTCGGTTGCTACCCTTACACCAGAGTTCACCCAAAAATGCAATCCTCAGTTTCTGTATACTTGATTCATAATTGTTTTTTATTAAAAAGTAAAAAATCTTACATATTACATGCAGAGTGGCCTATATGGGCTAGATGTCAGTAACCATATCCCTCCCCTACAGGAGTATGAGGTCTTTAAAAGCAAGTTAGCCGACTTTCGGTCACTTTTGCATTATCACCCAATGCGTTTTGTCAAATATCAACTTCTTCAGGGGTGTTTAATATCTGAACAGATATTCCCAATGGATATTTCAATTCTTTATCTGGCCACCGCTGGATTAAATAAGTCACCACTCCAGGATATACTTAATTTGCAATGAGTGCTTCATTCATTCCTGAGGCAATAAATGGTTTTGAATAAGTATTTCCCAGATGTATCCAGTGAGGATGCCAATTCACACCATGTGTGCAATAATGACCATTCACGTGTGTACATGTGAAATGTAATTATTGTCATAATGTCGACTTTAGGGTTAGGCTGTGGAACGGGAGGGTTAGACCATGGGGGGAGGTTAGGGTTAGGCGATGGGGAGGGAGGTTAGGATAGATGTACTCACCAGAACGATGACTCTGCTGGCAGGGGCACTCACATGACCGCTTGGCATCAGAACACGCCGTTACAGCCACCAGGAGCAGGAAAGTCACAGCTGGCCAGCCAGGAATATGTGGACATTCTAACGTGCCGACATTTCATCAGTGCACGGCCTACCACACCTGGAAAATAATGGTCTGATTAATGTGAACATTGAGAGCCTCAAATCAGAATCTCTCATTCTTTTGTTAGTGCTTCTGGCAGTTATACCTGGAGCGTTGGGGGCATCTTTAGATAGTAATGTCCTTTTTACACGTGCCACCAGTATGACAAATTCAGGTGGACGGGGGTGCCAGAGGGCATGTGTTGCCAAGTAATGTATTATAGGCATCAGTGTAGTTAAAAGGATTTTCAGATGTTCCATCCCCATCAAAAGTGTTCTATGTCTGCTTTAGACAGTATTTCCTGAACTGCAGATTGAACACCTGGTATATGTCACAAGATATTACTTTCAGGTACAAGTTTATATTCCTAACATATAATCTGTAGCGTCAGACCAATGCTTTCTTTCTGCCTTATAAAACTCCTCGCACATTGAAGTATGTTTTCATCCTTTTGTTCTTCTTTACAGACATCTGTTGGTGAATCCGCGGGACCGCCGCGTCGTCATATTAGAATCTGTGCTCTCACCCTCTCACTTCAGGGAGACTTTGACACGAGTTCTGTTTAAGTATTTTGAGGTACCAGCATCTGTGGGATAAGGGTGTCTTAAGTTATTGGGGGTGATTAAATTGTTTTACACGCCAGCTATCTTTCTACTTCAGGGTCCATAGGGTATCCACAGGATACCTTGGGTATAGGTGTGACGTCAGTCGCAGGGCACCAAAGAGTTAAGCTTTCAGCCTCCCAGGATGCACTAGGTCCCCCTCCTATACCCCGCCCCCGGGCCAAGGCACCTCAGTTTAGTTTGGTGCCCGGCCGGCGTCGGGTGCACCTGTCGGAGTGGGGGCTAGAAGAGCCCCTGAAGCTTTCTTCAGTGCAGCTGTGGCTGCACATCTGGATGTACAGCATGGACAGTCAGTCCTGACGTCCATGCTGTCTTCCCTACACCCCCGCCGGTACCAGAACGCCGGTACCGATCCGGGGATGCTGGTGAGCATCTGGGGTCACAGCTAGCGGTGACCCCAGATGTTCCGGACCATGGCCGGATCCAAGGGGGACAAAGGTAAGCAGCGGGGTCCCGCGGTGGGTCCCCGCTGGTCACATGGTCCTAAGTCCCCAGGCAGGGGGCTCCCTGGGGACTGGCTGCAGCGTGGAGCCAGGTACTGAACCTGCGCTTTCCACTACCCCCTGGGACAGCGGACCGCAGCAGAGCGGTAGCGCTGCGGCGTCCCAGGGGTTAAATGCATGCCAGGGGAGCGCGCCTTCCCTGTCTCACAGCCGGCGCCTCCCCCGCTGCACACAGCCCTCTCTGCACTGTGCTGACTGGTCCTGTGTCAGCGCTCCTCCCCCAGGCCAGCTTCTCTCTGCTCCTCGGCGGCCATCTTCTCTGCAACGCATGGTGAACGCTGCTGGAAGTCTGGAAGGAAGCATCGTGGTCTGGGTCCCCCCGCATACCTCTCCTCCGCTGTGGCTCAGGTCTGTGTATGCAGCGCTGTGTCCTACCAGGCCCTGTGTCTGTGTGTAGTTGAGTGATCAGCGCTGTTAGTGCAGGAATTGTTATTTCTCTGCATTGTATGTGACTGTGCTAGCGCTGCCTGTAACTTTTCTTCTCTAAACTGTCAGCTTTATTACTGTCCCTGTTCTTTCTGCTAAAGCCCTTGCGGTGCGGTGCTGCAGGGTGGTCTCTCGCCTATTTAATACTTAATTGGTGAGAGAGGTCACATACGTGGTGCCATCATGTCTGAAAGTGATTTTCCCCTCCGGCTACAGTGTACCACGTGCAAAGTACCGTTAGCGGAGGGGGAGGGTAGCGCGGAGGGCCTTTGCCGGCAGTGTTTGTCCATGGCGCGGCCTAATAACGGGTACAGCACCGGTACAGGAGCCGCCCTGGGCTTGTTTCGCTCAGGCGTTAACAGCTTTAGTGGGCCAGCTAGCTCCGCAGCCCGCGTTTACTCCGATGGGTTTGTCCCAGCAGTCTGTGGTGTCGTCACCCATGCAGGGGTTCCCACGACAATTGGTGGTACCCCACAGTCTCCCTATTTCCCCGCTCCCGGGTTCTCAGGAGCCAGCGTGGGTTAACTCCCTGACGAGTTCTGTACAGCACTTGTCGGATGTGTTGCAAGGGGATTCTGTGATGCGGCCTCATAAAAGGCCGGTGGCGTCTCTGTCTGCTCCTTATGAGGATGACGAAGGGACGTCTGATGATGGGGAGATTCTGGATCCTTACGATCAGGAATCTCTCCATACTAAGGACGCTGATGCTAAGTCCAAAGTATATATTCCTGGACTTATTCGGGCGGTCCGCACAGCCTTGGTGATTGAGGACGAAGTTCCCCCAGCGGCTAAATCTAAGTATGCCTTTTTCAAAGATGTGAAAGGCGATGCCACAGTCTTTCCTCTTTCGGGTCAGTTGGTGGACCATTTAGAGGAGGCGTGGAAACAACCTGGCAAAAGATACCAGCCGCAGAGACGCCTGGCGGTGGCTTATCCGTTCGCGGATAATTATTTTGCTAAGTGGGAATCCCCTCCACAGGTGGATTCTCACGTGACCCGTCTTGTCCGTAGTGCCACATTGCCGATGCCATCCATATCCTCCCTTAAGGATGCTACGGACCGCAAGGTAGAAATCTGCCTGAAGTCCGCTTATTCCCTTGCAGGGGGGGCAGCACGGCCGGCTATGGCCATTTGCTGGGTTGCCAGAGTGATGGAGCGCTGGGCGGATTCATTAGAGGCTTCTTTTGAATCCGACTGTCCGGCCGAACAGGCGGAGTTGATTGGCAATCTCCGTGATTCGGCCACCTACATCAACGAGGCGGCTCTAGACATTAGTACTCTGGTGTCTAGAATTTCTTCAGCAGCGGTAGCTGCTCGTCGCACCTTGTGGCTGCGATCCTGGAAGGCGGACGCAGATTCCAAGAAAGGTCTGGAAGCGTTGCCGTTTACCGGAGAAGTTCTCTTCGGTCCGGATCTGGATAAGATTGTGGCCACGCTGGCGGCAGCCAAATCTGCTTGTCTCCCGTCGGCCGCTGCTCCTTCTGGTTCTGGACCATCGTCCTTTCGGTCATCTAGGGCCCAGGGCAGGCCCAAACCACAGTCGTTTCCTCGACAGGCTGGCCCTAAGAAATCGGTCAAGCCCCGGAAACAGGCATGGAGTACCAGATGTCCGGCCCCCAAGCCAGATGACAAGCCTGCGGCCTGACGGTCCGGGTCTCCTCTTGGGGATCCCAGGGTGGGAGGCCGCCTGCTGCAGTTCTCCCGGTGTTGGTCGTTCACTACGACAGACACTTGGGTTCTGGAGGTGGTCTCCCACGGGTACGCCCTCTCCTTCCGGCACAGACCCCCGGCTCGATTCTTCACCACGGGTCTACCATCAGACCGGAACAAGGCTACGGAGCTGCGTAAGGTATTGCACACTATGCTCCAGGCTGGAGTTATAGTGCCTGTTCCATTCTCCCAGAGGGGCCAGGGTTTCTATTCAAATCTATTTTTGGTACAGAAACCCAATGGGTCATATCGTCCGATTCTCAACCTCAAAGCACTCAACAAGTCTTTGCGGGTCCCGAAGTTTCGGATGGAGACCCTACGGTCCATCATTCTGGCGCTGGAACCTGGGGACTACATGGTGTCATTGGACATACAGGACGCTTACCTGCATGTCCCTATTCTTTTGCGCCATCAAGAGTTCCTTCGGTTTGCAATCCGCAGCGACCACTTCCAGTTTCGGGCGTTACCTTTTGGCCTGGCGACAGCACCACGTGTTTTCACCAAGGTGATGGCGGTCATGGCGGCTTCTCTGCGGCTGCAAGGAGTCCGCATGTTGCTGTACTTGGACGACCTGTTATTGGTGGCAGGATCTCCAGAGCTCCTGTTACACCACTTGGACCTGACCATTGCACTGCTGCAACGGCACGGCTGGCTAATCAACTGGCAGAAGTCCACTCTAATCCCGTCTCGGAGGATTCTGCATCTTGGAGCCTTATTGGACTCGGGACAGCAAAGGATCTTCGTGACGGAGGACAAGATCTCTGCTTTGCAGTCAAGGGTGCGCAGTTGTCTGCACAGCCGCCGGGTGTCCTTACACTCGGCGATGAGGTTACTGGGCTCCATGGTGTCTGTGTTCGACATGGTGGAATACGCCCAGTTTCACTCCAGACCTCTGCAGCACCTGATCCTGTCCAAGTGGAACGGGCTGCCTCAGTCTCTGAAGTTCCAGACGATTGGGCTCACCCCGGACGTTCGCCTGTCCCTTGCGTGGTGGTTAAAGACGACCCACCTCAACAAGGGACGTCCGTTCTGGGTTCCAAATTGGGTCCTGTTGACAACGGACGCCAGTCTTCGGGGCTGGGGAGCAGTTTCGGGTCCACACTTGTTCCAGGGCAGGTGGACGCCGACAGAAGCGGAGCTTCCAATAAATATCTTGGAACTCCGTGCGGTCTTCAATGCTCTCCTGCAGGCACATCGGTTTCTCCAGGGTCACCCGGTGCAGGTCCAGTCGGACAACGCTACCACCGTGGCCTACATAAACAGGCAAGGAGGAACTCGCAGTCGGGCGGCTCTCGTAGAGGTCTCTCTGATCCTGGTTTGGGCGGAGCGCAATCTTCCGGCCATATCAGCGGTCTTCATCCCGGGAGTGCTAAATTGGGAGGCGGACTTTCTAAGTCGCCAGGACGTTCATCCAGGGTTGCACCCGGACGTTTTCAACTACTGGTGGACAGGTGGGGTCTTCCAGAAATCGACCTCATGGCGTCCCGGCACAACAACAAGTTGCCGGTGTACGGGTCTCTCACAAGAGACGAAGGGGCGTCTCTGGTGGATGCTCTGTCCGTCCGGTGGACGTTCCGGTTCGCATACCTGTTCCCTCCGGTCTCCCTTCTTCCACGGGTAATCCGGAAATTCAAACAGGAAGGAGGGACGCTCCTGTTGATAGCTCCCGCGTGGCCCAGACGGCACTGGTTCTCAGACCTTCAGGGTCTGTCCGTGGACAGTCCTCTGCGGTTGCCGCTACGACCAGACCTTCTGTCTCAGGGTCCTTGCCTTCACCCGGACCTGACTCGGCTGTCTTTGACGGCGTGGCTGTTGAGACGGCCATGCTGAGGTCCCGGGGGTTTTCCAGCTCTGTGGTGCGTACCATGTTACGAGCTCGGAAACCGTCTTCCGCGAGGATATACCATCGCGTGTGGCATACGTTCTTCCAGTGGTGTCGACCGAGAGGTTATGCACCGCGGGAGTTTCGTCTGTCTCGGATTCTCGCCTTCCTGCAAGCGGGACTAGATCATGGGCTTCGCCTTGCTTCTTTGAAGGTACAGGTTTCGGCCCTATCTGTCTGGTTTCACCGTAGGATTGCTACAATCCCGGATGTGCGCACCTTTATGCAAGGTGTTCTCCGTATTCAGCCGCCCTTTGTTCCACCTGTGGCGCCTTGGGATTTGGCTGTGGTCCTGAGGGCTCTCCAAGGACCGCCGTTTGAACCACTGGGCTCAGTGGATATTAAATGGCTAACAGCTAAGACTGTTTTCCTTCTGGCCATTGCTTCGGCCAGACGTGTTTCTGAGTTAGGGGCTTTTTCTTGTAGACCCCCTTTCTTGGTTTTTCATGGGAACAGGGCAGTGCTCCGCACTCGGCCCGAGTTTCTTCCCAAAGTTGTTTCCCAGTTTCATGTTAACGAGGAAATAGTTGTTCCGGCCTTTAACTCACCGGGTCTTTCCGTGGGTGAGGCCTCTTTGGATGTTGTGCGGGCCTTAAGGACTTATGTTGACCGCACTTCTTCGTTTAGGAAGTCGGACGCTTTGTTTGTCCTCTATGGCTTCCGTAAAAAGGGTTGGCCTGCTTCAAAGCAAACTTTGGCAGCCTGGATCCGTATGGCTATTTCTGAAGCTTATCTTCATGAAGGCCTACCGGTCCCTCCTTCTCTGAAGGCTCATTCCACTAGGTCTGTGGGTCCTTCGTGGGCAGCTTGACGTGGTGCCTCGGCAGTTCAGATCTGCAAGGCTGCTACGTGGTCTTCTGTCCATACCTTCGTGAGGTATTACAGGTTTGACACCTTCACCTCTCAGGATGCTTCCTTCGGGCGGCGGATTCTCCTTTCTGCACAGGAGCGTCCCCACCCTTAAAGGATACTCTTTTGGGACATCCCCAAGGTATCCTGTGGATACCCTATGGACCCTGAAGTAGAAAATATGAGATATGGTAAGAACTTACCCTTGTTATCTCTATTTCTACGAAGTCCATAGGGTTCCACAGGACTCCCGCCCTGTCGCACCTGTGCTGCAGATGGGCTTTGCTCTGGTCACCGGTTTTCCGTCTCCCTCTGGTGAGAATGTGATTCTTGTATGTGTCCAGATCTTTGTTCTCTCTCTTCCTTCTCCTCCTCCGGCCTATGGCTTGGTAACTAACTGAGATGCCTTGGCCCGGGGGCGGGGTATAGGAGGGGGACCTAGTGCATCCTGGGAGGCTGAAAGCTTAACTCTTTGGTGCCCTGCGACTGACGTCACACCTATACCCAAGGTATCCTGTGGAACCCTATGGACTTCGTAGAAATAGAGATAACAAGGGTAAGTTCTTACCATATCTCATATTTTTTATTTTTATTTTAATTGTCGCTCCATTCGGTTGCATTAGCCGCCGGCGTCCGCATTTTCTGCTTTTACCCTCAGGAGGGTGCGAGGAAAAATGTGCGATTAAAACCCATGGTTAGAGCACCCTAACTAGGACTTTAGACAGGATTAGTCATTTTACACAGCTAAACCCGGTCTAAAAGGGCATGAAGACCGTGATAATTTAATGGGCACCCAGATTAATTGAATGCAACACTGGGAGCTCATTAATTATTGCCGCACACACAGCAATTGAATCGCCCCCACTAAGTTATAAAAAATATCTTGTAGGGATGAGGGGCGCATAATTGTATCATTGAAGAAAAGTGTAGGAATCTGATGATGTTTCTAAACCTGTTTGATGGAATGGTTACACCACTTTATATAGTATTGCACATTTTTTACCTAGATCAGAGGTCCCCAAACTCCGTCCTCAAGCCACCCTAACAGTCCAGGTTTTAAGGCTATCCATGCTTGACCACAGGTAAGTTAATTAGTACCTCAGTCAATTTGATTTAACCACTTGTGCTCAACCATGGATATCTCTAAAACCCGAACTGTTGGGGATCCTTGAGAACCGCATTTAAGAACCGTATTTAGAAACCGCTGACCTAGCTTAAGGGAAAAAAAATATATATTTTATTTGTAGGTACTTTTAAATTGAAAAAAATTAAAAATAAAAAAAAATTTCCTGCATTCTTCAGAAAATAGACTTTATTATTTTTTTCTTCTATAGTTTTTATCTACTCCTAAAACAGGATTTCCTACCTTTTTCTGTTCTGATGTGTGCTTGGACTGAAAATCATGAAACATGACTGCAAAACAGGCATTTTACAAAAGTGATGTTTTCATTGTCTCTTTACCTGTATTATGTCCAAATTTTACTTAATAACATGACAAGATGAAAAAAAATTGTGGCATTACGAGTATGTTGTAGAAATAAGGACCTTCCTAACAAGTTCAGGGAAAACGTCCATTCCTCCTCTTGTATTTAATATGTAAATATGTCAGAGGAAAATGGATTAATTGGTGTCAAGGGTGTGCTGCACAAATATAGGCTTTATGATGTTTACAAGCATGATTAGTGAGTGGTTATAAAACTTTTATTTATTTTTCTTGTACAACTTTCTGCTACCACTTAGCTAGGTGAGGCTTTTTGTTTGCTATACATGCACCACACAGAGCATATTAAGTAATTGTTACACATGGTACTAGTTCTATGAGAATAAAATAGTACTGGTTCTCACCTAAACTGCTGAATGTCTGGCCAGGTATCTACCTTATCTACAAAGTAGGTGGAACAGTTGAGTCTGGTGGTACAATATCCAGGCATGTGTGTTAACCACTTAGATAGTGGGGTGTTTATAGCAGCGCTCTGTTCGTCCTTAACTTGTGATTGGGAACAGCTGAGTAGTCCAGTTTCGCGTAGGTGTCAGATAGATAAATTAAGTTTGTACTTCAGCTCTACACCTGTATGATTGTTTTGATGTGGGAAATAAATCAATGCAAGAGTGGTTGAAATTAATAATTTGTAAAAATTAGAGACTCAGTGCTCCTTAATGCCTATATAGTGATCCGGATAATGAAATCCGTGGATACAGAAGTACCCTAAAGGCTTGTGCACAATTTAAGATGCATCAAATGGTGCATACACACGTAGAGATCTGTCAGCGATACGATATCACTGACAGATAATTATGCACCCTCCTTGGTGTGCTGGGTGATTGATATCAATTACCCAGCGCACCACATACATACCGTCGACTATAGCGACCCGCAATCAACTCGATATCGAGCAAGTTGACCGGCATGCGCGGCCAATAGACGATATCGCTGGTCGAAGGTAAGTTGGTAGGGACCATTTAAAAGTACGATTTGATAGATAACGATATATCGTTATCATTCAAATCGTCCTTTTACATCGCTACGTGTGTACGCACCATAAGATGCTAGAATACGATGTCTTTAATGGGTTGGGTATGTCATCCCGGCTGTCTGAATCCGGACAGCTGCAACCCGACTGCCAGAATCTCAATACTAAAAGGTAAGCCTCCTACCGCTAACCCCTAACCTTACCTTCCCGGTGCCTAGCACTAACCTTCCCCCTAGTGTCTATCCCTGAACTTACCCTCCCCCTAGTGCCTAACCACTAAACCTAACCCCCGATACTTAGTTTTCTGAAAGTACGGAATTACGTATGCCGACAGTCGGTATACTGGAGCCGGGATTCCGGCGCCGGTAATTAGACCGCCTGCATCCCATATAGCGGGATGATGACTACATCCCTTCTGAAACACTTCCGTGGGTTTTAAACCTCTGTTACTCTCAGCTTTTTCATTCAGGTAGCTTAAAAAAAAAAAAGTAACAAACCACTGGATAGGTTCAGAGACTCATACTATGTTCTGCCTATGTATGGTAGAGAGGTAGAATTAGTTACTGTAAAGTTTTCCCTCCGTGTCCCCAGACATAGAGCATGTGTGTTTGGGTTCTTTGAATGATCCAACTGTTTGTTACAGGAGGTGGTCACCATCCCGGCGGTCGGGATGCCGACGCTCAGAATCCTGGTGCCGGAATCCCGACTGCAGTCAGCATCCTGGCTCCAGATTCCCGACCGTCGGCATCCCCACGGCAAATGTTAGGGTTAGGCTGCGGGAGGGGAAGGTTAAGGTTAGGCTGCGGGAAAGGTTGCTTAGGGGTTAGGCTACTTACCTTCAGCCGTTGGGATTCTTACTGTCTGGATGCCACTGTTTGTATTCTGACTGCAGGCATCCCGACCGCCGGGATCCCGTACCCAACCCGTTATAACAGAACAACATATTAACACATGCCTTAACAAAATACAAATAACAATTAGTGTTTCCCTTCTTTGTACTTTCAGAAGAGATACGCAAAAGAGCTCTAGTTATCAATCGGGTTGAGGTAGTCTTAACCAGACACAGGAAAATAAGCATTTTTATCAACTGTTAAATGTACTAGAGGTTTTTGTGAAGACTTATGCACTGTACATAAAAACTTATAGGTGTGACAACTCTTATGCTGCGTACACACTAAACTGTGTACCCAGCGCGATGTGTTGGGTGCCGGCATCGGCAAGTGCGTACACACTTGCTGATGCTGGGAGCAACGGTGTGACAGCATGGCCCCCGCTGACTATAACGCCCATCGGACCTGCATGCAGGTCCAACAGGCGATGTCGCTGATGATGCGCGGGAGCGCGTATAGTTAGCGACAATGCGGGTACACACTACCCGATGTGGACGATATGTCTTCTGAGCTGCTGGATCAGACGACATATCGTCTAGTGTGTACCGGGCTTGAAATAAATCCTTTGAGAACATTGTAGCAATGAGAATAGGGTGCCCAGATTGTATAATGAAATTGACTATTAATTAATGTAATGACAGTGGGTATGAAAAGTATTGGGATGGAGAATTGGAGAGAAAGAGAAGGGGGGGGTGTTAGTTGAGAGAGAGAGAGAGAAAAATTAAAAGCCAGTCAATGCTGGGCATTACAGCTAGTACTATATTAAGTATGCCGGGTTAGAGGCCGCAGGTAGCCCCATATTTAATCTGGTAACAAGGCTGATGCATAGTGGAACGTACCGAAGGGACATCGCTAACTAGGTTTTTGTTTCTGTACAGGTTCCGTCTGTGCTGTTTGCCCCAGGTCATCTGATGTCTCTGCTGACCCTCGGCATTAATTCGGCGATTGTCTTGGACTGTGGATATCGAGAGAGTCTAGTTCTACCTGTATCCTCTTCTGTAATATACAGGCATATATTATAGATATGTGAGAATATACATCTGAAAACCAGCTACCTGCTGGACAGTAGAGTAGTTTTTTTTTTTCCATCATATAATTTTTATTGGCATACCAAAAACAGACGTAGATAACAAAAGAGCAGTCACAAAGTAAAGTTAGGTCACCTGTTAAAAGTGGAATAACTTACAAACAAGCGTTGATAGGTTCCCATAGTGCTCCCCCATGTCTAGACATCTTTAGGGGCGTACCTTGAATATTTCCCGAAAATTCCAGTTTTTTTGGCGATACTTACCTTTCCGCCGGCTCCTGTTTTCGTTGATTTCTAATTGAATACGGGGATAAAGCGGGCACGCGCCCAATACTTTATCCCCAGAAAACCTCCAAATACCCCCCTAAATGTCTTACTTTGTTTTTTTCTGTTAACTTCTTTTTAATACTGTGTCCCAGGTCCCTCATAATATATTAAGAAAAAGTATTGTTTATCATGCAATTTTTTTTTCCTTAACACCTGTTAGATATATGAGGGTATTCCAATTCTCAGCTGCTGGGAGTCTCTTCCCTTGGGTGGGAAAGCCATTCACAAGTAAGAGTTCACATTTTAAGCTATGCCTTTATACCATGACTGTCTGAGTCTAGTCTTAGTATAAATCATTCCTAAAAGTATAACTATACATACAAAGGCATGCCCCAACTTGAAAGACTGTGGGATCCGACGTGGTACTAGGACAGCATTGAGACACGAGCACATACATGTGCAGATGCTGTGTTGGTGGGATTGGTAGTCCTTTTGTGCCAGTACATGCTGCAATTTCCTGCCAGTTAGATTTAAAATGACTTAAGTCACCTTAGTGTCATTGGTCCTATCCCTGGTGTACTGGTACCCCAAAGGGTACTCTCTGATGTTCAAGGGTTGTTCTGTAATGCTGGGACAGGATGGGACATCCAGGTGGTAATTAGATACTCCATCCCTGAGGAATTGCAGTGTACTCTTACTATTATTGCTACATATGTATTACTTTTATTGATTGTGACATTGTTATTAAAATTGTTTGTATCTTTGTTCTACAAGCGCTACATTTGTTCTTTTTTATACATGGTAATTAGATACGTAGGGAAAGCCTAGGGATCTCTAGCCCCATTACATCACCGTAAGACCCTGATAGCAGAATAAGTCTATCACTGTATACCTTTAAAAGAAAACATGTGGACTATATTTTTAGTATCAGTTAAATTTTTCAGAAATTGTGATACATGGGAAATGTATTTGTACAAATTATTCTATTCTTGTGCCATAAGCAAGTTTAAAAAAAATGACACATTTATTGCTATTATCTATGGTGGCACCTAAACATTTTCTATAATAGAATTTGTATTCATTACAAATATATATTGTTTTGTAATTGTTAGGGGTACAAAAATGCATGTGGGCGGCAAAGGGGGTACCCAGGTGAAAAATGATTGAGGACCATTGATCTAGACCACAGGTTCTCAAACTGGGTCCTCAGGACCCCAAACAGTGCATGTTTTCCAGGTGTCCTTACATAATCGCAGGTGAAATAATTAGCACCACCTGTGGATATTTTAAAATGTGTCAGTGAGTAATGAGTACAGCTGTGCACCTGCTGGGTGACCTGCAAAACATGACCTGTGTGGGGTCCTGAGGACCGAGTTTGAGAACCACTGGTATAGACAGTCACAATAAATACTCAGTAGTGTCTTTAGTTCCATTTTTCTCTCATGAACACCTACCAGCTGGACATGTTATATTTTGTACCTTGATCATTCATCTATTAGTAATTTGCAGACTTTCAGACTTGTGTAGGCAAGTACATATTGGAAAACCAGTTATGTTTTTATCACCAAATAGGTGCTTATTTAATAGCATGGTAAGACAGATATGCAGGAACACATAGCAGCCAATAAAAGATTGACTTTCATTAGTCTTGCTGCCCTACAGTCATCAAAGCTAACAGTTGATTGGCTGATACAAGTTACACTAACACCTATTAGGCATGCTCTTATATAAGGTAGTTTAGGTGTATTGGCACTTAAGGGTTATATTTCACGTTTCCTCTAATTACCCTTCTGTGTTCAGAGAGCTGGAAGCTCAGCTGCTGGAACAATGCACAGCCAACACAGGGACAACCAAGGACCAGAGCCTCCCGTCTGTGATGAGTAAGATTCATTTTCTGTGTGCTTGTTGCTTTCCCTATCAGCCATGTCTATAACGCAGTGCTGTGCATGGTGTGTGTTCACAGGGTTCTCATGTATTTTATTGCATATATTCTGCAGGCAGTGTGCCAGAAGACATAGTGGAAGACATTAAAGGTATGGTGGGCCTATCATCTGATGATGATGATACTTCATGCTTAAATATTAAAACTAACAATTACAATTAAGTTTATAGGAGCACATATGGGGATTACTGATGGGAAGTACATCACAAATCTATCTAAAATACCTTGAAACTAAGGGTGTATACTATTACGGGTGCAGGGTGTGCGGTGCACATGGGCACACACCGCACAGCCTGCATCCATATATAGTTATACTTACCTCGCCGCAGTCTCCAAAGTGCTGCTCTGCAACGTCGGGCCAGCACTGCAAGCTGCAAAATCACAAGGAAAATGGCGGTGACTTGCTCATGCACAATAGAGATGACTCCGGGAGTAAGGCACAGGCGCCGTTTTCCCAGAGACCCGTGCATATGCAGTAGACTCTAGCACCAAGCTAAAATCTACAGCGCTGCCAGCGAGGAGGGGTCACGTGCTGAGTCTGCACATATGTGTAAATGTTACTTGTAGATCTCCTCTGTGAGGTAACTTGTAGTATATATTTCATGCTCTTTAAGCATGAGAGAGTAATTTTTTTTGGGGGGGGGGGGGGAATCACCTGTGGGACATTTTCCTGACTGAGTCCCTGTATTTTGCTGTTGTAGTGTGCATCTGTTTCGTTAGTGACCTGCAGCGGGGACTCAAAATCCAGGCTGCCAAATTTAACATTGATGGCACCTCTGAGGTAGGATCTCTCTGTGCTCCTCTTGTTGTTACTGAAGATGTTTTACTCGCAGTTTCTGACTCCAAGCTTTGGTCCTTTGTAGCGTCCTGAACCTCCTCCTGATGTGGATTACCCGCTAGATGGACAGAAGATTTTGCATGTGAAGGGAGCTATCAGGTCTGATTTTATTTTTAGAATAGCGGTGGTTTTCAGATATGTTTGATGCATAATGCCCCTATATACCCCTTAGATAGAGTCCTGATTAGAAAGGTCTGTACCTTTTTATACAATACAGCTGTGGGATCTATTGAGGCTCAGGGTTTTCTTGAAAAGGTTTTTATTCCCATATTTCAAATCACTGTGCCTGAAATATACAGATGAAAGATGCATTTTCTCCCTCTACACATCCCTTGGCATTCGCCTCTTTATTAAATTGTTTTGTCTCTGCAGTCTGCATGAAAATCATCCATCAAAGGGACATAACCTCTGCATCAATCAGCCATTCAGTTTAATTGAATTGATTTTTATTTTTCAACTTTCATTGTGATTTATTAATTTGTTAGGAGCCTTTTGTGACCTCTAGGGTGTGAATAGGAGTCGCCTGGTTGTCTCCTCCACTATCTACTCCCAACATGAGATTTACTTTATCCCTGTTGGAAAGGGTTTACCACAGCTTGTCCTGTGTTTCTCCCAATTGGGGCAGTACTTGCACTTAGTGGCTGCACATTGTGCCACATTATAAATCTGGGTGGTACATCATTAATGTGTTTTTTTGGGGGGGCAAAACATCATTATTACTACATATCGGGTGATCACTATATTTTTATGTTGGTCAGAATCCAATTAACCTACCAGTATGTTTTTGGATTGAGGGAGGAAACAGGAAAGCATACAAACTCCACACAGTTGTGAGCCTTCGTGCAAATCAAACCCAAGACCTCAGTGCTGTGAGGCAGTGATGCTGACCATTATTCCAATCGTGCTGCCGACTCGTGACCAGGTCATCACAAATGTTCACAGCAGTACAGATTGTATTAGGAGATGTGTGCTGATACTGTGGGAAGCAATGACCTAGTATTGTGGTTGTGTAAGTGAGGACAGAGCAGTGTCACGATGTGGGAAGCAATGACCTAGTGTGCTGATACTGTGGGAAGCAATGACCTAGTGTGCTGATACTGTGGGAAGCAATGACCTAGTACTGTGGGAAGCAATGACCTAGTGTGCTGATACTGTGGGAAGCAATGACCTAGTGTGCTGATACTGTGGGAAGCAATGACCTAGTGTGCTGATACTGTGGGAAGCAATGACCTAGTGTGCTGATACTGTGGGAAGCAATGACCTAGTGTGCTGATACTGTGGGAAGCAATGACCTAGTGTGCTGATACTGTGGGAAGCAATGACCTAGTGTGCTGATACTGTGGGAAGCAATGACCTAGTGTGCTGATACTGTGGGAAGCAATGACCTAGTGTGCTGATACTGTGGGAAGCAATGACCTAGTACTTACTAGTGGGAGTGAGGACAGGGCAGTGTCACAATGTGGGAATTGGGCCGAGCAGGAAATCTCCTACAGAGATAGACAGCAGAAGGAGCAGGGCACTTTTGTAAGGCATGCATTTTGTAAATGAAAAGTAAGTTTATTGAGATTACTTGTAAAGCAATACATTGTGTTAGGGCTACATGATCTGTCCTTATCATCCCCAGGGACTCCGTTGTAGAAATTCTGTTCCAGCAGGACAACGAAGAGAAGTCTATTGCTACATTGATACTGGATTCGCTTGTACAGGTAACACAACTACACATCGCTGAAGAATGGAGCAGCTGCTTATTAGCCAAGTGTTTGTACCTTTTTTATGCATAACGTCACAGTTGCAAAAGATCCGAGAACATACACTACAGGTCAGAAGTTTTAGAACACTCTCTCATATTTTCCACTTGTATACAACTCTCCCCCCCCCCTCCCCATATCATCTAAAGGCACTTGGAAAGTGGAGGTAACGCAGATAGAAAGAAGCCTGGCAGACCCAAAGTCACAACAGAACCAGAAGACAAGTTTCTGAGAATCAACAGCTTATGTCATAGGTGGCTATGGACAATGGCTTCAAGAGCAGCTTAATCATGTTCAGTTTCATCTGTGGAGAGAAGACTTCGAACTTGTTACAGGTGGAGTAGCAGTAAAAAAGAAGCTATTGCTATGATGGCAATATAAAAGTGGCTTGCCTGGGCCATGAAGCCCTGCCAGTGGACTACTAAAGACCGGAGGAAGGTCTTCTGGGCAGATGAATCAAAATGTGAAATCTTTGGTTCACCACAAAGGGCTTTTACATGCCATTGAGTAGGTGAAAGGATGGTTCCTCAACATGTGACCCCAACTGTAAAACATGAAAAAAGGAAGTGTGATGCTATGTGGCTCTTTTGCTGGATCCTGAGTCTGCGACTTGCACAGAGTAACTGGCTTCCCCAGCACTTTGCAGCACTATGCAATACCCTCTGGTTTATACCTAGTTGGTTAAGGGTTCATCCTACAGCAAGATAATGACCCAAAACATGCCACCAGACTATGTCAGGTCTACCTTAGGGGATAAGAACAAGATGGTAGGCTTCAAATTGTGGAATTGCCAGGACAGTCTCGCATTAGAGACTTAGGGCCGGATTCAATTAGACGCAATAAGCCCCGTTTTCGCGATAATTTCTATATTGCGCAATTCATTTATCGCATGTGCGATAATTGCATAGACCGAAACCGGCGATAAGTTTTCACCATCTCAGGGTACGTGAAAAAAAATAATGCAAAATCCCTATTTTTTGTTAAAAATTTGGGGATGTGTTTGGTCCAAAATTGCATGTCAATTTTAGGTTGAAAAAAATTAAAGTAGTGGAAAATAGGTTTAAAGTAGTGGGGCTGGTATTTTGGGGGGCTTTATAGATGCGATAGGTGTTTAAACATTGCAGTGGCTGCAGCAGTTGTATTTATAATATTTTTACAAGTGCACTTTATAGACCCAAAAATATACTTGCACCCATTTTAATGCACCCTCAATTTACATCCAGCAGTTATTTTCTCCAAGAATGATTGCTTTCTATCAATTTTTAACACTTATGCAAATATGCATATAACAGCCAATTGGCACAATTTAAGAACCCAAAATACTTTTATTATGGCCATTAATAAGAGTGGGTGCGAAGAGCAACTTCTCCACTAGTTCGCTTCTCCAATCAGCTTCTATCATTCATTTTATAGAATGTACATGATAAAAGCTAGCTAGAAGCTGGTTGCTATGGTCGACCCTTTCACTTGTCGTCTTCATTCTTTGGAAGGTTTAATACATCTTCCCCTTAAAGCCCAACAAGCTGGTTTGTTATTAACATAAGAGTTAAAGCAAAACTACTGTACCTAAAGTGCGACACATTTGTGGGAACTTCTGCAACACTGTTGGGAAGAACTCCCTGAACAATATGTGATTTTCATAGCTGTAAGATTCCCACGGGTGTGTGTGACGCTTAGATCTGCAAAAGATGGCTACTTTGAATCAGAATTTTAGATCAACAAATTTGTAAAAATCAAATGGTTCTATGATTTATTTATTTTTTATCTACAAGTGGTTATTTGTTCAATTCTTTCATTTAAGAGTACATTGAGATATTACACTGCATACATTTCAATAAAAACTGGAAAAATTGGGATGTTCTAAAACCTTGGACCGGTAGTGTATATGTACAGTGTTGGCAGCAACAAGAGCCGGTCATTCATCCAAGAATCCCCAAATGCAGAATTGTTTGATGCATGTTTCCCATATAAATTAAGACTATTTCCTGCAATTCATAGAGAAATTTAACTTTTTTTTTGTTCATAGTCACTCTACTTTTGTAAAATAGCACTTTATTTCATTCACTTCACAGGGTCTTTTATACTATAGTTATTACTGATCCCACCTTTCTGTATGTCAGTGTCCTATAGATACCAGGAAACAGCTGGCTGAGAACATAGTAGTTATCGGTGGCACAGCAATGCTGCCGGGATTCCTTCACCGGTTATTGGCAGAAATCCGATACTTGGTCGAAAAGCCAAAATATAAAGAGACTCTCGCCACCAAGACCTTCAAGGTTCACACCCCTCCTGCAAAACCGAACTGTGTGGCCTGGCTGGGAGGTAATGTATAAATGTATTTTCCTTTTTAGTTCATCTGTCTCAAGTCTTTCTAATAAAAGTCCATCAGACAGTGGATGTTATCTTCATAATGGATGAGGAGAGAATCACTGAATCTGACCATTGCCCTTTCATAATACCAGCAAATTGCTGTCAAGCTACCAGATCTTTGTGGCTGTGATAATTTGTATTTAGGCAAATCTATTACACTGGCCACACAAGGAGAACTGAGGTTAGACAATTTGATTGTTTTTGTCAGAATTTCCTAACTTTGGTCCTCAAGTGCCCCAACAGCTGATGTTTTCTGGGTACAGCCTGTGCGAACAGATGCAATATTATCTGATCCAAACAAATAGATTTAGTCCCCTCTGCATGATACAGTTATTTAAATCTTCAAAACATGATATATAGGGGTTACTTGAGGAACAGAATTGGGAATCCTGGTTTATGACAATGCTTTTGGTCCAAATGACCAAGATGCTTTGAGACTGATCAGATTACTTGCAATCGCTGGGAAAGTCCGGTCGCACAGTGAGCGTTATTTATTTATACATGCTGTTATCAGCTGACCACATTAACTGGGCTTTCGCTGATCTGGTAGTTCATCCGGATATGGATATATGTGGCCGCCATTTTACAGAAAGCGAAGGATGTCCAATCCTTTATTACAAGGCTGATTTCAACAATTGTTAGCTATACACAGTTGCCAATGTTATTTTGTGGACTGAATCAGTAAAGCCGCGTACACACTGGCCGATATAATGAACGATATCGTTCGTTATATCGACCAGTGTGTATGCCGTCAATGACCAGCGATGCACGCTCCCGCTGGTTGTTGACGACATTGTTCATAGCCCGAACCTGCAGTCCAACCTGATGATATTGTCAGGTTGTGCAGGTTCGAGGATAAGGGAGATTGCCGGCGCTGAACGATATCGTTCAGTGTGTGTGCTCACCACTGCCGGGAAAACGCTAAACGATATAGCTCAGTGAGGATAACATTGCACTGGTTCTTGGGTAATTGCCTCCCTATGAATAATGGTTCTGCTGCTAAAAATGGCCCTCTACTGTGCACGGGCAACTGTTGCTCTCTTACAAATTTTCAACACAGGGGCTAGGAATGAAATGGAGAACATTATAGCATATAACAAAGAGAGCAGATACTGACAACACCAGTACAAATGGAAGAAAAGGCATTTGTGGACTTCCTAAGACTCCATTTTCTTTAGGAATTTCTGGACTGAACCAATATACCTGCCTTCATTGTGTGTATGTGACTGGTACGCTATTTAAATTTCTTAAGCACCCAGAAAGGAGATGTTCAGTCTCTTAATTCTACATCAGTAAGCCCAAAAGCATTAAAAAGTCCAGAGGTTCACAAACTTTCTTGAATCACTGAACCCTGGAGTATCAGCATTTTCTTCACCGCACCCCTGGGCTAAAAGTTTCTTATTGAGAAATTCACTCAAAATTATTAAATTAAGTATATTGTGCTGATCCGTCATCTTTAAGTTCAGTAATGTGGTGTGGACAGGGTTTTGCTTCGTTTTGTCCTCCTGTTTTATAACTGGCAGCTACTAGCAAAGTTTTTGCCTATGACACTGACCATAAATAATTTGATTGGGTCCTGGACACCCCACCCGTGGCACCCCTCCAAGCGCTCTCTGGGACCCAGTTTGTGAACTACTGCATTAGTGTGAACCTACAGAAACTTTGACTTTTAACCACATTGTATTTTTCTTTTTCCGTTTTAGGAGCAATATTTGGAGCTCTACAGGATATCCTTGGGAGTCGTTCTGTGTCTAAAGAATATTATAACCAGACTGGCCGCATTCCCGACTGGTGCTGTCTTAACAACCCGCCCCTGGAAATCATGTTTGATATAGGAAAGTCTGCTCCTCCAATGATGAAAAGAGCCTTTTCTACTGAGAAGTGACACGACAAGCCCATAAAACTCTACCTTACTGTATTTCCAGCTTGGCGAACGACTCTAAATATATGTTAAGAAAAAAAAAAAAGTAATATTTATTATAACATCGAAAGCTGGAGAAGCCTATGTTTCTCTGTATTAAATATTTTGCCTTGTTTACACAGCACAAATCTAGCTTACAGATTGCCTCCTGACTATCACAAAATGTCAAACTTTGAGAAACTGGCTCAGAGGGTTGCTTGAACACATGTAACTTTGTGTGAGTTGTGTAGAGGGGTGATAATCTTACCTAGAGAGGGAAGATGGTGATTGGGAATTGGATGAGGCTTGTTGTAGGAGCGAGGGAATGCCACAGAAAGCATGGCTTCTGTCCTGTAGCTGGGAATGGGAGTTGGGAATGAGTGTGGAACACAGAGGTCAGGGTGAGAGAGTTACTTGGGAGATATTTGAGACCAGGGAATAGATTAATGTTATCCTGCAAAAAACTGCATTAACATACATGTATTGGGCTTTAAATGGGACCAGAAGTGTAAATTGGGATAAGGATTCAGAAAATTTACATTTTATTATTTACCTTGTGTGGGAAAAAACAAAGATTGTATGCTGCAACTACTAGAATATGGATGGGAAAGAAACTGTTATATGTTTGTTTTTTAAATTTATATCCACCAGTAGATAAGATGATTGTGCGTTCTGGTGTGTATAAAGCACTTACTAACACGGTCTTAAATACATGCATTTGGCTAAAGTAGAATCCAACCAACTTTAAATTATCTTGGCTTTACCTTCTACCTAACTCTTAACTCATTCGCATGCAGAGCATGGTGGCAAGTCAGCTTGTCTCACTACTAATACTTTGTACAATAAACCCACACTAATAGTCAAATTCAATTAACTCAATGGTTTACATACATATCCAATGTTTGGGGATCTGCGCATGTGCAGAATGGGTCCTGTGTGATTGCTAGCAGTCCCCCTTTAGCTGCAGCATGATTGACTTGCTGGGACATTTACGGGGTGGAGGCCAGGACCATTCTAAAAAACGGGGGCGCATCACCTTTGTTATTGTAGGTGGGCTGAGCCCACGGTATGCGTTATAGGATGCAGACCTCCTGGACTCGGCTGACTAGTTCTGCCGGTCAGTCTTCGTAAGATTCAACTTGCGTAAACTGGCCGAGGGTGGCGGCAATTGTGACCGATGGTTGAGATGGTGATCCGTTGCTGTGTCTTCATGCGTAGCACTCTGATTGCGGATGCGTGCAGGAGATAGATGCCTCCTGCTGCATGTTAGTTGTTCTGTATTGCACTTCCCTGCGACTTTGCAATACTGTCCACCTCTGCATCAGGCCTAAAGTAAGTATGGGAGTCTGGGAGAGGGATACTGGGTGGGTGCGGTATGTAGTGACTGGAGGGAGGGGGGGTTGGGACGGATGGAGAAGTGACCGAGCAAGGGGTTCAGAACAGCAGAAGGGGTGTAGCCAGACAGACTGTGAGGCATATGCCAGCTCAAATAAATACACAACAGTAGTTATATATAATATAATATAATGACAGTTTAGGCCACACATCTACACACACACATTTATTTACTTCAATAAAAACAATGTTTTCACCTAAAACTGGTGTGTGTGGATTCTTCCCTCCTATGCCTTGGATGGGTAAGTGACTGAATTTTTATTATGAATCTTGCACCGCTAAAAATATGTAACAAGGGTTTTAAGTGCTGCCCTTTATCCAGCATAAAATAAATAAGAAAAGTATCAAAATAGTGTAAAATTCCATAGGACTCAAAGTTACCATGTGCTAAAAGTACATGTGTACCAGAAAATGAGTAATGCGCTCATTGCAGGTGAATCACTTTTTTCCAATAGGTGAGAATGACCTTCAAACAATTTCCAAGCTGCCAAAAGCCATCAGGAATGTGATAGAGCTAGGATAGCTATCATCACGCCACAACTGCAAGCAGTGTAGCAGAATCGTTCTGGAAATGTTGATACAATACAATCGTATTCTCCTTTTATATTCCTAGAACAGAGAAATTGCATTGCAGAATGCAAGTCAGCGTAGCCAGGGTCCTCTAACATTTCCCCACCGAGTTAGGTGCATTAATCAAAGGCGTAAATACCATATCAAAGGAATGACCTCCTACCACTTTAATACCCCTTCCATAAAATGAGGATACTGCTTGGTTTTACCTAATTTGTGGCTTAAACTAATGAATTTGGGGAGTCACAGGACTCTCCTCATAACATTTGTGCTTTTGAAGTTTTTAGTTTCTGTTTTTACAAAATGCGCTCCATCAAAGTGCAAGTGAAAGGTGCGAAATGCGTCCCATGAGTACATGACGAAAAAAAATGGGGTGACAATGGTTGTGTGTCCTTCTGTGAAGCAAGGAAACCCCCTAAAATGCCCCACCCCTTCATCTCATTTTAGTGCTCTGCAAAATTAAAAATTGCCTTGACTTAACTATTCTGTACACTATTCTGAACTATTCTAGCATGAAAATCCATCACTCAGCATGTGGCTCCACTGAGCCAATGCAAACTTTCTCCTCTGTTGTAAATGCTGTGATATTGCTCTGCATAGCGATACACTTGAATGGAAATCCACGGACACCAGCGCAAATCTTGGCGTTATCACCAAAAATTATAATGCAGTCCATGAAAAAGATTGCACATGCTGGGGATGCAAAGTTGAACGTATGTCTATTTGCAAAATATTTTGTGTTCATTCACACTACGCATGCTCCAAAATTGGGCACATGCAAGTGTGGGCCATGCAGAGTCATGTCCATTTCTATTGCATCCATATTTACACCTAAAGATATGGAACTAGGTTATGAAGCGGTATTCTCACACAGGCAAAGTTCAACCATACACAACCAAAGCGGAACCAAACAGGGACGTGGACGCACTTGTAACTTTATCATAAAATTAAATTTGGTGATTGTCAGTTTGCTTCGTAAACCACTTCTCTGGCCAGAGTTAATGTCAGTGGAGGTAGAAGAAATACAGTAGGTTCTGGTGGATCAGTGTCAGCAGGAAAGTCTCCTCATTCTGTCCACCAATACACAACGCCAAAGCCTCCAATTTAGTCATATTCAATGTATTCTCAGTAGGTGTAACACCTGTATGAATCAATAATAAAGTTTATTCAAGAGTTGCAATTGTTCAAGGAATATATCCTATGTTGAACAATCTACTCTATTAGTGGAAGTATTTAAAAAAAAAAAAACTATCCCGATAGAATACTAAACAATGCAGTGGAGTCAGTATCCAAGATTAACCGTAGTGATTTATTAGTTCCTAAAGTTAGAGTTATTGATAGTATCTCAAATGATGAAGCTTCTTTTGATAAATCGAATATTTTTGTCTCCAAATTTAATTGTTGTGCACATAAGATTAAGAATATCGTTAGACATAATTCCAAGATTCTACAGATGGATCCTCTTTTGAAGTCACAGCTTGGACTGGGTCCAAAGGTCATTTTTAAAAGAGCAAATAATCTTAAGAATTTATTAGCCCCTAGCTTTTTTTCAAAGGGTAATGTGAATACCAATAAAATAAATAAAAATAAAAATAGAAGTGAATTATCAGCGTACTCTAATGTCTCAAGCTTATTGCCTAAATTAATTGGGTGTTATAAGTGTGGACATGTAATTTCATTAGACACAGGACCTCGACGTTTACGATTAGGGATATAGATAGAGTTTTTTCAATCAAATCCTTTATAAATTGTAACAGTACTTATATCATTTACCTATTGGAGTGTTCGTGCCGATTATATTATGTAGGCCGCACTACTAGATCTCTTAAGATTAGATTCTGTGAACACAGGAGGAACATCATAAATGGTTTTGAGAAACATAGTGTGTGTAGACACTTTAATACAGTACATGCTAGAGATCCAGGATCACTTACGATTGTGGGTATTGAACATATAGCACCCACATCTAGAGGAGGGGATCATTTTCGTAAACTTTGTATGCGAGAGTCATATTGGATCCTCACACTGCGGACCATGTGGCCGGATGGTCTTAATGAGACAATAGATACGGATTTTGACTAAGGAGGGTGTTCAGCATAAATTTGGATTGAGTTGATATAAGTTATATATTATTTAATAATAATATATCAATTATATTTTTATTTCATATTTATTTTGAATGAAAACATTTTTATTAATACTTTCTGTAGTTATATTTATATTTTTAATTTGCTATATACCTTGTCCAATATCTGTATACATTATAGGTGTTATATTTAGGTTTATACACTTATAGTTATTTATTTAGATTGTTTTTGGATATCCATTTATTTAGAATGTGATTCTGACTCCGGAATATAGGCCACTGATGGCTTATATGAGGGACCCTGAAAGAGAGAGAGATATATATGTATGTTCTCTTGATTTAGGATGCCTCTTTTTGTACTAATATTTTTAGATTTGGCAATAGATTATTTATTGGATATTAATTTTATTGTCTCCTTTTGTGTCTATAAAACAAATAATTGTGCTTATGTTTAAAATGATATATGTCGCTTTGAGAGGAGTGAAATGTGTCTATTAACATTGGAGGGCTGTATTGAGTCAGCCACACAGATGGACACAATGCTCACTAATTATATAATTGGACTGAGTTTAAAAAGCGATTCCCATAGAGGACTGACATGCCATATGCCATTTGCCTTTTGAGAAAACCCCTGTATAGGGGAGAAACGCGTCAAGGAACCAGTGAACTGCTGACCGCTTCCTACAATCCCACTGCACTATTTGATCAAGTGTCTGTTATTTGGGCTCCCCGTTTTACACCAGCTGAATCTCCGCAAGTCCAGCTCCTGGCAGCCGCCTGTACAGCATTCGGCAGCCACTTGATTCTGCCTTCCACAGCCGCCGGGCTCCTGTCACATTGGGACGGACACGTGCACGCAGACTGCTGCCGGTGTCCCTCTCCCCCTGAGGCTCCTGTGCTGCGGCTTCCATCTCCGTGCGGGCCGCTGCCCGTCTGCCCGGGGTGTGTGCGGAAGTCACATTGGTGGCAACATCCAGCTCAGCCTTGGCACCCTTTGTGCATAACTTTGCACCCACATAACAACGGATCCTCGATCCACACCCAGAGTGTGGGCCACTATCACAACGGCGCTAATCCGCTGACATCATTGCCGTTTATTTCTATTGTGTGAGCCTCTGTGGGGTAAGGATTATTATACGGAATACACTTATTTGGATATAAGAGGAACTTGTGACATTGTTCAGCTACAGAACCTTAATTCCTAATATGGGGCAGCCTTTATGCACGCATATGGTGTGAATTGCTACATTTATTCCACTGGTTATGTAAACCAATTGGTGGGAACATTGGATACATTTCTTTGAAACATTATCTCAAATATTTGACTGTTTGTACCATTTATGGTAACTATTTTTAACAATACTTGATACAAGTGTGTATGTTTTATTGAACTGCAGTTCACTATTGAATAAACTTTATTATTGATTCATACAGGTGTTACAAATTCATATAAATACCAGCACAGATACCTTATTCCCCTTTTTTTCTACATTGTTTTGAGGGCGTTATGCAGAAGCCCTTTGGTATCAGCTGCAGGTTTTTATAGTAGACAGCAATTGAACAGTTAGCGCACCCATCTGGTTTTTTCTTTATCCTCAGTAGGTGTGTCTACTCCCACCCCAGCCAGTACTTATATAGCCCTTTAACATGCTTTACTAATCACCCAATTTAGGTCACATGACTCATCAGCATACATATGTAATTGCAGACACAAGAGGGGCAACATTTATTATTCTAATGGTACTTTTATATGTGTGTGTATATGTGTGTGTGTGTGTGTGTGTGTGTGTGTATATATATATATATATATATATATATATATATATATATATATATATATATATAGTGGTCACGCCAAATATTGAGTAATTGATCTAATTTTGAGTTAGATTTATCTTCTGTTCACTTACTTTGCATTTTGTTAACTGATAAAAATAAACTATTAAAATATATATAAATATAGATTTTTTTTTTTTTTTCCTGGTTTAGGGGCTTGTCTGTTGGTGCGGGCTAATCTCTTGAACCACTTTATGGATTTTGTTGGGGTTTTCACTATTCTATAAATAATTGGTTGAGGATGGTTTAAGAGTATGACCATTCGTCTGTGTCAAAAGGGAGCCGAGCAATGACGATTTTAGTGAAGTAATTCACAGAAAAAATCTTGCACCAAGCTGATGTAAAGAAGCTGGCCATGGTGCTGAAACAGCAAGAGAGAATCTGAAACAGGCTTGAAATGAAGCAAGTCAAAGAAAAAAATGGTTGTGCTGTGTGAGTGACTGCTGCTGCAAGGCTGAGGGCTGCGCTCTGATTGGCTTTCTGAGACAGCCAATCAGAGCTAGCAATGTGCTCTGTTGCTTAGCAGCAGCCAGGGGCCTATCTAGAACTTTGTGGGCCCCATAGCAACATTTTTAAGGGCCCCCCAACCCAGGGTGTAATATATATAATTCCATAGACGAAAAACCTTACGTTTTCACATGTCCCATTAAGGCTGCTTAGACATGATCTGAAAATTCACAAAACCTATTGAATTTCTGCCACTCAAACGCCAAAAAGCAATGAAATTATGATAATTAAGGCTGACGCCTTAATGGATATGTTCCTTGCGTAATACAGAAATGGTATGCCATGACACCATGTGGTTAACGGCAGACTCCGCACTCTCACAGAGTGAGATTGCTGTTACTCACAAAATGGTGGAGCTGCTAATTCACAGAAGTGTGTGCTCATTGGAATACATACATGCAGTCTATGCAACTGAGGTCTGAGCAGTTATGTGGCACACACATCCCACTCAGTACCCGCAATCTTCCCATTCAGTCACCACAACATCTTCTCACTCCATACATCCATCTCATTCATTATACACATTCAGCTTCCCAATTGCTAAAACTATCATACTCTGTCTATACATGTTCACTATCTTTGCCTCCATGCTGCTATAACTTCCCCAATCCCTACAGCTGTGTGTTCTCCCTACTGCTAGTCTGCATGCCCTGATCCACACCACTATGTCTTTCCCTATGTGCACCGCCCTGTCTTCCTGCATCCGTGCCACTGTGTTTCCTTCCATCTGCACCACTGCCTTGCCCCCAGCCATGTCACTGTCTTCCCCTTATCTCTGCCACTCTTTATTCCTCCATCTGCACCACTCTGTCCCTCCCAACCGTGCCACTCTGTCTTTCTCCTCCCAACCGTGCCACTCTGTCTTCCCACCCATTTGCACCAATCTGTCTTCCCCAATCCCTTCTGTTGTGTGTTCTCCCATTGTGCTAGTCTGTATTCCTCATCCACACCAATCTGGCTTTACCCATCTGTGCTGCTCTGTCTTCCCGCATCCATGCCACTCTGTACCCCCCATTCATGTTGCTTTGTTCCCCCCAAACTGTGCCACTCTATCTCCCCCCCCATGTGCACCATTTTCCGCCAATCTGCATCACTTTGGCTTGCCCCCATCTGTACTGCCTAATCTTCCCCTCTACGCGCCATTCTGTCTGCACCATCCACACTGCTATGTCTCCTTCCCCCACAGTGGCGTAAGTTCATCCCAGACGCCTGGAGGCAAGTTTTAATTTGGTGCCCCCCTAAAAAAAAGGGAAAATATATATTGTGCATATCTATCCATCTATTACATATGCACAAAAACCCTAATATAAAATAGCCTTAAGCGGAGTGAATATATTATGGGCAATGGAGGAGGTGCCCCTTCAGTGTTGGCACCCAATGGCAGGTGCCTCCATTGTCTCCCATTGTTCTGCCCCTGTTCCCCCATCCACCATACTCTTATCCCATCTGCGCAGCTGTATGTTCTGCTCAGACCTCAGTTGCATAGACTGCATGTGTGTATTCCAATGAGAACACAATTCTGTGAATTAGCAGCTACACCAAATTTTGGTAGCATTAGATTCTACCAGGATTGCTCAGGGTACTTTAAATTTTAGATACATCCAAGTCCTTGCTAAATTAATAGATAATATCACCGAGATGTATGATGACACATTCAGGTGCACTGGTAAGGAGTTACAAACCTATAAGAAAGAACTTGTGCAACATAGACTAGTGTTAAATTATCTAACAGCTGTTACTGGTGGATACTGTGTGACTCTGGCCACCATAATTGGTGTCAAGTGTTGCACTTACATCACAAATAATACTAGTGACCCCAACGAGGTGATAGACTGGAAAATGGATGAGATTCTGCAGCTGAAATGGGAATTTCGAAAGAACCGTAATGCCTCATTAACTGAGGTGGAGGAAAAAGTAGAAGAGTGGTTCATGTGGTTGAACCCTGTAAAATGGTTCTCTGGTCTAGGAGAGTGGATCCAGCAAATGGTTGCTAGCATAGGTAAGTTCCTGATCCTCATATTGGTTGTCATCTTAGTAATTGGCTTAAGTGTCAGATGTGTTCCTACTGTGTTGAAGTGTGGAAAAAGTAATGCTAAGGTAAACCGGGAGAATGAAATTATGATGGTGGTTAGTAGTAATAGTATGAATACCAAGGTAAATGAAGAACTGTATTACAATCCTGAACTAGAATGTACCATCAGATTATGTATAGATTTAGCCATGAATTAAATGTATTATTAAATGTTATTTTTAAACATCTTAAATAATGTAAGTCTCTATCCCCCTTCAAGACTTCCTTTATAGGTTAGGTGCATCCCCACATCTTTCCCATGATTTTCCGAGATCTGCGGTGTGCGTATAAGGGTAGTTTTATGTCCCTCCCAGGGGCGCATTATTGATGGTTTAATGACCGAATTGTGCCAGCCCATAATATAACATTGACTAATATTTTATAGTGTATGACTAAATAGATAAAGACAGTAAGTGATAGCGTATTGTTTGCTATCAAAGGGTGGACTATCGAAGCCGGATGATTGGCTGAGACCAAATCTTAAATTAATATCTGGTGACGCCATCTTGTGTCACCCCTGACAATGCCATCTTGTGTCGTCAGCACAAAACTATTGTGTACGATACTATATTTGATTATTAGCATCGTGCATCTGCTTTGCTATCGCATATTGTTGAAAGTCCTACCATAACCTATACGCACATTAAATAGTACATATAAAATATACAAGACACACAACGCACAGTTGCGCTGTTTATCAAAGCACAGATAGGCACAAAACACAGACGCACAACGCATACTAGCGACTTAACACAATATTCTCACTTTCACACATGCAATCTCTTATAAAAAGGTTCCCTAGCATCAAGGATAATATTAGGGGTTTTATTCGCAATCAATTATGTTGTGAAATGAATATATTTGATACTGTATCTAAGGTTTAGTACATAGTAGACACGTCATGTTTGGAACCATTCTGAATCACTGTTTATTTGCAGATCTCCGGTTCTATCTGCAAGGAGATTGCATCATGCATTTGCAAGTTCTGAATTATATGAAATTAGTGGTTAGAATGTAAATCTGTATGTAGTGTCATTTACTAGTTTAAACCAGTTCTTCGGTGGGAAAGATACACAAAGAGCCATTGGAGGGCTGAACTATCACTGGACAAACTGACTTATGACCTGCATCGTACCAGAAGAACCAAGAGCAAGAACCAATGGAATTATGCCAGCTCGTTTCTATTGCATTATCCACTCTCTAAGATATATAAATTAGCCCTCTCAGTCCTATAGTCAGTCATCATCTTTCTTTCTTTGATGGAGGCTTCACGTTTGATGCCGGGAAATCTGGATCCAGAGCGCTAGCGTATGTATCGGCTGTACCTTTGTATTTAATTGTCTTTTGTGCAAATTGTGTTAGATCAAAGCGTGTAACTCTCTTTTTGTTGCAATAAGAACTTTTTGTGCTTTGGAACCACAATCAAAGTCTGGAAAGCAATTATTTCTGTTTAGCGATTTAGGGGTATTAATAGTGGGTATATAATGTGTGCGATAGGCCGTCTGCACACATATCACTCGTTGCTGTTATGGGTGAAAGGGGTGATTTATCCAAGTTGCAAAAGGAGATGAGTATTGGCTTTCGGGCCAAGAGTGGCAGTATTTCTGAAACAGTGCAGTTTGTGAACTGTTCACGTGCTGCTGTGGTGAAGGTGTATCGTGACTGGACAAATGGCATCATTGCGAATAACTGACGTGGAAACTGCGGAGCACCATGTGCCATTGATGTGAGAGGTAAGCTTCAACTATGAAGGTGCATGAGGGCCGACCAACATGCTACAGTGGAGCAGCTCACCGTCAAAATCAACCTGGGGGACAACAGATGTGTGTCTAAAATTACAGTTCAGCGAACCATGCTGCGTAAGGGGCTCCAAAGCAAATGGATGGTCACTGCACCTCTGCTAACTAAGGTGCATAGTCGGAAAAGGCTTCAATTTTCACGCCTGTATCAGAATTGGACCTCCACTGATTGGAGAAGGATTGCCTTCTCCAAAGAGTCACGTTTTCTGCTTCATCGAGTGGATGGACGTTGGAGTGTCAGGCGAGAAACATCGGAACACAAACACCCTGCAACCATTGCTGAAAGAACACAACATGTGGTGGCAGCATTATTTTCATGGCATTCTCTGGGCCCACTTATCCATATGGAAATGTAACCAGTGGTTAAATAGTTAATTTCTACATATGCATATAAGTATCAAATATAGTAGTATAGTAGCACATATACCCCTTGCTAGGCCTCTTTGAGGTTTGAAAAGAGATTGTACTATAGTTGCAGTCTACAGACAGAATTGTTAGATATAACCTTTTTTGAGGTCAACGAAGACATAAATTGAGGCCTAGCTCGTACCTGCCACTGCTTTTAGTAGAAGTATAATGAGCCATTCATAGCTTCTATGTTCTTATCAGTAATTAACCACATTCCATTGGAATGACCATCATAAGCTGTGTAGAGATGCTAAGCATTATGGGTAACTGTTAGTGATGTCCATACTCTACACACAAAGGAGCTTTGAAAGAGTTCATCTCCAGAGATACTAGGATAC
The DNA here is from genome assembly GCA_031769625.1 of Taudactylus pleione. Taxonomy (NCBI): domain Eukaryota; kingdom Metazoa; phylum Chordata; class Amphibia; order Anura; family Myobatrachidae; genus Taudactylus; species Taudactylus pleione. Next base: position 17,018,678 of record JAUIMM010000706.1, on the reverse strand, counting down.
GTCATTACTGTATCTCTTTGAGTATATCTTAGTGCTTACAGGAGCATGTGCAAGAGAGATAAGTTTGGTCAATGCTACGTTGGACCAATCAGTGTTTGGTACAATACATAGTTTGTAATTAATATGGGCTTAATATCCGGACAGCCACCACCACATTTTAGGGTATATAAATCAAGGTTAGACAAAGCCTCTTAGCTCGTGCATGGATCTCTAAGTCTGCAGAAAGATGCCTGCAATGTAAATTGAACTACCTGGGCGTTGTGAAACGATGGGCTCCCCAGAAGAAGATAAGATGAAGTACATCTTATGTTGCTGATGATGAATTTACCGGTGTCATCTGAATACATAGACAAAAGTTGAGTATACTGTATACTTTGTATGTTGTTTGTTTATTGTTTGTTTGTTAATTGTAAATAAAGTGTGTTCATTTGTACCCACTCATTTTGGTCACATGTGTAACTATTTCATTTCGATCAGAACAAAACCCACCGTTATGCAGGAAGGCACTCTCAACTGATTTGTTTATGAATCCATCCTTGCAGAGCACGTACACCCATACATGCTGATTGTCTTCCCTGAGGTGGATGGGATCTTTTAGCAAGACAATGCGACATGTTACACAGCTAGAAATGTCCGACATTGGTTGGACGAGCATGACCAAGACTTCCAAGTACTTCCCTGGCCCCCTAATTTCCCTGACTTGAACCAAATTTAGCATCTGTGGGACAACCTCGATCGTTGTGTTTGCTCTATGGATACTCCACCATGCACCCTCCAGCAGCTGTGGGATGCACTGCAGTCAGCATGGCTCCAGATACTTGTGCCAACCTACCAGCACCTTATTGAGTCACCCCCAGCCCATCTAGCTGCTGTCCGTGCTGGACACGGCAGTTACTCTGGCTATTAGCTGGTGGTCATAATAATGTGACTCGACTGTGTATATTCAGCTACACACCCAAGCTATTATATATTACTGATGAACCTATTGGACTACTATGAGTTTATTATAATCCTTATTTATGTATTGATATAGTATATTGCTCAACCGCAGTGAGAACTGTTTAAACTGCTATCTATGTAAATGCTTATAGAGCTTTCTAAAGCAATTGAGAATTTGCTACTTTTCTGTCACATCACCTATATAAAGATTTGCCTATATAGGGCTACAATCAGGAATCATTTGTATAGCAATCACCAGAGCTTTATTAAGCTACCTTCTTTCTGTGGTATGACCTATGGTGGATACCATAGGGATGTCCTAACCTTAAATCTAATCTGGTGATCCAATTAATGAGAATTATACTACCCCATTGTGGATCTATGGTCGATATTATAGTGGAGGTTGCTGCAGCTTGCCAATTTAGGCCTTTTCACATTATTTGAGCATTGTTTTTTACTAATTCAGTACAAAGCACACTGATACGATTTACAGTACTTGTGTACTATGTATGGCTGTTACTATCTAAAAAAAAATTGCCAACAGCATCTTGGAACAATTAAGAATATTTCTATTTGAGAAATAATTATTAGTCACAGCAGGCTACTTCTATATATTTATGATTCATGTTTTTGTCTGTGTAAATGTTGTATGTCCCCCTATATTTTAGAATATTAGTAATAAAAGCTATATTTTAATTTTATAATTAATTAATGAGTGAACCCCAGAAAAGAGTCTTCTTTACCTCTTGTTGCCATTTATGTATCTGACTCTGGGGAGCACCACCAACACTTTGTTTCCCATTGGTGGCCAGTATTCTGCTAAGTTGGTTTCATGAACTATTGCTATACTTTTTCCTACCTCTTCAGGTGATAGGAGGGGCAAAAATATTATCTTGTGCGAACCTTATTCTGTCCGTATGTTCCCACGCTAATAGTTACAGCTTTCAGCTTACGCTGAATATTTCTAGTTCGGGATTGGTATGAAATACCGCCAGACCTATGTATGGCGGTTCAAATCCCGACGCCGCAACACCGGCAGCAGTGAAGATCCTGACAGCTAAAAAGGTAAGTATTTACTAACCCTACTCCCCCCTTAACTCTAACCCTCCTTTAGGGGTGCCTAACCCTAACCTCCCTCCCTAGTGCCTAACCCCCCTCTATGTGCCTAAACCTAATCCCCCCTTCCCCGCAGCCTAAACCTTAGTCTCCCAGGAGGTGCTTAAACCTGTCCCCCCGGGAGCCCTAAAACCTAACCCTCCACCCCCCATGCGCGGCTGTCCGCGCCCGGCGCTCGGCTTAGCTTCATTCGGTATGCCGGGCATTGGGCTCCCGCCGTAGGTCTAATGACAGGCATCAGGATTTCGACGCCTGTTATTAGTACCTTGCTGGGATTTGACAGTTGGGAAGGGAGCGGTCGGCATTTTGACCGTCGGCTTCCTGACTGCATCCCTCTATTTCACCCTTTGCATCAGTGGCTGCGTTGAGAGTTGTAGTGCAATTTGCCCTACTCTGAGTTGATTGCAACAGTCTACTGGTTCAATACAACATATGAGATATGGGATTAAGTGGAAATCATCATGGGCATTTATGGCCTCAGATTCCATGATTTCATCAGTACTGGTGTATCAGGTAGAAAGTGGAGACCCTACATCAGGGGTGGGGCGCATTCATGTCCAGAAGGGAAAAAAAGACAGAAAAGAGACAACACAAACACACATTTTTGGCTACTCCCCCACACTCCCAGGTGTGGGTGGATCTCCTGCTTCCCACCCATTTCCAAGTGAAGTGGACAGGATGGGGAGGTAATAGTGGTAGCTGTATCTCCCTTCTGGGCTTCTCCCAGAGAGGAGCAACTAAAAGTCAGCAAGTATGACCTGGGCCAACAGGCTTTTCAGTTTTGTTGAGAAAATAGCTCTTAAATTTTGGCGGGAAAATAAATGGGGGCCAAACAGTCCTCCACAGCCTAGTAGAGGCTTCAGTGGTCATGGGCCTCCTGCTTGAAATAAGGGGACATAATCACACTGGGGCACAGTGTCTATTGGGCTACCGCTACCGCCTGAAGCCCAAGTTATTAATGGGGCACTTACTGAAATGACCTGGGCCTAACGCCCTGGTCTGCTAACATGGACACGGGCCTAATGCCTGCCTAACAGTCCTGACTGTGCACATGGCATACTTGCCAACTCTGCCTGATTGTCAGGTAGACTCCCTGAATAGTAGCAATCTCCCTGACTCCCTGAAGAGTCCAGCAATCTCCCTGATTTTTCCTACCCACATTTTGAAGCTGTTATATATATATATATATATATATATAAAAACCAGATATATACATTCCAATGGGATCATTAGTGAAGCACAATGAAGATATACATGCATTTTCTAAAAAGTATCAGTGTGTTTTCATCAACACATAGATCTTACTAACTGCTTTGGGGCTCATTTACATTTGGATGTAAGTCAGTTTTATGACATGCCTCTCAGATGTAGCAGTACACGCCCACTTTACTGCTGCACTCATAGCTGTTGCTTTCACAATCTCCGCGAAATGCATTTTCAAAAGTAGGCAAGTATGGCCCACGTGCCTATTACCCAACTACCTTGGTGGTCTAGGGGGATTATATATAAATGGTAGTGGCCCAAGGCCGTCTACTGGTATTGGAGGAAGAGGCTGCAGTGGAGAGCTCAGTATAGCTCTTTTGCTTGCCTCCACTGCAGGCCTCTCTGGTCCTCAGTTTCTCTTTTAACTCCCGCCATCTGCCACCGTCCTCAACGCTCAGGTGCCATTTCTGTATCTTCAATTGTTGCTCCCTCCTACTCTCCCGGAATGGTCAGGAGGCTCCTGAAAATTGGGTGGCACTCCTGACCGCCCAGAAAAGTGGGCAAATCTCCTGACCACTGCGTGGCCCACTTCATATACTAATACCGCTGGTGTCTACTATTAACCACTTAGTGTATACCACAAACAATACACATATATATACACAGCCTACTTTTCCCTAACACGCTCCACCTCTTCAAGTGCAAGGAAGTGCAAAATGCACAATGTACTTAAATAAAGCAGACGAACATCTAACTCTAGATGCGCTCATCAGTGAGCTTTGTAGATGAGGTGCACTGAGCACTGGGCAACTAATGCACTTTAATTCCCATCACTCTCCTGAAATAAGGTTTATAAGCTGGCCATTGTAGTGAAGTTGAAAATAATTAACCAGGACCCTGAAATATATATATCAACAAATACAAGAAAGGGCGCTAATAATAATTATAACCTCCTACTTTAATCCTAGGTATTTAACTTTAATATACATTTTATATAATAATAAATAGTAATCACTCCTTATTGAAAGTAAAGAAAAGTTCTTAATTAATGGTATACAAGGGTATCCCACAGGACTCAATTTATTCTTTACAATAAAAGCTCCATGTGACTTCTTTCAGTTGAAGAAAACCCTCCGGTTCTGAGGATGCTCTCAATTGGTATTATTGAAGACCTTAACGGTATCGAAAAATGCAGGCCAATAGAATATTTATTTCATCAATATAGTTCTCCTTTTGGGTTTCAGCTGTAAACAAACCCTCGCACCAAAAAACACCCAAAAAATAAATCAATATACCAATAGTAATATTTGTATATTTGTTAGGACATAAAAAATTCATAAAATATTTAAAATATTTTCAGGTATATACCATAATATTTACTGTGGTGATTGTACAAGATATAGCATTGTTTGTGGGTATGATACAAATGTTTTCCCATCTTACACTTCTGTCATTCACATCAGTGGGAACCCCACATATTGGCACAAGTAAGTAATCCAACGCGTTTCATCCTTATGATGACTTCTTCAACTACTCAATGTATAACATTCTCAATTACACTTATGCATAATTGGTACAATTCACACTCCTTCACTTAAACTAATATATAATTAATATAATTCACACATGGTAAAATGTAATCACTCAATTTGTCGTATCATTTAAGGAAACTATATTTGAACCTCTATACACTCCTGCCTATACCTTCTAATGTCCTGCCTATAAACCTCTAAGGATGACGCTAATTTTGCGTACGCAGTCATACAGTAAATAAAGACTCCAGACCTAGAACCTGTGGTTCCAAAGCACAAAGTATTATTCAAGTAAAAGTACAGTCAGTTACATGCAAGTTATAAGTACAATTTAGCGCAAAGGAATTATACAGACCCAAGTACAGTTATACATACGCAGCGCTCTGGACCAGATGTAGGCATCAGCAAGAAACCCCTCGTCAATCAGCATTCAGCACGAAGACTAGAAACCAAGGGACAGAGCACACATATTTATACCCCCCAGAAATAGACAACAAAATAGAGAAGTTTGTTGCTAATACCATTGGTCCTAAAGGAGAGGGCATATGTTACAAGGCTGTCAGAGTTCAGCCGGGGATCGGCCGTCCCTTACCGTCCCGCCGGCTTCCTCTGACTTCCCGGGCAGTCGGGTGGCTGGCGCGGCAACGTGGGAGGAGCTGAGCATTCAACCTGTAGCTGTGGTGTCAGGCGACCCGGTGAGTGGGGATCGCAGTTTCCGTCATGGGCGCCGCCATGACACTTTTCCTATGTCAGTACTTCCTTCCCTGGGTGGCCTGGTTGGTCAGCTGACGCTGTGGGCCTATCAGCAGGCTTCCTGGGGTATATATCCAGCTCCTGTGCTCCAGGTAGTTGCCTGAACAATCATTGTCGCCGCTAGTGTAACTAGAGGAGTCTCGATCCAGGTTCCCGTGCTTCCAGTGTGTTTCTTCCAGATGCTTCTAAGCGATCTCACCACAGTGCCTTTACTATCAACAGCCTGTGTAAAAGCTAACCTTCATCTCTCCACAGTGCCTTTACTAATCAACAGCCTGTGTGCAAGTTTAACCTCCATCTCTCCACAGTGCCTTTACTAAGCTACAGCCTGTGTGCAGGTTAACCCTCCATCTCACCACAGTGCTTTACCATCACAGCTTGTGTGCAAGTTAACCCTTCATCTCATCACAGTGCTTTCGCCATCACAGCCTGTGTGCAAGTTAACCCTTCATCTCACCGCAGTGCTTTTACCATCACAGCCTGTTTGCAAGTTAACCCTTCGTCTCACCGCAGTGCTTTTACCATCACAGCCTATGTGCAGGTTAACCCTTCATCTCATTGCACCCTAGTGCATGATCTCCGGCCGGCAATCCGGTATATACTTCGTGGGATATCCAGCTGTTACCTCAGCCTACCAATAAATCTCCACACCTCTCTAGCCAGCACCTCAAGTGCCTTTCTCCAGCCAGGAGTTCTATCCCACTCCCCACGTGCCTATTCCAGGCATTACCCTTGGGCCACGGGTGTTTTGATTCTCTTTTCCCTGCAGGCCTTGGTCACCAAGTCAAAGGACCGCGACCTGCTTACAGGGAGCCACACAAGCCCATATCCCGCTTGAAGGGGTCACTGGCGAACACCTCCTTGTGAGTTAGACTCCGCACCATTGACTAGGTCTAGCCAACGACCAAGACTTCTGGATGCGGAGATCATACGTCCAGGCCCCTCGCCTTCGCCTCCTCCCACAGCCTCAGACCTCGGCTTTCAAAAACCCGCCACCCAGCGTGACAGTTTGTTCAGGCCAAATGGAAGCCGCAGGTGCCCAAGGTACTGGGACTCTTCAAGAGTTAACATGCCGTATGGATAACCAAGAGGCGGCACAGCGACATGTGGCTCAGTACCTGCAAGAATTGTCCGGACAGTTAATGACCATACAAAATACACTGGCATCTATGTCCACAGCCTCGCCACCTGTCGTTCCTGCTGGTTCTCCAGGGTTACCTCAAGGGGCTACGCCACAGAAGTCTCGTCTCCACCTGGCCACCCCTGAAAGGTTTGACGGTACTCCCCAACGTTGTCGTGGTTTCATAAACCAATGTGAAATCCAGTTTGAGTGCCTCCCCCAGAATTTCCCTACCTCCCGGTCTAAGGTCGCCTATGTAATTTCATTACTGACTGGGGCTGCATTGGACTGGGTTTCCCCTCTTTGGGAACGGGCTGATCCATTAGTTTCTAAATATGAAGACTTTGTGACAGCCTTCAAACGGATTTTTGACGAGCCCGGCAGATCGGTTTCTGCTTCCTCCGACTTACTCCGTGTCCGCCAAGGTTCTCGTTTGGTGGGACAGTACGTGGTGCAGTTTCAGACCCTTGCATCGGAACTTAGATGGAACGAAGAAGCACTCAAAGCAGCCTTCCTCCATGGGTTGTCCGAAAAGATGAAAGACGAATTAGCATCCAGGGATTTACCTACATCTTTTTCTGAGACTATTTCCCTCTGCATAAAGATTGATTTACGCCATAGGGAGCGGTGGGGTAATAGAGGTCATGGGGATCGCCCTCAAGATCGTCCGGCCTCAGGAAGTCAATCCTATTCCCCCACCTCCAGGGGTGAGGAACCTATGCAGGTCAACAGAACCAGGCTAACCACGTTCGAACGCAATTGGCGCTTTCAAAATAAATTGTGTCTTTATTGCGCTGCCCCTGAGCACATCTTAAAGAATTGTCCCCTGCTGGCGGGAAACGCGAGACCCTAGTTGATGTCGGGAGCATTCAATTAGGGGTCATTTTTAAGCACTCCCAATTAACTGACAATTTACTGCCTGTATCTCTTTCCCACCAGTTCAGGACAAGGGATGTTAAAGCCCTTATAGATTCCGGCGCTGCGGGAAATTTTATTTCCAAATCTTTAATTCAGTCCTTTGGTATTTCGGTGGTACCTTTACCTGACAATTCACTGCTCTCCGGTGTAGATGGTAAAACCGTGCTAGGTGAATCCATATCCTTGAAATCCCAGCCCGTGACCCTCAGGGTTGGTTGCCTGCACCAAGAGACCATTGAATTCCTCATACTTCCTAACTCTGCTTACGAGCTGGTTCTGGGTTTACCGTTGCTAAAGAAGCATAGTCCTACTTTTGATTGGTCCAATATGCAAATTGTATCATGGGGACCAAACTGTTTCCATCGGTGCCTAACCCAAGTACTTCCTGTACGTACCCACCCAGTACAGGTGCAAAGTTCCCCCCGACCGACAAGCCAAAAGATCCTTCTGTCTCCAGTCTACCACAAGCATATCAAGATTTTGCCGATGTCTTCTGCGAGCAGGCTGCTGATCAACTCCCTCCTCATCGGTCGTGGGATTGTGGAATAGAACTTCTCCCGGGGAAGATTCCCCCTCGGGGCCGGACCTATCCTTTGTCGGTTCCAGAAACAGCCACCATGGCAACTTACATTAAGGAAAATCTAGCCAAAGGGTTCATACGGCCTTCCTCCTCCCCTGCAGGGGCAGGGTTCTTTTTTGTGAGCAAGAAGGATGGAGGCCTCCGGCCCTGTATAGACTATCGTGGCCTCAACCAAATTACTGTAAAAAATCGGTATCCATTACCTTTAATTCCTGAGCTTTTCGACAAGGTTCGTGGAGCTAAATTGTTCTCTAAACTAGATCTTCGTGGGGCATACAATTTGATACGAATCAAAGCTGGGGATGAGTGGAAGACCACCTTCAATACCAGAGATGGTCATTTCGAATATCTGGTAATGGCTTTTGGACTCTGCAATGCGCCGGCTATATTCCAAGGCTATGTAAATGATATCTTTCGGGACATTCTCTACAGCTTTGTCATCGTCTATTTAGATGATATTCTAATCTTTTCTAAGGATCTCCAAACTCATCGCCAACATGTTCGAGAAGTTCAAGTTCGCCTTCGAAAACACCAACTCTATGGAAAATTATCCAAGTGTCTTTTTGAACAAACCACAGTTCCTTTCCTAGGACATATAATTTCTGGGGAAAACATTCAGATGGATCCAGAGAAACTGAAAGCGATCTCTGAATGGCCATTACCAAAATCTTTAAAAGCTACCCAACATTTTTTGGGATTTTCAAACTATTATAGGCGGTTCATACCGAATTTTTCCACTCTGGTGTCTCCCATTACTAGTCTCACACGGAAGGGCGCTAACCCAGCCCAGTGGCCGGACTCAGCCATACAGGCCTTCCAGAGATTGAAAGAGGCATTCTCTACTGCCCCTATCCTTTGCCAACCCCAACTGGATAAACCATTTTTTGTGGAAGTGGATGCCTCTTCGGTGGGTGTAGGGGCGGTATTATCCCAAATTTCCAGTGACGGGAAGAAACATCCATGTGGATACTTCTCTCGTAAATGTTCCTCTGCAGAGAAAAACTATACGATTGGAGATCAAGAACTCCTAGCTATGCGTCTGGCGTTAATGGAGTGGCGTCATCTTTTGGAGGGGGCCAAGTTTCCAGTTACCATTATTACTGACCATAAAAACTTAATTTACCTTCAGACGGCTCATCACTTAAACGCCAGGCAGGCCCGCTGGTCCTTGTTTTTCTCAAGATTTAACATTAAGCTTTTTGCCCCGGTAATTTGAACAAAAAAGCGGATGCTCTCTCTCGGTCTTTGCTACTCGACACACAGGAAGAAGATCATCTGAGATCTCGCCCAATCCTGGATCCTATGGTCTTCGCTTCAACTCAAATATTGACTCCGCCTCCGGGGAAAATTTTTGTGACTCCCGAATTACGGAAAAAGTTGTTAATCTGGGCTCATAGTTCTCTATTTGCTGGGCATTCTGGTATTTTCAAAACATACAAGTTTCTTCAGCGTTCTTATTGGTGGTCCTCGATGAGAAAAGATGTTCAAGAATTTATTTTGTCATGTGTAAAATGCTCACAGCATAAAGTTTCTCGCAAAAAAAGTGCAGGTCTTCTACGCCCGTTACCCGTTCCTACTATTCCTTGGACCCATATATCCATGGATTTTATCTCTGAGCTTCCACGCTCCAAAGGACATAATACCATATGGGTAGTGGTGGATCGGCGCATTTTATACCATTAGTAGGTCTGCCATCTGCTCCCCATTTGGCAACAAATTTTGTTAAAGAGATTTTTAGATTATATGGTCTTCCAAGAGAGATTGTTTTCGACCGTGGAGTTCAATTCATAGCCAAGTTTTGGAGAGCCTTATGCAGCGCTTGTGGAACCAAATTAAAATTTTCATCAGTTTACCACCCGTAAACTAACGGGCAAACCGAGAGGGTTAATCAGGAACTGGAGACCTTTATAAGACTTTTTGTGTCCTCTTCACAGGATGATTGGGTGGACTTACTACCTTGGGCCGAGTTTTCACATAACGTTAAGTACCACACTTCCTCCAATTCCACACCTTTTTATACTGTATTTGGTAAACATCCCCGGATTCCAGATTTCCAACATTTACCTTCGGTGGAGGTCCCTGCAGTTACTGACGTTGTAGAATCTTTTTCAACCATTTGGAAGAAGATCCATGCCTTGTTGAAACAATCATCCAAGTATTATGAAAGATTCGCTGACAGACGACGGGTCGCGGTTCCTCTGCTGAGAGTTGGAGATAAAGTCTGAGTATCTACTTGGAACATCCGACTGAAAGTTCCCAGTATGAAGCTGGCCCCACGCTTCATTGGTCCGTACTGCATTCACAAAGTGATCAACCCTGTTGCGTATAAATTGGAACTCCCACCTCAATTGAAGATATCTAATACCTTTCATATTTCTCTATTACGACCTTTGGTGTTAAATTGGTTCCAAACCACCTCTCCTAAATTACCTCAAGTACAAACTTCTCAAGGTACAGAATTCGAAGTTGGGAAGATTCTGGATTCTCGGTTTAGATCCAACATTCTCCAATACCTCATTGATTGGAAGGTTTATGGTCCTGAGGAGAGGGCCTGGATCAGAGCCACAGATGTTCATGCACCTCAATTAATTCGAGCCTTCCACATCAAATTTCCTGGCAAGACTGGTGGGTGTCCGGTGTCCACCCTGAGAGGGGGGGGGTACTGTCAGAGTTCAGCCAGGGATCGGCCGTCCCTTACCGTCCCGCCGGCTTCCTCTGACTTCCCGGGCAGTCGGGTGGCTGGCGCGGCGACGTGGGAGGAGCTGAGCATTCACCCTGTAGCTGTGGTGTCAGGCGACCCGGTGAGCGGGGATCACAGTTTCCATCATGGGCGCCGCCATGACACTTTTCCTATGTCAGTACTTCCTTCCCTGGGTGGCCTGGTTGGTCAGCTGATGCTGTGGGCCTATCAGCAGGCTTCCTGGGGTATTTATCCGGCTCCTGTGCTCCAGGTAGTTGCCTGAACAATCATTGTCGCCACTAGTGTAACTAGAGGAGTCTCGTTCCAGGTTCCCGTGCTTCCAGTGTGTTTCTTCCAGAAGCTTCTAAGCGATCTCACCACAGTGCCTTTACTATCAACAGCCTGTGTGAAAGCTAACCTTCATCTCTCCACAGTGCCTTTACTAAGCTACAGCCTGTGTGCAGGTTAACCCTCCATCTCACCACAGTGCTTTACCATCACAGCCTGTTTGCAAGTTAACCCTTCATTTCACCACAGTGCTTTTACCATCACAGCCTGTTTGCAAGTTAACCCTTCGTCTCACCGCAGTGCTTTTACCATCACAGCCTGTTTGCAAGTTAACCCTTCATCTCATCGCAGTGCTTTCACCATCACAGCCTGTGTGCAGGTTAACCCTTCATCTCATTGCACCCTAGTGCATGATCTCCGGCCGGCAATCCGGTATATACTCATGGGATATCCAGCTGTTACCTTAGCCTACCAATAAATCTCCACACCTCTCTAGCCAGCACCTCAAGTGCCTTTCTCCAGCCAGGAGTTCTATCCCACTCCCCACGTGCCTATTCCAGGCATTACCCTTGGGCCATGGGTGTTTTGATTCTCTTTTCCCTGCAGGCCTTGGTCACCAAGTCAAAGGACCATGACCTGCATACAGGGAGCCGCACAAGCCCATATCCCGCTTGGAGGGGTCACTGGTGAACACCTCCTTGTGAGTTAGACTCCGCACCATTGACTAGGTCTAGCCAATGACCAAGACTTGTGGATGTGGAGATCATACGTCCAGGCCTCTCGCCTTCGCCTCCTCCCACAGCCTCAGACCTCGGCTTTCAAAAACCCGCCACCCAGCGTGACAAAGGCATCTAACAAGTTGGTTCAAATAGACACAGTCCAGCCTCTAACAACTGGTGGTCTCTGGTTTCCTGCCTCAAGCAAATCCTAACAGTTGGTCATATAATGTACATTTTGTTGCTTGAAGTCTCTGCGGTCCATAAGTTGAGAATGCCTGTTGCGATCTCTACATCGATGTTACCGGAATACTGTTGAGAGAGTACGCATCAGTACAATACCAAACATGGCTTACTTATCACGTATAAAACCTTAGTTACAAAATAATCTTTATTTCATAGCAATTATAGTAAATGTGCATACTTGAATCTTATACCTTAAAGCTTATGGAACCTTGTATGTGAATATGTAATGTGTGAGTATGTGGGGTTTGATGTAAAGACGCTAGTTAACTTGGGGCAGATGCGTGTGCATGACCTAGGCATTCGCTAATTTGTGACTAGTTAACAGCGCAATTGTGCGTATTAATGTGTGTATAAGAAATGGTGAAACATACAATCGCATGATGCTAATAGTAATATCGCCACATGTACTAAAGTGTGAGTTTATCTAAAATGGCGCTTGGGCGGCCATTCACAAAATGGCGTCTTGCGATCTCATTTCCAAGATGGCATCTTGCAGCTAGTCGCAAGATGGCATCGCTGCGATTCAATTTTAAACTGATCTTGTCTCAGCCAATAATCCAGCTTCGACACATTGCATCTCCATTAGGCAACAAACAATAAACGGCAGCTGCTCAATCAATCTGGCAGTACTTTTCAACACAATAGGAACATACCGGACACATAGGCCAATTACTATGATGACAATCAGTATAAGGATTAAGAATTTGCCTATGCTGGCGATTACTTCCTGGACCCATTCCCCTAGACCTGAGAACCATTTCACTGGGTTCAGCCATGAAACCCATCCTTCTATCTTCTCCCCTACTTCAGCCACTGAAGCATTATGGTTCTTACGAAATTCCCATTTTAGCTGCAGAATTTCATCCATCTTTCGGTCTATCACCTCCTTGGGGTCGCTGGTATCATTGGTGACATAGGTGCAACATTTTACTCCAAATTGGGTGGCCAACATTACGCAATACCCTCCAGTAACAGCAGTTAAATAATTTAACACTAGCCTGTGTTGCACCAGTTCTTTCTTGTATGCTTGCAATTCTCTCCCTGTATACCTGAATGTGTCATCGTACATGTCGGTGATATTATCTATTAATTTAGCAAGTTCCTGAATATATCTAAAATTGAATGTACCCCGAGCGATCCTGGTGGGATCCAATGCGACTAAAACTTGAAAGCCAGTTGTCTCACTAAGTAACTTTATGCACGTCACCAGGTATCATATTTCATTTACCTCTGTGTTCATATTGCGTGTGAAGATATGGTGATGGTGTGTTTTTATAAATACCAAGCATTTCACCATGTGTAAGGGTCATAATTTCTGGAAGTAGTCTTCCCAAATAACATAACAATTACGGTACTAAGATTGGCCAGACACTCTCCTGATTTGGCATAGCACTCCTCCTCCTGACTCCACTCCATCAGCACTGCCATCAGCTCCCATCTCCTCTATCGGTCCTCCATCACAGAAACTGGGTATCCCCAAACAAACCAAGATGACGGAAACTCTGGAAGAAGAATACAAAAATGAACACAGCAGAGCAATCCCTTGCTGCGACACTGATCTACAGTTTTCTTTTAGCTCAGGTTTCTCACTGTCACCTTTTTAATCCTCCCGGCACAAGCTCGCAATCGACAGGTCCACGTTATCAGCCTCGTCTCCGCCTTGTATCTCCACCGGTTGGTTAACCTCCCTATAGTGAGTGGAATGGACCCACGTATCTTCCCCGGCCACCTTTTGAGGATGTGGTACTTTGTCAACAACGTCAGATACGGACCTTTCACCGATCAGTCAAACAACCCGAGCTAAAAAAAATTTGGATCATAACAAATTCCCCAGGTTTTGACATCATGACAGTTTGCATCAGATATGTTGGAAAATAAAATTTTCAATTTCAGTTGTTCTTACTCATCTTCGTGAGACACTGCACAGTAACCTCATTATCATATTTTCACATGAGGCTGCCTGTTAAACAGTATCTCAAAGGGGGACAGGTAGATAGATGGTCTGGATGATCTTGATATTAATACCCATCACTTTACACAGGTTATAGAAGACATTACTTGTGAAATGAGTATCCCTCCTATATTCAATTATTGTAGGGATACTGTATTTGTACACAAATTCCTGCAATTTAAATTCTGTTATCAATATCTACTGCTCTAAATATTGCCTGGACCCCTGGGTTGGACAGTATTCCGAGTATTTGACCTTAGCCTGGAATGGCTGCCATTTGTCCTTAGCGTCCTGTGTGTGAGAGATAAAGCACAACAGTTTAATATCATTTAAACATGACCTAAATACAACAATAAATTGTCCACATTTTACATTAGAACAGATCCATTGGCAGGTTAAAAAGATTGTAAACAGTCCTATAAGGCCTGGGAGAAGATACTGGGGTTGTCTATGAACCCATGGGAAACCCGTGTTCATGTGTGGTGGTCTTCACTTTGCAGTACTTACTTATGTGTCCCACTTGGTGACAGTTAAAACATCTTTTTGAATGGGGTGGATGAAAGGATTGTTGTGGGAGTTGAGCAAGAAGGAAAGATGGTGGGTATGGGTAGGAATATGGAGGATAAGGGTATGGTGGGAGGTATGAAGTTTGTGGGTAGCATGGGACCTGTGGTTGTGTATGATATGTGGGGTAAGGATGTGTTTGTTGTGGTGTGGGATTGGTGAGGACGTGTAACTGTTCAGGTGCAAGTGTGTGTATAGTGCAGGTGTGTCTACTGGCTGTGATGTTACAGTCATTCCTTCCAGAGCTTGGATACCGACAGCTATTAGTTTTTCGCTCTGGGTCTCTCTCTTCTTTGAGATGTTTTTATCATGTTCTATGGCAGATTCTATGATGGTATCTATTGTGACTCCCCTCCAGCCAGGCTGTGAGGTCTGAACCCGGGTCTTTAAGTCTTCTTTAAGGCCATCCATGAGTATGGTGACAATCATTCCCCTGTGATGAGTGCTATCTTTAATATCTTGTAACCCAGTGTACTGGGTGATAGTCTGCAGAGTCCGGTCGCAATAATCTTCTGCAGATTCACTCTCCTTTTGCTTTATGGTGAAAATTTTGTTCCAGTTAACTACTACTGGAAAATATATACCCAATTGAGTTATGATGCGGGAAATATTATCTTGGTTTACTTGGTCTGTTAAGGGAACGTCACCATCCAATACACAATCCGTGATAAATTTTGTCACGTCGGTATTGTGTGGTAGACAGGCCCTTAACACCACCTGCCAATCTTTATTAGTTGGCTCATGAGAACTACCCAAATTCCTCAAAAATCTTTGACATTTGGCTAGTTCCTTTTTGGAATCGGGGAAATCATTTATGATGGAATTTAGTTCTGCTCTTGTCCAAGGACAATGCATTACCACTTCCCTCGTGGGCACTACACCGTTCGCATCTGCATTTCCATTCGGAACAGTTATTGTCCGAATGGGATGCAGACCGGTAGCGCTGCTACCTTTGACCTTGTTACCTGGCTGGGGGTTTAGTCTGCTGCTGCTACGTATGATATTAACAACTTCCTCTACGGGTGCAGAGGGGGCTAGCACTTCCCTTACTGTTACTGATGGAGATGATGGCACCACTCGTGATTGTTGTGGTGCAGCATCTATCATCTGTACAGCATGGGAAATGGCAGACATTACAATAGGCTCATCATCCACATCATGAACATTTTCTTTATAGTTGCTTTATAGAGAGGGTATAAATTACTTGTTACATTTTTATGGGTATTTTGATAACTGTACTTGCACCTTCATCCACATAAGGTGGAGTTGGTGTGCGTGAACTGCTGGCAATACCTTCTACAACGCTACCTTGCCACACGTGCGCGCCATTTTGCGGCTCGCTCGTATTGCAATTTAGCGGCGCGGATGCATTCTCTGGCAATGCGCTCGCAACGCTAGTTTGCGTCGCTTGCGTATTTTTAAGCCACGCATCCCCTTCATGCTGCCCCAACTTTAAACATTCATAATATTTTACCTTTTTACCTCGAGAGCGCATCAGACTGATGTGGTCTTGGACATTATTCAATACATCTTTATCAAAACTACCAATTCTAGGAAACGGTTTAACACTCTTCCTCGTCATATTAAACCATAAATCACAATACCTGGTTGCATTGGCACCGTACCTAATATGCATAATATGCCGTGCCGACCCAACAGCAGCAAATCATTTAACATCTCTACCGATCGCTTGGCCCTCATCCTGGGAGAACCCTAAGTTTTTCAATAAAGATTTAAATTGGTGAAAGACAGTCTAGATACTCTCACTTACCTACGGAAGAAATTTCCAGATGCCCCCACTCACCTACAGAAGAAATTTCCAGATGCCCCCGCTCACCTACAGGATAAATTTCCAGATGCCCCCGCTCACCTACAGAAGAAATTTCTAGATGCCCTCGCTCACCTACGGAAGAAATTTCTAGATGCCCCCGCTCACCTACGGAGGAAATTTCTAGATGCCCCCGCTCACCTACGGAGGAAATTTCTAGATGCCCCCGCTCACCTACGGAGGAAATCTCTAGATGCCCCCGCTCACCTACGGAAGAAATTTCTAGATGCACCCGATCACCTATGGAAGAATTTTTTAGATGCCCCTGCTCACCTATGGAAGACATTTCTAGATGCCCCCGCTCACCTACGAAAGAAATTTCACCTATTATCTCTCAGCTCACAATCACAAATTTCCTAGTGTGGCTCAACTACAATGCTCAAATAACCCAACCTAATTATTGAACACTGCAATCACACTGAGAGCCGGTCCATACAACAAAGACAACATGTACACCTGCTGATGTGTATAGAACGGTAAGCTACTTACCGAGCTACTAGGCCAACTCCTGCGCCTATTACTTAATACCCTTAACCTTTAGGTCCCGTGTTACGCCCTAAACAAATACTCACAATCACACACTCTTTTCCTGCGCAGAAAACTACACGTTAACCCAATTATTGGCAATAATTGAAAAGAATGTAAACCTCAATGGCTTTGTTTAAACACGTGGCAGCACAACCGGAAGTACGTATACGTTATTGTGCAACCAGTCGCATACACAATAATGCGACTACCACACAACCATATAACAACCTTTAGCTGCGTACACAAAAGTGCGTCTTGACTGTGCGCAAAACTGCGTGTTCAATACTGCGGCACCCCTTTAAACGTTAGATTCTATCAACAAAGGAAAACTTTTTCCTCTCTTGTCCCTGGATTCTAGTCAGCGTCCTTGGCTCACACGAAAACGGATAGCGATCTCTCAGCACCGAGCGGTTGCAGGTAAACCCTGCATGTGGCCACTCCACCCTTTGGTGAGATATCGATAACCGTATGTGCTGTGTGAGTAGGTAAGTGACTTCACTATGAGCCCCCAACTAAGGAAACTATATTTGAACCTCTATACACTCCTGCCTATACCTTCTAATATCCTGCCTATAAACCTCTAAGGATGACGCTAATTTTGCGTACGCAGTCATACAGTAAATAAAGACTCCAGACCTAGAACCTGTGGTTCCAAAGCACAAAGTATTATTCAAGTAAAAGTACAGTCAGTTACACGCAAGTTATAAGTACAATTTAGCGCAAAGGAATTATACAGACCCAAGTACAGTTACACATACGCAGCGCTCTGGACCAGATGTAGGCATCAGCAAGAAACCCCTTGTCAATCAGCATTCAGCACAAAGACTAGAAACCCAGGGTCAGAGCACAGATATTTATACCCCCCAGAAATAGACAACACAATAGAGAAGTTTGTTGCTAATACCATTGGTCCTAAAGGAGAGGGCATATGTTACAAGGCATCTAACAAGTTGGTTCAAATAAACACAGTCCAGCTTCTAACAACTGGTGGTCTCTGGTTTCCTGCCTCAAGCAAATCCTAACAGTTGGTCATATAATGTACATTTTGTTGCTTGAAGTCTCTGCGGTCCATAAGTTGAGAATGCCTGTTGCGATCGCTACATCGATGTTACCGGAATACTGTTGAGAGAGTACGCATCAGTACAATACCAAACATGGCTTACTTATCACGCATAAAACCTCAGTTACAAAATAATCTTTATTTCATAGCAATTATAGTATCTTATACCTTAAAGCTTATGGGATCTTGTATGTGAATATGTAATGTGTGAGTATGTGGGATTTGATGTAAAGACGCTAGTTAACTTGGGGCAGATGCGTGTGCATGACCTAGGCATTCGCTAATTTGCGACTAGTTAACAGCGCAATTGTGCGTATTAATGTGTGTATGAGAAATGGTGAAAGATGCAATCGCATGATGCTAATAGTAATATCGCCACATGTACTAAAGTGTGAGTTTATCTAAAATGGCGCTTGGGCGGCCATTCACAAAATGGCATCTTGCGATCTCATTTCCAAGATGGCGTCTTGCGGCCAGTCGCAAGATGGCATCGCTGCGATTCAATTTTAAACTGATCTAGTCTCAGACAATAATCCAGCTTCGACACATTGCATCTCCATTAGGCAACAAACAATAAACGGCAGCTGCTCAATCAATCTGGCAGTACTTTTCAGGTGTATGAAAGGGAGGGGTCATACCAAATAGAAAAAGGGGGGTTTAACCCCCTATTGTTCCTCAGCACACTGAATTATACTTGCAACAATTTATGAAGACTATATGGTAATAGAAATTCAGAGAGTTGCATGCATTTGCAAATACATGGGAAGCTGCTAGGTCACATCATTGTCTTCTCTGTCACTAGCGGTCCCTAACACTAAGGGGTTCACATCTGGGGCACCAGGCACCTCAAAAAAACATCCAGCCCAGGACCCCCCCAGGGCATCACACGAAAAATGGAAAAAGGGTGACAGTGCAGTGTAAAGTATAGATGTGTGAGAGTAGTAATAAGTGTTGAAAAAGAGGTTAAAATATATGTGAAAAAATTACATGAATAAAAAACAAACATAAAAGGTGATGTGAAAAGTAACTATGTGTATTAAGTGGTGATGCCTTGAGGAGGCCCCTCCAGAGTAGCCTCGGGGGCCCTACACCCAAACGCTCACCCCAAATGTAATATATACCAATTATAAGGCCTCATGATAAAGGCACATACATAAATGCATCCAAATTGAGAGCCAGCTTACCTGGGAGACACCCCATGGAAACTCCAACTAACACTACTAGAACCAGCATGCCCTCCTAATGCTGGCTCATTCATGCATCTCATGACAACAAACAAAAAACGTCAGCTGCTCAATCAATCTGGCAGTACTTTTCAGGTGCATGAAAGGGAGGGGTCATACCAAGTAGAAAAAGGGGGGGTTAACCCCCTATTGGTCCTCAGCACACTGAATTATACTTGCAAGAATATATGAAGACTATATGGTAATAGAAATTCAGAGATATTAGTTGCATGCATTTGCAAATACATGGGAAGCTGCTAGGCCACATCACGGCTTCTCTGTCACTAGCAGTCCCTAACACTAAGGGGTTCACGTCTGAAGTTCAGGGCACCCAAAAAAACATCCAGCCCAGGACCACCCCAGGGCATCACATGAAAAATGGAAAAAGGGTGACAGTGCAGTGTAAAGTATAGATGTGTACGAAGAGTTAATAAGTGTTGAAAAAGGGGTTAAAATATATGTGAAAAAATGACATGAATAAAAAACAAACATAAAAGGTGATGTGAAAAGTAACTGTGTATTAAGTGGTGATGCCCTGAGGAGGCCCCTCCAGAGTAGCCCCAGGGGCCCTACGTCCAAACGCTCACCCCAAATGTAATATATACCAATTATAAGGCCTCATGATAAAGGCCCATACAAATGTTGTCAAATGTAAGGCCTCATTATAAAGGCACATACATAAATGCATCCAAATTGAGAGCCAGCTTACCTGGAGTCACCCCTGGGAACTCCAACTAGCACTACTAGAACTAGCATGCCCTTCTAATGCTGGCTCATTCATGCATCTCATGACAACACACAAAAAACGGCAGCTGCTCAATCAATCTGGCAGTACTTTTCAGGTGTATGAAAGGAAGGGGTCATACAAAGAAGAAAAAAGGGGGGTTTTAACCCCCTATTGTTCCTCAGCACACTGAATTATACCTGCAACAATCTATGAAGACTATATGGTAATAGAAATTCAGAGATATTAGTTGCATGCATTTGCAAATACATGGGAAGCTGCTAGGCCACGTCCCGGCTTCTCTATCACTAGCAGTCCCTAACACTAAGGGGTTCACATCCGAGGCACAGGGCACCCCAAAAAATGTCCAGCCCAGGACCCCCCCCAGGGCATCCCACGAAAGATGGAAAAAGGGTGACAGCGCAGTGTAAAGTATAGATGTGTGCGAGTAGTTAATAAGTGTTGAAAAAGGGGTTAAAATATATGTGAAAAAATTACATGAATAAAAAACAAACATAAAAGGTGATGTGAAAAGTAACTGTGTATTAAGTGGCGATGCCCACTGCGGGAGCGGGAAGGCGGAGCTCATGGGTGAGCTCCAGCTCGGCTCCCTCCTCTGTCTGATTTTCATTGGCTGCCAAAACAAACACACTACCCCGGGTAGTACGTGTGTGCTACCCGGGGCCGGCGGCGGTGTTTGTTGTGTAGTGCAGACCGCATTCACTGCAGCCCGCACTACACTGTGGGGCCTGGGGGACACTGGTGGCGGGTGCAGCAGCGCTGTTGGCTGCAGGGGCTATGGGCCCCTGCACCACAGCGGGCCCCGATGCAAGCCAACGGCTGCACCGCCGCTAGTTCCGCCACTGTGTGTTTGGCCTGAGGTTGAGAAACAAAAGGAGCAAATTTACAATAATGTTAAATTTAAAAGACACCTGGTTTTGTATTAAATATTATTTCCCCTCTAAAGCCAGCAGCTGAAACTAGTAGACATGGCGGTTTTGAAGGCATAGTAAATTTACCCTTAAAGAAGTCAATACTTCTTTCTCATTGAAACTGGATTAACACTCTTATCTTATTGTCATAGGTTCATCTTGCCTTCCCTGTTACCAGAAAGAGCCTTGCCTCTGTAGTATCTGTGATTGCAGTATTTCACCTTTCTCTACGAGTGTCACTTGGAACAGTGACATGTAGCTTATATTGCGTGCTGTGGTCTGCCCATGCTGCAGTCCCAGTTGCCCACCTGTTTAGCTTTGCTTTCCAATAATCTCTCCTCTTTGCAGCCATGTTGCTCATGAAAATAGGCAACCTAGTGCAATATTTAGTGCAATAATAAAATCCTTTTTGGTTTTCTTTGAGCCAAGTTTCTGGATTCATCGTTGTTTTTGGTGCAAACGCACTGCTGACAAGTTTGGATTTGAGATTATTTGCTTTTTTATATATAAGCCGTGGCTTCTCAGGGATGAATGGTACAAGTTTGTCGTTTTTGAGGAGGAAGAGCTAATAAGCTGTCTTCTATAGCAATATAACTTATACACTCTTAACCCATTCACTGTGGACAAGTGGTACTTGTCATCTGCATATACCTGCCATACTCGCAAAAACATGGGGGTAGCATTGTTTGGAAGACGGGAGTCATGGTCACTTAGCTATTATTGTCTAGTGATCACCAGACAATTTTACCTTGGAGTATGGAAAACATGTTTTCCATAGATGGGGAGAGGGCACTTAGGGGTCTATTCGTTATATTAATTATCAGGGTCCGAACAGCCCCCGATAATTAATGTACTAATTTACCGCCCCAACGTCCAGCGGAATGAGCCAGACAGGGCGGAGGGATCTGAAAGGAGCCCTTTTCATGACCCGAGACTCCTTCCCACAGGGAAGCGGAAGCACTCACCATCTGAAGATGGCGAATGGTGAATGCTCCCGCAATTCATTCTGTCCCCATACTAGTGTATAGGGACAGAGGGCCATTCCACGAGAGAAAGGTAAGCAGGAGATATTTGTGATGAATGGCCCGATAACTTACATTTCTATGAATGCAGGTGAAAATTTTAATTTTCACCTGGTTTTGTAGAAATTAAGTGATGATGAATAGACCCCTAAATGTGCCCTTTCATGACCCATATTAGCACCTGCACAAGTGATGACACCCACATTTGAAAGACAGAGTCTCCTCTTTCAAATTATGCAGACACTTATCAGTTATTGTGATCACCAGACAATATCCCAGTGCTGCAAAAAAGTTATGTTTTCAATAGATGAGGAAAGGGCACATTGTGCTCTTTTTCCTCACATACTGACCTGTACACAAGTGGGGGAACCATTTTTTTCAAATAAATATTCCCCTCATTCAAATGATGTTCCCCCTTAGTAGTTATTTTCTGGTAATCACCAACAGGGGATCCAGTCAGGATGCCGGTGGATAGGATGCCGGACCACAGTATACCGATACTGGAATCCCAACGCCCGTCAGAATGTCGATGCTGGCATCCCGAATGGGGGGGGGGTTAAGGGACCTGCTGGGGTGGGTTAGGGTTAGGCACCGACCGGGGAGGGTTAGGCTGCTGGGAGGGGGGTTAAGGTTAGGCACCACCGGGGGGAGGTTAAGATTAGGTTTTAAAAACCATTAAAAAAAAAATGCCTGTTGCGGCCACGTGCGATGTTTAAAACACTTGTCGCAACCATACGGCCCCCCTGAAAAACCAGACCCAATACTTTAAACCCATTTTCAATGTTTCTTTTTTTTTAGAAAAATTTGCGCAGTAATTAATCACCAAAGTACCCCACTTACGAAAAATGTTTGTGGCCATTTATCATTATGGGGGTGTCCAAAGGGTTCTGAAAGAAATCCCCACATTTTTAGGCAAAAATAGGGATTTTGCTTTTTTTTTTGCTCCAGGTCTGATATGGAGAAAACTTTTCTCCTGTTTCTCACTATAAAAGTGCAATAAATTATCACGGGTGTGATAATATCCTTGAAAAATCTATTGCCAGGCGATATTATTGCCGCTAATTGAATACGGCCCTTAGAGTTTGTCTTACCGCCAAATTTATGCAAATGTATACCCTATGACAAAAGGTTATGGGCCCCTGCACAACATAAGAAACTTTTGACATCTACGGCGGAAGCTGCTTGGGAGTAAGGTCACCAACCTCACTTATACAAATCTTCAAAAAAATAATACTTTTTCACCTTCGCGGTGATACCCGGATTCGGTATGAAATACCGCCGGCAGATCGATTCCCGGCAGTGACAACCCGATAAATGCAGAGATCCCGGCAGCGGAAGCCCGACAGCGCTGGAAATCCCGATCGTGGATAGGTAAGTACTAACTAACCTAACCTAACCCCATAACCCTTCTTAGGGGTGCCTAACCCTTACCCCCCCCTTCCCCGCTGCCTAAACCTAAGTCCCCCGGGGGGGTGCCTAACCCTAAGTTCCCCCCCGGTGGTGCCTAACCCTAACCTACTCTCCCCCTAGCCTAACCCTAACCCTCCCGGAGGGGTGCCTAACCCTAAGTCCCCCCCGGGTGCCCTAAACCTAACCCTCCCCCCCGCGGCTGTCCGCTCGCAGCACCCGGCATCCCTTCAATCGGGATGCCGGGCGCCGGTCTCCTGGCGTCGGGGAAATGTCAGTCGTCTACATCTAGATTCATCCCTCGCCGGGATATGACAGTCAGGAAGCCGGCTGCCGGTATTAAGGCAGCCGGCTTCCTGATTGTATACCATGATACCCTAGCGCTAACCTTGTGTGTCTTGAATATATACCTATATAATTAATGCATACATGTTTATGTAAAAAATATATATTTACTGTAATAAATCTGATTATCTTTTTGTGTCTGATGGTTACAATACAACACGATGTGCTGCACTGATAATAAAGACTACACGTTATGTCTTGAAAAGAATCAAATGTCATTTATTTTAATGTTACAAAAATGTCTCAGAGCAGTATAATTTGTATCAACTCATTCATATCTGTTTTAAAATGTCTAAATGTTTTAAGCTGTCTACAGTATCGTGAACACATATATTAAAAAAGACAAAGTGGACCTATGAGGGGTGGGAGTGAGTGAAAGGTAGTGTATTGACACAGGATTTTTAGTCAGACTGTTTAGTGTAGGGATGGGATTAGGAATGAGGGAAGGGGAGCGGGATGAAGGTAGGGAGTCCCGTATGATTTCTGCAAGTGCTTGTCTTCTTATTGAAAAGAGGGATGTTTATATGTGTGCTTTGTGGTATACCCACGGGACCGCCGGGGATTCAGTACTGATGTGTTTTGGCTTGAGACTATTGTGCCCATTTATTAATGATCGCATTTTGCAATGCGATCAGGGCATGCAGTTCCGCCCATGATCGCATTGCAAAATGCGATCACAGCGGCCGAATGTATGATCCAGCACATGCAGGATGTGGCCGGAGATACCTGCTGCGGTCCCTCCTTCATACATCCGGGGGATACTTAGTATTTGAGGTAGACCCCCGAAAACAGGTGTTTTCATGGAATTTACCTCAAATTCCCTTTGATAAATGGGCCCCTATGAGTGCACTCAGTGCGATCCATTGGCCGGCTGTCTGAATGGTGTGGTGGCTTTGCGGCAGTGTCAGCGCTGTTTGCGGATCTCGTTCTCAAGTACTTAACCACGTCCTCGAGGGGTGGGCTCCATGTACAGTACCTGGGAATGGAGGTATAGATGTCATTGCTGATTTCTTCTCCATACGGCGGCTGCCATCGCTAGGCGCGCTGTGAATGCCGTGCCTGTGTTGTTCCGTGCTGACAGTTGAAGCACGCCAGATGTACTTGATCCCTTCAGCTCCAGCTGATGTAGGACGGTTAAGTAGAATTTACTGTGGTGTCCAGCTCAGTCTGACACTGCCACAATGCCACCACACCATTCAGATAGCCGGCCAATGGATCGCAATGAGTACACTCATAGTCTCAAGCCAAAACACATCAGTACTGAACCTCCGGTGGTCCCGTGGGTATACCACAAAGCACACATATAAACATCCCTCTTTTCAATAAGAAGACAAGCACTTGCAGAAATCATACGGGACTCCCTACCTTCATCCCGCACCCCTTCCCTCATTCCTAATCCCATCCCTACACTAAACAGTCTGACTAAAAATCCTGTGTCAATACACTACCTTTCACTCACTCCCACCCCTCATAGGTCCACTTTGTCTTTTTTAATATATGTGTTCACGATACTGTAGACAGCTTAAAACATTTAGATATTTTAAAACAGATATGAAAGAGTCGATACAAATTATACTGCTCTGAGACATTTTTGTAACATTAAAATAAATGACATTGTTTTTTTTCAAGACATAACGTGTAGTCTTTATTATCAGTGTAGCACATCGTGTTGTATTGTAACCATTAGACACAATAAGACCATCAGATTTATTACAGTAAATCTATATTTTTTACATAAACATGTATGCATTAATTATATAGGTATAAATTCAAGACACACAAGGTAAGCGCTAGGGTATCACCGCAAAGGTGAAAAAGTTATATACTGTATACCCTATGGAATATAAACAGTTGTATTTTTTTAAATAGAATGGAAACTGTAGACACCAGTGAGCATTTCAATGCCATTTTCCATTCATCCTTGCATAGGGCCCCCAAATCATTCTTCCATTTAGTTCTAAGATCCAATAACTCCTCTGAATGATAAGCATCCAGCAAAAAGAGTTACTAGTCATTATACACTTTTTTAAAGAGGAGTCAATAATATCTGGGGGACCCCCCCTGAAAATTGAGCAGACAATACATGCCTTAACTGAAGAAATCTAAAAACAATAAGCAGTGGGAATGCTAAACTCTCATTGTAACTGGGAGAATGATTTCAACACCCCCGAAGAGTATAGTTGACCCACTGAGACCTGATATCGCGAGGTGTTTTGGATATTACTTTTAAACCTTACTTATTATAAGAAGAAATGGAATAATTCACACCAATACCAACTTTTAAATAAATGACAATGTTTTACTTAAAAAGCAAATCAATTCTACATGCACCACTGTATTACTGACAAAGCAGACTTATAAAATAAAAAAACATTAGTACAACAGCAGTAACAAAATAATTATTTGCAATGCCTGGCATAGACTCCCAAGGTGACAGTCAGCCCTGTTTATGCTTACAGCCCAGCGCCCCGCGACTCTACCTATGTTCTCTCCTGCTCAACCCGACTGACCGACCCCTCCCCTTTTTGATCAATCTTTTATACTTTTTTCCTCTCTGCTACTGACATATTATAAAATGGACAATATTAATTAATTAAGTGAATCTTCATGCGCACTACACACTTCACTGATACTATGTTTTTAATCATAACAAAACCTACAAACTCCTTTCTATGTTCTCAAAATACTGGTGACCGCTTATAGGCCAAGGCTATTCTGATTAGCTCCCTTCTTGTTTAGACAGATCTGAGACATGCTGTCTTCTAGTCTGCTAGTATTAAACTAACCCATGATTCTGTCTTGCTAGTGAAGAAATTGTTTCATCAATTCTAATTTATACCTATTCCTGTAATAACACTTATACCTTTAGATTATACAATATTAACCAATAATAACTGTTGCTTCAGACAAACACCTGCCCACTTTAGAGAGAGGGTAGACCTCATCTCTAGGCCTGAGGCCATTCGACACATGTGACGGTCCTCCGCAACTTACAACTAATATATATTCTGAATCATTTCTATGTACTCTTAATTGCAATGAAAATAATGAACGACATAAACATGCATATATTCGTGAATTGCTGAAGGAATATGTACGGTCACATATTCTGGCTTTATCAGACCAGTCCCCACTCACTCTAAACCTCACGGACCTGAAAACCCTGTAATTCGGGCAACATCTTGGAATGCCGAATCTAAGCCCCCTTCTCCCAACAGATTCCCAAACTCGAGTCACCTGAGCAATAAGAGGAATGTTATTATGAAACACCTTACCGCTCAACAACATCTGTAACGGTGTGTGAGAAATCCATAGCTGTGCAACCATTAACTTAGGCAATGCTAATGGGTCCAGATCTCTAATCCACTACCATAGGTGAGCCAACTGGGCGGCATAATAATATAAACAAGAATGGGGTAGCGCAAGTCCACCCCGTTTTCTAGGTATTGTCAGTACGTTAAGCTTTATTCGGGCCCGCTTTTCAGCCCAAATCAGAGACAAAACCAAACTATCCGTCTATCTAAAGATTGCTATTGGGAGATCTATAGGAGAATTACAAAAAACATGCAATAGTTTCAGGAGTATCGACTCGTCAGAGATAAGGGTAGTTTTATTCAGCTTATTGCCTTTGTTTTTAAATATTCCAATTGGCTTTTAACGTCCAACTGAATATAATGTATTTAAGACCCAAATATTTAAATTTGTCTACCCACTGTACTGGGAAGGTAACTAAGGAATTAGCCGGACATGAACCCTTTATGTTGCTTTTTGCTGACACACAAAATGCTTCTTTCAAAATGCAGTGACTGACAATTGACAGCCAGCCTTACAGGCCTCCGGCCACAGGGGGGCGCTGCCAGATACATTACCTGCGGCTTGATCGGTTGTCTCTTGAGCTCCGTCCCCCATTATTATCTAGAGTGCGATATACTGGGCCTGCGCAAGTGAACGCAACTGCTGATTCGATTAAGGCTGGCCAATCACATTACGGGATACTGGCTGGTGCGTGTGTACGGAGGAAGTGAGGAGTGTGAAAGTGCAGTATCACCGCCTGCCGCCGCCGGGTACTGTCAGACATGAGCTCCATCGGGACCGGGGTGAGTGGCTGCTTTGTAACTGGGTAGTGGGGTGTGTCCCTGGGGGCCAGCTGGCTGCTCTGCCCGAGCCTGGTGCAGCGGCTTATTCATAATGCGGGGCTTCCCAGCGCCCCCCCCCCCCCCCTTCCCTTCCCTTCCTCTGTGTGCGGCGGGAGCTGGAAGGACTGAACCCCGGCCTCTAGTGTATGTGCAGCGGGCCCGGCCGGGAGTGCACACGGTGCTGACTCGTTGGCTGCAGGTGAAAGTGAAACTAGTCTCCGGGAGGGCGCAGCCGGGGACGCTGGTGCAGGATGCGCAGGCTTCAGTGCACATTACTGTATGTCCCTGCATATCCGTAACTCCCAACTGTCCCGGCTTTTCTGGGAAATGTCAGGATGTATGGGATATCATAGGCACACTTCCCTTCCATCTTCTTGATTCTAGATATCCCAGCTCCTTTCCTCGTTAGATTTGTGCATTTAATGCAGTGCGGCGGCACAGTGGTTAGCTTGCTGCCTCACTCCGGGGGTTGGGTATGGGATGCCAGCGCTTGGGATCCCGGTGGTCAGAAACCAGACAATGGCATTCCGATAGGGTTAGGATATCGCCACCTGTCAGTAAGTATCCTAACCCCCCCCCCCCCCCCCCAGTGCCTAACCTTAACCCTAACCCCACTACTTACTGGCAGGATGCTGGTGCTGAGATTGTGACTGGTGATGGGATTCTGGCGCCAGCAACCTGACAGCCAGGATTTAAAGTTCATCCCATCTTGAGTTCGATTCGCAACCAGGATGCTGTATGCGTTGAGTTTGTATGCTCTGCTGTGTGAGGGTTTACTCCAGGTTCTCCGATTTCCACTCACAATCTAAAAAGTAGAATATAGGGGGAGATGTAAGAGGTGGCAAATGCGCTATAACCATGCATTATTTGACGCTTGCCTACTTTCATACATACAGATGTTCAATGTAAAGGAGAGAAATTGCTTTTCTCTACTTTATCTGTGAACTTCTAATGGTTTTGCCATTGCCATATTATTGCTTGGCGAATGGAAATCTTCCAGATGTTATTAAAAAATGATAAGCGTGCTTTTTTTTTTTTTTCTAGCGTGTCTGCTGCGCATGAGATTTTGCAATGATTGCGAGATCTTGGGCATGCCAGTGGGTATGACACAGCACATCAGCACTAGGCTTATACTCTAGGTCTTAAAGGGACTCCCTGGAGGGTTGGAGTTTTCTCTCCCCCACTTTGGCGGGTGAGATTTTAATACTTCTCAATGTTGTTGTATCCTGCTTTTTTAATGACTTGATAAGAGGCGAAGCCGGAAGAGCGATAGCGGCACGGTAAGTGCTGCTATAGTACATCTTCCCAACAGATTGTAAGCTCCACTGGGACGAGGACTTATGTGAATGGCTCAAATATCTTCTGGAACGCACTGCATAGTATGTGTGCATTATATAAATAACTGTTAATACATAGTAACTTCCCCGAAATCATGCTCTTCGTTGTTACAACTGTATAGAATGCTGGCAGATATTTGTGTTTGATATAGGCTCGGTAATCCTCCTGGTGCGCCTGCATCATTATTATTATTTAATTTATAACGTAGCACAAAAATCTGCAGTGCTTTACAGTAAAGGCCGGTACACACTAGACAATGTCTAGCGTGTTCCGACCTCTTAAGCGTCAGACCCATCGGGGGTGCCGGCAGTGACAGAGCGACGGTGGCAGGTAGTGGGGTCCATGCTGCATGCGGCAGCATGGCATTGCTAGCGACATCCTCAGATCTTTCTGCATGTACAGAAAACAAAGCGCGCATCGGAATCTCGATAGTGGGTACATATTTGTCGTTCCGATGCATCGGAATTGGCCAAATCGCTCAAGATATCGTCTAGTGTGTACCCAGCTTTAGGGAGTAAAGCAAAATTGTGGAAGACTAACCAGCACCAACCTCAAAAAGCATAAATGCAAGAGTAGTGATAAATGTAGCGTATTACTGTACAATAGACAACAATACATATAGCAAACAAATGTAAAGAACACGCAAGAGGCATTATATAAGGACGCACATGAGAGCTTAAGGAGGCCATACATCTGCGACGGATCGTCTGGATGCGATCGGAAATGTCCGATCGCCCACCATCGATGTTCTGCAATCCATCGTCGGATCGCAGACATTTGGCATGTTAAATGTTGGAGATTTGATGATCGCGATAATTTTTTGTTTGCGATCGTCAAATTGGCAAATTCCAACATGTTGGATTTCTGCGATGCTGGGTTGCAGCATCGTGGCAATCCATAGCAGATGGATGGGGCCCATTAGTCTAATGGATCCTGCACAGATCAGTCTTGGTGGAGAAACCTTCTAGTGCAGTGGTTCTCAAATTCAGTCCTCAGGATCCCACACAGTTCACATTTTCCAGGTCACCCAGCAGGTGCACAGGTTTCATTACTCACTGATACATTGTAAAAGATCCACGGGTGGAGCTAATTATTTCACTTGTGATTCTGTGAGGAGACATGGAAAACATGCACTGTTTGGGGTCCTGAGGACCAAGTTTGAGAACCTGTGTTCTAATGAAAGAGTTTACCATAGAGCTCCCTAATTAGTTGGCTAGTTAAATGTAGCATCAAAATATGCTGCATTTGTAGATCTTCAGTATTGTACCCACTACAGCCCTAACTATGTGGAGTTTGTATATTCTCCCTGTGCTCCTCTGGGAGCTCTGGTTTTCTCACACACTCAAAAAAAATATATTGGTAGGTTAATTGGGTCCCAACAAAAATTAACCCTAGTGTGTATGTGAGCATGTGGTAGGGAATATAGATTGTAAGCTCCACTGGGGCAGGGACTGATGTGAATGGACAAATATTCTCTGTAAAGCGCTGTGTAATATGTGTGCGCTATATAAGTAACTGATAACAAATAGTGTAGCTTAAGTAATTCATCAGAATGCTGCCAGTTACAAACATTGGGGTAACCTGCGATCTGGGGAAGGAGTGGTATCAGCACTGATACCGCTTCTCCCCAATGTTTTAAAGTGGGGTATGGTGGTAAATGATAGGGGCGCAATGCGCTCTTATCATTATCGGTAAGATAATAGCACTGATGTGCTGGGCAATATATGAACGGTCAGTGGTACTGACCACCCGACAGCTGCAGCTTTCAATATTGACAGCTCGATATCAGTATCATTGCCCTACAACCAGAGCAGGGACAGCACTGTCCCAGCTGTGGCGGCTGATGTCTCCAGGGGGCTGCACGCGAGATCTAGCGCTTGCCCAGTGGAGTCGGACAGCAAGGGAGACAAAGCTGTGTGCTCAGGCAGGGATCGCCGGAGGGATGAGTTTTCACTCCAGCAGATGAGATCTCATCAGTAGTGCTTTCTGCTTCGCCTTGGTAAAAGGCGTAGCAGGAAGAGTTATAGCGGCATTAATAATGAAAATGTTGAATTGTATTTATTTGTTATCATCAGCAAAACAAGTTTGACAGACAAAATTACGTTGACAAAAACACGCTAAAAAACCAGTGAAATAGCAATCCATGGTAGAGGTTATTACAGACAGTTACATAAAATAATGATGTTAAATTAACTAAGAGATACATTCATAGCATTCAGCATGCGCACAGCAGATGGAAGAAAACTAACCCTCAAGCGACTCGTACGTGCCCGTAGTACTCTGAACCGCTTTAAAGACGAAAGCTTATCAAAAAATTCATGAAATGGATGGCCTTATATTGATTTAAACTCGAGATGAACATTTTATATATTCTTCTTTTTGAAACCAAATTATTTTTTTTAACAGTGCCCTAGATAGAGAGATCTTCTCTGTTCTCCAGTCTGATGCTGCCCGGCACGTCTATATGATACGTCAGTGCAGCTTACTTTTCATCTTTGTCACAGTGCCGGACGGCAGGGGTCAGTGCAGCAAAACTTTCATCCGTGTCATGGTGCTGGGTGGCAGGGGACTTTTGCCAGGCGGACCGCCCAACAAAGTGTTGAGAGACCACTAATATTGAGCTCTATAAATTATGAGCCATGCAATTGAAATACTGCTTTAATTTTTGGTTATCCATTTAGACTGCACAGCCCTGCCTTCTTGCTATTTGTATAAACTTAATTTGGTAAATATAATAACCTGCAAGTTACAGATAGCCATGAGATGTCGGCAACTTAGGGACGCCCACTGCTGCCTTCTCATATCCACTGAATGACATGCAACAGCGTAAACATTTGTAAGATTAACGCAGCCACACAGCTGCTGAGTAAGTCTGACTTGTGTCTCTCCTAACACTGAGAACTCTCATGCTGCAAAGGAGATCACGCCTGCGTTTGCCTAGCCCCCCCCCTGCTGGCTCTCCCAAATGCTGACTACATGACACTCACTTTGCAAATGAATCCCCTGTGCGAGCATAATCGCAAACCAATCGCTGTGCATGCACATTATGGCTTCCTAGCATGTGCAATGGCTAAAATTCGCTCGATCTGCATTGTGTAAATCTCTGAATCAAGCCTTTAGCCTGTAGATGACCAGGTTGCAGCACAAGGGTTATTTTGAATAGTAACCTCACCCCCCTTTCCCTGAACTGTATGGATCATTCCACTGGAACTCTCGGGGTCAAATCTGTTTTAGTCCCTGAAGAAATTGGGCCCAAATGATGGCTCAGTTTGGATACTGCTGTGTGGTGGTCTGTATTAACATGATGAGATACCTAATGCAACAATCCGATTTCAACAGAAGCCCACACAGTGTACCGAAGGGAATGGAGCGATTTATCGGATAGAATTAGCCATAGCTTGATTTATATGGGGGAACATTCAATTGAGCTCAATGTTCTGTCAGAACCTTAACTGATGTGCAGATGATAAAATTTCAGATAATAAAGATAGGGAATACCTCACTTGCACCTCACTGGGGTGCGGACAAAACAAGCAAGGTAATCCTGCCCAGATAGCCCTCTTAATAGTAACGCATGAGGTTCCAGTGGAACATTGCAGATAATTGAATTCCCCCTATGACAGATATTAATATGATGTGCATAGTCATTGTGGTACAGTCAAACATTTACAATATAATAAATTAACATCACTGTGTGATTATAAGGCATAAAAATGTCACAGTAATGTCTCTCCCACCATAGACTGCATTTTGAAAATGTAAAAAGCATGAACCAGTGACTTTCATGGAAGGTCTTATAAATGGTATCTTTTTTGACCTGCCAATGTTTACCTTTATTACGGATGTCTTTTTGTACTGGAAATTAACCTTTAACATACACTGGCTTTTGTTTTTTGTTATGATTACAGTATGACCTGTCGGCCTCTACATTCTCTCCAGATGGCAGAGTGTTTCAGGTTGAATATGCTGCTAAAGCAGTGGAAAACAGTAGGTAAGGAAATAGTTAATTTATTTTCTCTCAAGGTGATATTTATGACTTCAGTATTGATCTAATGTATGTGTGTGGGGGGGGGTGCATTCTGTGTAATGTTAAACACAAACAGAATGACTGCTTGAATAGTATAGTATGCCTACCTTTCATCTTAAAGATTGTGATGACTTATTGATTGGAGGGTCCAGTCACCCCTTCCTTTCATGACCAAGCCAGTTTTAAAATGTGACTTGTGTTCATTTAGTTGGGAAAATTTTTTAACAATCCCTTATTGTATTTGTTTTCAAACAGCAGCTTTTGCACCTTTGTAATATGAAACTATTTTTTACAGTAAGATTTATAAACCTGATCAACACTAATTTTTATTGCCAATCATAGAGCAATTTTGGGGTAACTTTGTGGTACTGATTGTGAATATGACATCTGTTTTCCTAGCTTGGCTCGAATTTTTGAGCTACACTGATATGAAACAAGAAAAACACAATAGACAACGGTCATCTGACTGCTGGCTGGGTGGCCGATCACTGGTATACAGAGCGGGAATATTCTAGAATGATTGCAGAGTGAGCACCTAGAATATTTGCGTGTCTCTCCTTCTAGAATGTTCCGATAGATAGCCATAATGCGTGCATATGGAAAAGTTCATTATGACTTGAGGGCATCTATTCTCTCAAGAACTAGAGACAATTCGAAAAAAAATACTTTCATTTTTGAATTCAGCAACCCCAAATTCATTAAAATACCATCTGTAGTCTGTTTCACTCTTATTAGAATTGGCGGTTCGAGGAAACTTTGTAATTAAAACTGCATCAAATCACAGATTATTTTTTTCTTACTTATGTGAAATTAACATTTTAAATAAAATTTACACATCATTACTTTAATACTGTTTGGAATATAGAATTTGAATGTACCATCTTACACGTGGGGCTACTTGTAAACTGTATCAAACTGTTTTCCAAAAATATCCCAAGCTTTGCTGAGTTGTGCTGGATACACACTAGACGATATGTCGCCCAATATATTGTCCACATCGGCCTGTGTGTACCCGCTATGTCGCTGATGATTCGTACTCTGGTGCTTCGTCAGCGACATTCTCCGTCTAACATGGATGCAGGTCCGATGGGCTATCAGCATGTCCACCCGCCCTCGCTGCCGGCATCGGCAAGTGTGTATGCACTTGCTGATGCCGGCACCCCCGCCAGGTTCCGTCGCTAACGAGGTCTTACATACACTAGACAGCATCTAGTGTGTAACAGCCTTTAGGTTATTTGTAATGACTAAAGGAGAGATGAACTAAGCCTTGGAGATAAATTACCAACCAATCTACTCCTAGCTGTCACTTTACAGGCTGTGTCTGAAAATTAACAGGAGCTGATTAGTTGGTGCTTTATCTCTCTCCAAGGTACATCTCCCCCTAAGTTAGAGATGGGTTAGCCCTGATGGGATGTATTCAAAAGGCTGACCATGTCAACTATTGTAATGTCAATACTACAATGTAGACACTTATGAATTTGACACAATATATCGACCGTCACTGTGTCGACATTCTCACAATGCTGACATATGAAATGTCAACATTCTTAGTGTTGACGTTAGGGTAGAGGGAAGGTTTGTGGTAGGCATTAGGGATAGCAGAAAAATACCCTAACACAGGTGAATCAGAGGTCTGACACGGAAGTGACGGTCACATGACCGCCTGGACCCAGAAGCTGCACTGGAGTAGCTGCAGTGCTCAGAGCAGGTAAGTCACCGCTGGGCCACCAGGGATGATATGTCGATATTTCACCACTGTCTACATGATAGATGTCGACATGGTCAATGTTGACATTTAAGACTGATAAGTAATTATTTTATGTAGCCACCCTTTCTGTATTTACCATTTTAACCAGATAAAGGGCACAATTCTATTCTACGCGATGTGAATAGCGCCAGGAATCAGCTCCCGGAGCTATTCAATACACTGCGCAGCTAACCCCGACTAAGGATTTCTTCTCGCATTCCTCCGGGGATGCGAGCAGAAATCCGACAAAAGTCCTGGCGCGAGGCTGTTTTCTGCCCTTCGTGCCGTGCCTGGAAAACAGCATCTCGCCGGGAAGTTAGGTCGGGGAATGCCTGTTCTCGCAGCTAAAAGCCATGTTTAAGGCGCGAGAATGAGCCTTCCCCGACCTAACACCGCGATGGATTGAATAGCTCCGGGAGCTATCTCACGGCGCAATTTACATAGCGCTCAATTGAATCGAGCCCAATATTTCTTGTGTAGTCTGGATTGGGAATTCCATCTCTTCATTCTTTTCATGTTTCAGCACTGCCATTGGCATCAGATGTAAGGACGGAGTTGTGTTTGGTGTAGAAAAACTTGTGCTGTCTAAACTTTATGAAGAAGGTTCTAACAAGCGCATCTTTAATGTGGATCGGCATGTCGGAATGGTAAGGAGAAAATCCCTTG
This sequence comes from Taudactylus pleione, assembly GCA_031769625.1. Taxonomy (NCBI): domain Eukaryota; kingdom Metazoa; phylum Chordata; class Amphibia; order Anura; family Myobatrachidae; genus Taudactylus; species Taudactylus pleione. The sequence continues at coordinate 16,983,089 of JAUIMM010000706.1, read as the reverse complement.
TGACTGTTCACTCAGAAAATAGGAATTACAGGTGTTATAAATGCATCATAAACACTGTCTCGTAGTTTGTTGGTGTTTTTAAACAACTATATTGTAGTGGAACAATGTTGGTTGTTTTATTGTCTTTGTAAAGAAGTGGTACAATTCAAATGCTCTTTAAATCTACACTCCAGCTCTCCATATTGTACTAAAATTGCAATTCTTTTTTTTTTCATTGGTGCATTATAAAGTATGGAAGACTTCTCCCTAATATTCCCAGTGTTAACTAGTCCCACGATATCTCTTCTGTACCTGCAGTGTATCATGTTATAACCTGGGCTGATAGATCATGATGGAAGTTGTACTCTGTAGAAATCAGCTTTGGTTCCTATAAACATGGATAGAATTGTTGGTAGAGAAATATAATGCTTCATATGCTGCTCAGGGCTCTAAATTGTTGGCAATGTTTGATCAAGTAAAATGTTCTTTTTGGTAAATGTATTAAGGCAGCATTATTTGAGGCCAGATTATTCTCATGTGGAGTACATAGAGCTGATTCAATGAGCCACGTGTTCAGTGCCCTGTGCTTGCAAATTAACATTACCTGCATCTTGTGGGATATTTTCATGAAGTGCGCTGCCAATGCCCTTGCAGTTCAATTAGAAACAGCAAGTCATAGATGTTGCTCATTAATTCTGTAGTGTGAAAACTGTGTTAGCCTGCTTGCTAGGCTCTTTAAGCAGAACGCCGCACCCTGGCCGATATTAAAAGGCTAAATGTGCCCTGCTGACCAAGCAATTAATTGGCCCCATAGGGTACTATGCTCATTCTCCTCGACCCCTCTCCCTTGGTCTATGTGATACTGCCCTCGCCTGGCTGTCCTCTTACCTCTCTGACCGTTCCTTCTGTCTCCTCTCTCTTCTCCCCCCGCCCCCCCCCCCCCTCTCTAATGGTAGGTGTCCTCTTTAGGTAAACTCATCCGCTTTTTTGGCCTCCAATATCCTCTCTATGCTGATGATCGTTTTGGATGGTGAAGGATCTTGTTTTATTTATTTGGTATCCCACATATCACAGTTTTGTTACAGCGCTTGAACAATATTCAGTTATTAATCACCCAACAACAATTGACTTCCCACCTATGAGGTGGCTTCCAGTTCTTCTCAAATTTCATGTGTGACCATTTATTCCATGGCCATTGGGATGGTGAGGTCTCTAGTACACTGCATGGATTTTGTTTGGACGTGACATAATAGAATATAACCATGATTACAATTGTTCTTCAAACGATATTGTATTGATTGTTCATGCTCCGTGGTACAAGGGGTCACTCGCACACCAGCAGTGTGGTTCTAATTCATGCACTAGGACTCCCTTTACAACAATTGCTGACAGAGGAGCTTGTACTTAAATGTAATGGTGCATACACACTTACCGATTTTTTTTTTTTTTTTTTAACAATTCGTCGACGTCGTTATCGTTAAATCGTTCAAAAAAATCATTCAGTTTATGAGTTTTTATAACTATGAATGATAATCACAAATGCGCACTCCCGTTTGTAGTTATCGTTCATCGTCCATTTCAGACTATCCAACATGATGATTTTCATTAAGGGAAGAAACATTCGTTCATCGTTCAAAAAATCGTTCATTACACTTCAAGAAATCGTTCACTTTTTCAAGGGAAAATCTGACAGAAAATCGTTGGTTACAAAATTGTTACGTGTGCTGTGTGCGCTCCTTCTGTGCAGGGGGGGTGACTGAGCATTACAGCATGTACATGCAAGTGTGATACTTCTGTAAAAGATCCAGCACTAGTTTATGCTGTTCAATTCAAACAAAGACAGATGGTAGAAGTTTTACCATTGGGTGGGCTGGATTAATACAGTAAAATTGGATTCATTCCTTGCACCTCTGATCCATTAAGTCAGCTGTTTGCATGAACAATTTGTGTGCCATTAGACTATATGGGGTATATTTACTAAAGGTGAGCATTTAGAAGTGGAGATGTTGCCCATAGAAGTGGAGATTTGACTGAACATTTAACTAGCACCTTCTGGAAGATAATAGCTAGAATCTGATTGGTTGCTGTGGACAACATCTCCACCTCTAAAAACTCTCACTTTAGTAAATATACCCCTATGAGTGATCGAAGCTCCTTAAGACTTTGTAATATTTGAAAAACTGTCTGGGACATGAGGTTCCCCAGTAATGGAAGAACCACAGGTTGCATGACTCTCCATTACTCAGTGGATAGTCTTTAATTGCCACTTTACTCATGTGAAATGATTGTTTATACATTTTCAAGCACAAACTAAAGAATAGCTTGAATATAAAAGTAAATACTACTGTATAAGAACTTGGTATGGTGTAAAATCAGAATGACATAACCTACCAACGTAATGACACTCTGTGTATGAATTGCAGGCTGTTGCTGGGCTCCTGGCAGATGCACGTTCCTTGGCAGACATTGCTAGAGAGGAAGCTTCTAACTTCAGATCAAATTATGGCTATGACATTCCATTAAAGGTACAGTCTTCCATTTTTATCAATGATGGGTGTAAAACCGATTATTGTCCTTGTTAATTATTAATGTAGTTGTCTTCTGCCTCCTGTTAGCATCTCTCCGACAGAGTGGCCATGTACGTACATGCGTATACACTGTATAGTGCTGTCAGGCCGTTTGGCTGCAGGTAAGAAATGAAACAGGCTTTCAGTCACCACTAGTAAATGTGTACAGATTATAGGAATTGGTTGTCGACTTCATAATTAAAAAGATATCACAGCTATTGTTTTTTATTGTAGTGGTTCTATCTTTGTAAAATTCAAAATGAACAACGCATTTTGCCGCCTACAGAAGTCACTGTCTATTGGGGAGATCTAGGTAGCTGAAAAATAGAGCTTTAGCTATGTATCACAGCTGTGACTGCTGTGTAATGCCTCGGGTTTCTTTTTATACTAGTAAAAGCATATAAAGGAGATTAGAACACAAAGAGCACTTACAGATGACAGCATTTGCAATGCTGCCTAATCTATTGAATGGATTTTAGCACAAGAATACGAGGCACAATGAAGGATCTGCTGTAGACTGAACCCTCTGCATCAAGTGCTCGCTCACCAGCGTATGTCAAACACATTTATTTGACTTCTCTTGGGCCTTTAAAAGAAGATATTGCATTTCTTATCACACTAAATAAGAATAAAACAAAAAACGTAAACCTTTTTTATTACTAACTAAGTTGCGTAAGTCTAATTTTACATGGCATAAATTAAAAACCATATGTTGATCCCATCAAGCACACATTACTATAAACGTTCAAAACTGATGAAATAATACAACTATATTTTTAAACCATAGCAAAGTCCTGTTCTGCATTTGTCTTCACATGATTTTTCTTGCAGTTTCATGTTGGGATCTTATAATGAAGACGATGGCGCTCAATTGTATATGGTTGACCCATCTGGTATATCCTATGTAAGTTTACATTTATTTTGGTTTATGTTCATGTAGCTAATGAATACTATATTACAGTATATGAAGACCTTTTCCAAATGATGCACCAAATAAGTATTATGTGAACTGGTTATTGGGCGGACATGTCTCTAGGGTTCTTGGCACTTAGAATGTTACAAGAAGTCCCATACTTTATTGGATGGTATTCTATGTGACGGTTTGACATTTGTATTATGTATTGGTCACCAATAAACAAACATATATCGCATTAAAAAAAGGAATGTTATAAGAAATACAAATATTTATAAGGCAGCCTCAACACCCCAAACCTAACAATACATGGAATGATTTTTGTGTGATGAAAAGGGAAATTCAAATTGTGTATGAATGGTCATAAAACCAGCAGATATCTAGCTAGTGTTTATAGTAAGAACTACGAATACCTGTGTGTGACTGCAATCTGTATGTTGCTTAAATGTAAAGCTGGGTACATGCCTAAAGATTTTCTGTCCAACCAACCAACTAGTTGATTGGTTGGAATGAAAATCTGGTAATGTATGGGAGTAACTGATGATCAGCAATTTGCTCCTAAATGCCAGAAAACAGATGAAAATGGTCGGTCAGACAACTTTGTTAAATGTTTGATCTAAACAAATTGTTCAAACAGTTTTAGTCCATTTTCCGGCGTTTGGGAGCAAATTGCTGGTTGTCATTTGCTTTCATAATTTACCAGATTTTCATTCCAACCAATCAACTAGTTGGCTGGTTGGATAGAAAATCTTTAGGTGTGTATGCAGCTTTAGGCACATCTGTACATTTAAGCATTTGCCTGGTATTATCCTATACATTTTATATAATTAAACATGCATTGAAACCTAATTAAAGAATTTTTGTCATGTTTCAGACGAAGTCTATATTACATAGTGCTTTGTAGGTTCAGTAAAAGAACACATTCTCTCTGCCAGCCAGAAGGAGCTGTCTGACTCCAGCTCGCTCCAGGTGTGGCTCATTAGGTCTACAATGAAAAGGTAGACTATACTAGTTAGACAGGCAATAGGTCAACACACTAAAAGTCGACATGTAAAAAGGTCGACTTTTTTTTTTCTAGCCCTAATCTTCACCCTAACCCTCCCTCCTGGTGCCTATCCCCTAGCCATCTGGGTAAGTGCCTAATCCTAACAAAAAAATGTCAACCATTTCTGTGTTCAACTTCTTACTAGTTGACCTTTAGTGTGTCGACCTATTGCCTAACTTGTATTGTCTACCTAAACATTGTCTGTCTACCATTTTACTGTAGACCTAATGGCCGGATACCGCTCGCTCCCCTGCCTAGAGCATGCAGACCTGTTTGAGGAGGGAGTCACATAGGACTTTGCAGCTGGCTTTCACATTATAGCTCACTGATCTATTTTGGGCTTTCTACCAGGTGGTGTAAAATGGACTCTCCATCTCCCCCTCCCCCCTGAAACATGACCCATCCTCTTTAATCCTCATTCATACTAAGCACCACTAAAAATAAAGGAAATAACCAAAAGAACAAGTTTGATTATAAAACCATCAACTTGAATTTTCAATGTAGTGGTCCTTTAATCGTTTTGTTCATACCCAGTTTCTGTTAACATGGGAAGTATCGTCATCTGGCTGCCACTTTTGACTGTGCTGTATAAAGGGTTTAGATGAGCAGCGTATGCTTTTTGTGCTCAAAGCCAAGATATGGTAAATAAAGATTAACATTTCTATGTGTTCTAGGGCTATTGGGGATGCTCAATTGGTAAAGCCAAACAGGCAGCCAAAACAGAGATCGAAAAACTGCAGGTGAGTGTGTTAATGGTATATACAGCAGCACATGTGTTGTGTTGTACACTTCTGACTGGCTGTAATGCAGATTATGTGTTGGTAACTCAGTGTCTGCTCTTTAAGTTCTGTAATAATACAATCCCTGAATTATTTTATTGCAAATGAGGAAAGCAAAACACACAAGATATTTACATCAACCTCTCCATCCCACCTAGTCCACCAAAAGACTAACAAAATGCAATTATTCTTAATGACTATACACACACACATTACTTGCAGGTGGCACAAACACTTGCTCTATGAACATACTATAATTTTTAAAAATCACTGTTATGCAAGAATAAATAAAACTATACATATATACAGTATTAAAGTTTTAGGCAGGTGAGTAAAAAATGCTGCAAAGTAAGAATGCTTTAAAAAATAGAAGTGTTAATGGTTTATTTTTATCAATTAACAAAATGCAAAGTGAATGAACAGAAGAGAAATCTAAGTCAAATCAATATTTGGTGTGACCACCCTTTGCCTTCAAAACAGCATCAATTCTTCTAGATACACTTGCACACAGTTTTTGAAGGAACTCGGCAGGGAGGTTGTTCCAAACATCTTGGAGAACTAACCTCAGAGCTGCTGTGGATGTAGGCTTGCTCAAATCCTTCTGTCTCTTCATGTAGTCCCAGACAGACTTGATGATATTCAGATCAGGGCTCTGTGGTGGCCATATCATCACTTCCAGGACTCCTTGTTCTTCTTTACGCTTAAGATAGTTCTTAATGACATTGGCTGTATGTTTTGGGGTAGTTTTCCTGCTGCATAATAAATTTGGAACCACTCAGACACCCTCCTGATGATCCTTTTTAAACCGAGACACTCACGAATTACACAGGTTCTGTGGGTGGCTGGCTGACTTCAAGCCTGAATTTCACCTGGTTTTAATCAGCCAAAAATGTAATCAATGAGTGCCCCAGTTTAAAGGGATAGTATGGTAAGCTTATATGCTTGGTTTGTGCTCTGACATGCACTGTCAAGTGTGGGACCTTATATAGACAGGTGTATGCCTTTCAAAATCATGTCCAAACAATTGAATTTACCACAGGTAGACTCCAATTAAGATGTAGGAACGTCTCGGGGATGATCAGTGGAAACAGGATGTACCTGAGCTCAATTTTGAGTTTCATGGCAAAGGCTGTGAATACTTATATACATGTGATTTCGTTTGTTTTTTAAATAAATTTGCAAAAATCTCAAAAGCAAATGTCTTACACGTTGTCGTCATGGGATATTGTGTGTAGAATTTTGAGGACAAAAATGAATTTATTCCATTTTGGAATAAGGCTGTAACATAAGAAAATATGGAAAAAGTGCAAGCAGGGGTCACTGAATTGTACTTTGATGCTGTATGATCATGATACGGGTGCATTTATCAGTGTATAACCAACCCATGGTGTGAGTGTGTGTTTCTCAGATGAAGGACATGACATGCCGAGAAGTAGTGAAAGAAGTAGCAAAAATGTAAGTATGCACTAAGATAAAATAGAAAGGAAAAACAAAATTGTCAAAGCTCAAGCTTTGAAGTACTCCTTTTGGGGGGATTGCAATGAAAATGTATTAATTGCCCATTTTAACCCTGCAGAAAAATCTTTGTTTGACATTCCCCTCTCAGCTACATGCAGTGGAAGCAGCCAGTTTTGGGCTTGACACTATGGGGGCAATACAATTCGGCTAGGATCTCCGCTCATTCCACTTGTTGAGTTGGAACTTCGTGGGTGACGCGGCATGGAGCTTCCGCAGAGCTGTTATGTACAGCAACTCTATGGTCCTCAGTGCGTACATGTAGCCGGATTTCATGACTTGGCGTCCAGGGATACTTCATTTTGATTGAAAGTATTAGGTTCAGCCAAGGCTGAACATACCCTCCCATGGGGCAGCTTTTGTACATCTAGAGTAGGGGTGGGCAATAAGCGGCACTCCATCTGTTGTAGAACTACACATCCCAGCATGCAATGCCACAGTCTTGCTATTTAGTCATAAAATTGTTGCAAGGCATGCTGAGATTTGTAGTTCAACAGCTGGAGTGCTGCTTATTGTGTTCCCCTGATTGAGAAAGATTTAACGAGTCCATCTAGGAGCCACTACGATCTCTCCCTTACTGGGTTGTTGCGTGTGAGAAGGATGCTAGCCTGTCATTATTTCCTTCAAACTACCCTTGGGGCTTTTTAAGTTCAAACTGAGGAAGGGGTTGGAGGGAAGGAGTTTATATAACGTAAATAAAAAAACCTATTAAGTGCTAGCTCCTCAACCCTCCCTACACTCCATTTTTACTCTTACTAAAAAATGTAAAAATCAACCATTTACAACTTTGAACATCCAGAACTTTGCTTACGGCTACTAACCGCCTTCTAATACTATGTTACTTCTGCTATGTTATTTGGCACTTTTGGGGGGCTCAGGGTGATTTTTCCCACTTTGTCCAGCATTACTCCCAGCTCACGCTTTGTAGAATTATCATGCGACTTGGCTGCAATTCCTAGGAATGGTTGTTTACAGTTGATTTTCGAGGAGTGCAGGAGCGCACTTCATGAAAATTAATTGCGACGTGTGCAATATTTAAGTTGCAATTTCGTGCTCAGAAATTCCTGCTGATATGAATTGCCCCTGAGTAGGGATCACTAGTGTTTTAGTGCCATGTTCCTTAAGTGTTTGCAAAGTGGCTATTAAACATTCATGAGAATATATATGCCGACATGCATATGCTGAATAATGACAGACCATGGCAAATACACAAGAACAGAGGTGTTAGATTTCAGGAGGATGAATTCTGTAGTGCTGGGAAAATATGGAAGCGATTCTCTGGCATGGAAGCAATAGAGTGCAGAGCAGTGTGGGAACAATTACCATACAATTTATAAAAGCAACAAACCTTTGTGTTAGGCAGCGGACATGGGTCCCAAATGAGGTACCAAGAATTGTGCTCCTCATACACTCTCCCCACTGTCTGCCCTCCGCTGTAGATTGTAAGCTCTCAGGAGCAGGGCCATCTAATACCCCTTTTACACCAGTGCATAAACCTGGGTTTTTGCTGGGTCTACCCGGGTCGCAGCTCAATGTAAAAGGGTCCCTGAAAAATAACCTGGGTCAAGTGACCCGGCAATCCAACCCGGGGTGGACCTGGGTTATCCCTAAAATTAGGTGATTGGTGGTTGTGGAGCAGTCACCTCCCACTTTTTATGAGCTCACTAGTCAGGTTCAGTGTGAACGGGGCTGACCTGAGAATAACCCAGATCGATGGTGCTGTGTAAACTGTGTCTGACCAGGGTTGGAACCATGTCTGAAAACCCAGGTCGGACCTGGGTTTTTGGTGGAAAATAGGTATTCGTGGTTTTAGTATCTTCAGAACTAGTTGTTTTTTTTTTTTTTTTAATTTTGGAGTTACTCTTTTTTTTCTTTTATAGAATCTATATTGTCCATGATGAAGTAAAAGATAAAGCCTTTGAACTGGAACTGAGCTGGGTTGGAGAAAGTAAGTATACAATATAGTATACTGTTATGGCCCCTACACACTAGATGATATTTGGAATGATTTGTTGCATTGGAGCAACAAATCGCCAAGTGTGCGCACTATGCATGGCGTCGTTCATCAGATCTTTTGTACATACAGGAAGATCTGTCTATCTCGTTAATGATTCCCCGCAGATCATGCAGTGTACGCTCTACTGGATGACCAGGCGATATGGTTACATGATCTAACCACCAAACGATGCAAGATTTATTGTTTGGTCGTTTGTTACATTGCACAGTGTGTTTGCACCAGATCGTTTGTCTGGGAGTTCAGGGGAAATCATTGACGACATTGCATTGTTTGCAGGTCGTCTAGTTTGTAGGGGCCTTTTAGTTGCACTCAATTGCTTATGGATTACATTGCCAAACCTATGTACACGTTATGATGAAGGTTCTATATATGGGCCATGTGCACAGCGGATGTTTGTATGTCAAAAAGACCCATTCTCTGTCTTGTGGTGACCCCTCCCTGTAGAAGGAGGGTCTGGTACTTGGGTTACAGATTTATTATTGCCTAGCTTTTCTTTAACTGTTACTACAAAAAACTATTTTCAGTAACTAATGGAAGACATGAAACGGTACCCAAAGACATTCGGGAAGAAGCAGAGAAATATGCAAAGGTAAATGTATCCATTGCCTCCAGTTGTGGTGTGCTTATCTGATAGTTGGTGCTAAACCAGTGTTGTTCTCTTTCTACCAGGAATCTTTAGAAGAAGAGGATGACTCTGATGATGACAATATGTAACGTCACTCTGTGTTTTTTCTTTTGTTCTGCTTGGCTATGTCACCCTTACTCTAATTACTGTTTTTATATATGTATTACCCTGAACAGACCATGTCAACTGGCAATAAAACCACTGTTTACATATTGTGTGTTACCTGACAAGCTTGGTGTGAATGTATAGTGGTCTATCCGCATTGGGTACATGTCTACTTTTGGGTGAATTGGCTTATTAGCACTTCTATCCATTGGATGATTTCTGTACCTAAAACTTAAACATAGCCAGGAACACTACTGAAGGTCCCTTTGGCATGCTTCTGTGGTGTAGACCTTATGCATTGGTGGTACACCTTCAATCCCCCCAAAAATAGCCTAGGGTTTTTCAAACTTGGTCCTCAAGGCACCCTAATAATCTAGGTTTTATCCATGCTTGTGTATAATCAGATTGACTGAGGTACTAATGACCTCATCTGTGCTTAAGCATGGATATTCTGAAACCCTGAACTGAATCTTTCGTCACGTGATTAGACAAAAGCTCTTACTTTCAATGTTTGAAAGCAGTTCTTTAAAACAATTAATGGCTGTGGGCCGCTTATATCAATTCTCTTTTCTGCACATATTCAAATATACTAAGGGCCCCATTTTTTCATCGAGACACTTGCTAAAGGAATTATGTCCTTTCAATATCTAACAAACAGCATTAAAAATTACTGTTTGTCACTATATTGCTTACGCCATCTATTGTTGGCAAAAGTAATATGGTCCCCATTGCCTGCAATGCACATGTGCAGGCTGGCCATCACCCATGACACAAACGTCCATTACTGGGAGCGCTAGGCTGCCAGCAGCTGAGCAGAGGATGCCACCGACAAGGGTGATGTTGCTGGACCTCACTGGTGAGGTAAGTAATGATGAATACCAGTGGCATATTCGGATCACTGCGATACTAAACAAAGTATACTGCTGGTATTAACATTTTTTGGGAAATTAGGCTATAATTGTAGATTAACAGGGCTTTTTTTTTTTTTGGTAAAGATCATAGAATTAGAGGTATGGGTATATTATTTATATTAAAAAAAAAAAAAGCAACCTTAGTTATTACAGGAAGTGATCTTGTGCAGTATTTGATCTAGTCAGGGTGAATTGTCTGCTGTACATCCAGGAACAGCACATTGCAGGATCCCTATGTGTGGGAAAGTCAGTGATGTGCTGCTACGCACCTTTGCCCATTCTGTCAGGATTTGGAAATTATAATTTTGAAGTACTGGCCTTATGTGGCACTGCACCTACCATTTTTACTTTTGACCAAATTGTTTAATCATTCTTGGTGTGATATTCAGAGACCATAATACACATACCTAGGGGAAATCTGTTTCAGACTGACCAAGATATGCCATAGCTGTTATGGTAAATTAAATTCTGACCACCGCCAAAAGAAAAATCCTTGCATTGTACGAACAAACCTAAATCTGAGAAATAATCTGCAGAATCTGAAAGCTGACCTACCTCACACATCTGCTGTAGTATCCTGAGGGGATATAGCGCAGAAAACAGGTGTTCTATCAGGATGTAACCGGCAGCCGCAGGTCACAATCCCAACGGCAGAATGCTGGCTAGGGATTATTGATAGGCTTCGGTATTTCAATGCCTATCATAATCCCAACGCGGGACCGAACGAGGCAAGTACGGTCCACGCGTGCTCATAGCCAGGGGGTAGGAAAGGCACCCGTAGAGGGAGAGGGTTAGGTAGTTTACTCGCCTCAGTCAGGATCTCCGCTGTTCAGCCTGCCGGCTTCGGGATTTTGTCCGGCGGTCATTCATACCTATCCCGTGCTATAACCATATACTGTTCGACTAATACAGTAGAAAAGCAACTGGTTCCTAGTGTGTGAAGTGGACCCATTAAAGGGTAAACTCATTAAGCTCTGTAATACATTGTTTAGCATCCCCGTAATACTAGATGACAGCTTTACCATTAATGTGGGACTTACACATAAAGGATATAAATGCCATTGTTAATGGCCGTTAGAAGTTTCCAAATGGTAAAGTGCCCACCAGTCTCCCTGTTGAAGGTGCAATCAGTACAGTAATTTAAGCAAAATAAAATATATAAGTAACCCTTGTTGGAGGATTTATGGATAAAGTAATGTAATTGCAGTTACCACTAGAACATTGTTTAGAGACAAAACCACCAACTGGGGTGCATGCATGTTTTGGAGACCCCCTGCTTCTCGATACAAATAATATACATTGTAGAGCTGTAATACTGTTGCAAAGTATTACTTCCTTAATGTTACACTCATGTGATATCACACCACAGGATTAAAACGTAATCTTCATTTTAGCATTGGGGAAGACTAAATGCATTCCAGATGACAACTACCTATTCATGAATTAGGGCAAAATGAATGCAGTACAGAGCCAGAGACCAGGATACTGAATAGCGGATGAAAAGGTATAAGATAGATGGCAGAGGGTTTTTGTTTTTCCTTCTTTAAGCAACTGCTTATCACAAAACGGCAGCTAATGATGCAGTGTAAAACACTGCACAGCCATAAATGTCATGGCTAAATCTATGCATTGCAGCTTGTGCAGTGATCATGTTGGGCATTAATTAATGGAACAATTTCAAAATCCAACTCCAGATGAAACTGGGCCCTAATGGTGTAATTCAGTCTTGAGAGTCACACTGGAAGATATATATCGTCAGCCAGAGTGTATAGATAATATGTCTGTGAATGATGTCATTTACAGACATTGCAACAACTGTGCAGCACAGGCAATGGCAGATCTATTGGTGCATTGTGTATGGGTCAGCCAACCGCCTGTACACTTGATGCAGAGGCCTCTGGTTACTGACAGCTCAACTGGGCAGGCACACCCAGTTGTGACATCAGGCACAGCACATTGGGCCAACGATTGGTAAGTGCATACACCCTTACCAATTGTCAGATAGGACGGCGGATCGGCCAGATAACTGATCCATTGTCCTAGTGTGTACCCAGCTTTAGTTGCCCAAACACATTGACACCTACAGTCAGGACACATGTGCTCTGGATAATTTGCTTGACTGCAGTCACACTGCTCTGCACACTCACAATGCCCCAACCACTTATTTATTGCTTTGGTTGTGGCAGACTTTACAACTATAGCCTGTTCTGCCTTCACAAGCTTACAGCAGGAGCCAGGTACCCCACTACTCTAATTAATATACTCCAACCGGTGCCCACACAGTATATTGGAGGGCTGAATGCCTTACACCCTGTACTGGATAGGAAGCTGATTGATGTATTACCACCACTGGTGGGACACTAGCATTTGCTCACTCAGTGAGATTACAGTAAGTATTCTGACTACTGGTGGGAAGTGACAGATATAGAAGGTAAATAGAAAAAAGGTTGAGTGAGAGTGGGCGCCTCAGTACAAGAGGCTTCTGCCTAACCTCACCATCTGTGGATCTATCCCCAAAGCTCCAGAATCATGTCTGTGGTGAGTATTAATGTGGTGTAGACTCTTGAGTGACAAATGCGGGATTTATACACTGTAATAAATATTAAAATTAGTTTAAAAAAAATTTAAAATGAGTGAATGCACCTCTTTTTGAATATGTTCCTTTTATTCATCAATTTGAGATTTCTCTCATGAGGACATGGAAGATAAAAGTGAAATATGCACAATGTGTAAACCAGTCTCAAGAGGTAAGCTGGCCACACATCTAAGGATTATCTGTCCAACCAGCCAACTAGTTGATTGTATGTATACCTTACCAGATTTTCATTCCAACCAATCAGCAATTTGCTCCCAAACGCTGGAAAATGGTCTAAAAACTGTTTGATCTAAACAATTTGTTCAAACTTGTCTGAACTCCCATTTTCATCTGTTTTCTGGCATTTAGGAGCAAATTGCTGATCATCAGTTACTCCCATCCGTTACCAGATTTTCATTCCAACCAATCAACAAGTTGGCTGTAAGTTGGTCTAGTGTGTGACCAGCTTTACAATGAAAGCATAAGTTGAATATATAGAGCACACAAACTCGCTAAGCAGAGTTTGGGTGGACTCCTATAATGGTATCTTTTTTTAAATTATTTTCTTCTAAGTGGGAGAGAACATTTCTGGGAGGTGTTTTATTATATAGAAACATTCTCCTTGTATCATAACATAATGAATGCAGTTTGAGGTAGCAAACCTTGCTTACACTTTTAAAATGCTAATGGTGTATATAACTGTTTCTGTAGAAAGTGTGTTGGTGCGTACCAATACTCCTAATGTGAAGTATTCAAGTGTGTAAAGGTATCTTTTGGTCCAGATGAACAGACTGCTATAATGAAACATAACAGGTATTGACATATAAATGAAAATTGAAGCATTGTAAAGGAGGACAAGAATATTTGCACTGGAAATGAGTGTGTCACACAACAGCTCAGGTTTGGTTTCTGTATGGTTATAAATTTAGTAGAGGGCAAACTTTCAAAAAAAAAAAAAAAGACATGCTTTAATCCAATGCAAGGTCGACGTCCCCCCCCAAACAATACCCACCTGCCAGCCAACGCATTTCGAGATTGGGCTCTCTTTAATAAGGCATGAAGGGAAGTAAAAGCCATCCAGCTTAAATAGTGCCCAGCAATGAAAAAACGGCAGCAGTTCCAGTCCACAGACGGGAAGTTACCGATGAGTCCATACTCCATTCAAATATACGAAAACAAATATCACCTTGGTCTAAAATAGTTGGGTGCATATCCCCATGTCTGATTGGCATCACAGCCAGAGAGCTGCCATCATGCAGCTAGATATCAGTGACCAGAAGTTCCCATACGGGGGTAGGCATAGCCATCAATGGTTATCATTGATAGTAAAATAGCAAGTAATCATCAATGATTACAAAATATTCACTGGATGACCATCAATGGTTTCACCAACCGATGGTCATCTGTCTTTTCACAGACTGGCCCCTAGGCCAATCAAAACATGGGGGCACAGGTGCCAGAGCTATGCTCCATATCTCAGCACTTGTAAAAGTATAACCAAATGGGTTTTCTTTTTGCTTTTTTTACCATTGATGGAGGGAAGCCATCTCGTTCTCCCTCCATCGATGTCAAAAACATTCAAATAATAATTTTGAATGGTCGATGGCGATCCCTATCAAGGGATTTTAGGAAACTTTTGTTCTCTAAATTTAGATTGCTCTCAGCTGAGAGTCCCAGAATGTATGACACCAATAATTCCTGTCAGGTCGCCAGGGTTAACAGTAAATGTAGTATTCATATAAATTAGTTTCCTGCAGTTATATAGTAAATGGTACACATCAAGGATTATGGAGAGAACCTATGCGTTTATTTGGGAGTTATCACCCCTACTTTATACAAAGGTTCTATACCTTTTGTTTATTTACATATTGCCATTTGGAACACATATATTGAAGAAAGTGACAATTGTTTTTCATATGTTCTATTACTTCAAGAAATAAAAAAAAAAAAAATTTTTTTTATATTTAAGACCAAAAGTGTAGTTGATGCAATAGTATAGCAAGTGATTTCTAGCTAATATTTGTTTTATATATACTGTAATTTACATGCAAACAATAGTAAAATTATATTTTAACTACCTTTGAGCCTCATTGTTTCACTTGATAAGGGGCAGTTCTCTGACCCAATAGTGACTTATTTTTTACTAATTCAGAAGCTTTTAGCACTTGCAGCACAATAGGCTATATATTCACTTGTAGGTTTCCATACACAGAGCTCCAGGAGTGTCCCATTCAGCATATTGTTGCTTTATAGAAAAATATACACCAGCTGTAGCAATGATTTAGCTCAAATGTTTATCTAGTGCTAAAGCAAACCAATAAAACCATCCCACAACCCCAGCAGCTGTTACCAAAAGTGTAGCCACTAGGTGGCGGTATAGAGCTATGAAGATATTATCTAGAATGGCTTGGATGTGGAAATCACCCTGAACTACTGTCAAAAGCACTTGGCTCTGTTCCATTGTTGCTGTTTGTTGTACAATAGCACGGGAGGAAGCAGATGCCCACATACAGTACTCTGAAATCAAGAGTACTGGTGGAAAAGTTCCTCTGTAATAAATGAAACAATTTGGAAATTTGATGGACCCTTTGTGTTACCTCTTTCTAGTGCCAGTCTGCAACTCTTAGTCATGTGACATTACTGCAGTTTGGAGAGTCCGTATTCCTCGGCAAACAAGACACTATGCATGTAAATCAGTTACTGCAATTAAATAATTTTTCTCCATAAAAACTTACTTTACAATTGCAGATTCTATACTACTGCTTTATTCATCATCAGTAAGTGGCAGCTAGAGCACATTAGTGGTACAAGCCTGATTTAGCTCATGACAGCTGGAGAGAGAAAGAAATGCACCAATAACTAAACCTGCAGTGTCACACCCCTCTTGTCTAGGCAGACACACGTCACCACATCTATCATTCATGTATCAAGGACTACAAGGTATAATTTAGAAACATATTACATCTGAAGTGTTTGCAGTCAGATTTGAACAATTTCATTTATTTTAATACAGTCTGAAATCGTTCAAAGCATTGGTAAAAATCGTTCATCTGACCGTGTGTATGCACCATAACACGTTTAAAATCTCTGCTAATACTTATTATAGGTGTAGTTATTTTGTTTACATTTTTTTTTTTTTAGTTAAACTATTACTGAGATTAAGAGGGGAATTCAATTAGAGGCGAAAAGCCATATTCGCCTGTTTTTTTGTGAAAAATTCGCCTAAAAGAAAAATTCGCCAAATTCAATTCCAGGACAATTTCGCCTAAGTGGAAACAATTCTCCAAAAATTATTCTCCAAGCAATAGCTGGTGAAAAGAAATGCAAAATCTTTATTTTGGGGTGCAAACGTGGGGAAACAACTCAGACCCCTTGGGACAGCCCCCCAAAGGACAAATACGCAAAAAAACCAGAAACTAAAACCTAAGAACACCCCAAAAAAGACATATTTTTGGGGTGTAAATTTAAAAAGTGGGGGGATAAACATTAAAAGTAGCGAAAAAGACTTCTTGGGGGTCCACAAGTATGGGTCAGGTGTTTTTGGGATTGCAGGTGCATGCAGCAGGTGGATTTTTCACGTTTTTTAAAAGTTCACTTTAGAGACATAAAAACATGCTTGCACCCATTTTTCAAGCACCCCAAATTTGACAGGAATTCTTATTTTCACCAAAAACTACAGCTTTATGCTATTCTTCACCACTTTTACAAAAACGCTAATAGCAAGCAATTTACACAACTTAAGTACACAAAATAGCTTTATTAGGGTTATTAGTACACATCTATACTGATTCCCTATGCTAGTGCATCTTTTTCTGGGGTACGGACTGATTTCCCCAGTTCTTTCAATACTTTTCACCTGTTCCGTATTCGCCTGTTTCCGTGTTCGCCTGTTTTGCAATTGAATTAGGCGAAAAGCGGGGACGAGCACGGAATAAATTCGCCTCTGAAACAGGCGAATTAAGCGAACAGTCGGACAGGCGAAAACTTCGCCTCTAATTGAATATGGCTCTAAGGGCCATATTCAATTTGGGAGCAAAAAGTTAGTGCTGGACTTTTCGCTCCACATCGCAGGTTTTCCGGGGATAAAGTATCGGGCGCGTGCCCGCTTTATCCCCGTATTCCATTAGAAATCAACGAAAACGGGAGCCGGCGGAAAGGTTAAGTATCACCGAAAAAAACGGGAATTTTTAGGAATTATTCCAGGGACCCCCCCTTAAGATGTTTAGACATGGGGGATCTCTATGGGTACCCCCAGTTTTACCTGCTGAAGGAAGTCGGGGTTTCTAATAGCCGCGGCAGGTGCATATTTGCGGCTATGAAGAAGGGGTGAAGAATAGCACTTAGGAATAGTTATTGTTACAAAAAAAAAAAAAAAATTTATCAAATTTGGGGTACATGAAAATGGGGTTAAGCATTTTTTTTAAAGTCCCTAAAATGATTTTTAAAAATTTTGCAAAAATGCACCTGCCGCAGCTAAGTACACAGAATTTTTAAATGACATTCCCAGGGATGCAGGCTATTTTTTTTTAAGCCTGCACCCCTAAATCCCAATTCTGCACTTTTATTTCCAACATGTACAACATGGTGAAAAGTTATCCCCGTTTTTTTCAAAGACTTTTTGAACCTGCGAAGAGTCTGAAATTGAATATGGGGATAATTGAAATAGGCAACAATGACGTAAATTATCGCCGATTCCGACATTTCGCTCCAAATTGAAAATGGCCCTAAGTGTAAATCATGTTACCCATCACTGCTCTAAATAATCCAGATCACACCTGTCCTGAGATCTTAGGTCAGTGCTGCAGCATTTACATGCAGTATGATGGGGTATTGCATAGCTGGCTAAAAAGAAGAGTTATGGTAAACTTACCATGTACCTGCTTCTTGAGAAAGACGTTCAATATGGAGAAACGCGTTGAGGATTACAGGTGCTGCCTATTACAAGCACAACATTGCGCTGACTGTGCCCCTACTGGGATTTACATTTGAGCTGTATGCCGGCTCTATCCTGGTGGCTTGACTCGCTGGGGTTCCTTTCCTTGCACTAAATATAGGCGTGGTCGCCCAGAACGGACCTGGCTATTGCCTGCTCACTACCCAGGAGTTATCCAGCCTCCCCATGCACCTATATTGGCGGTTGCAGTCTTCTGGGGCTTCCGCTTGCTGTTGATCGCGGTGTGGCTTGGAGGGATTTAAAGCCAGTGAGTGTTATTGGGGACAATTTGCTGGTATAGCGATCATCCAGGAGCAAGTCCGCTCCCCACATCCATTCTACTAGCAGTTGTAGTCAGTTGGGGCTCCCGCTTTCTATAGATTGCGATAGTAAGGAGGAGTTTAAATCCAGTGAGGATTACCACTGAGGATAAATTGCTAAATCCAACTAGCAGCTTGATATGAATGGTTATCCCTCTACAGAGTCTAATTAGACCGGACTATATATATATATTTAAATTTTTTTCTAACAAAGATTACCTAGATTTATTCCATGGAGGACTGATCTAATGCTGAATGTTTTAAATGCTTGTCCTGTTTCCCTACGTTTTTTTCTCTGGAGAACATTGCTACATTTTTTTAAAGGGTGCGAGGAAAAAGAAAATATTTTCCTTTGAGAAAACACTGTCAATTTGATACATTTTTAAAGTGTCACATTTTTCCATTGCAAGTTTGTAACACTTGGAATACTACTGCTATATTTGCACACTCATTGGGCCGTATTCAATTAGGTGCGAAAAGTTTCATGAGTGACGTCATTTCGCCATGCGAAAAGTTTTCTCTGTATTCAATTCCGGAGACTTTTCGTTGGTGTGGAAACTCAATGCAATGGAACCGGCAAAAAAGTTTCGCCTATGAAAAGTGCAGAATTGGGATTTATGGGTGCAAACTTCAGAAAACCACCCTGCACCCTTAGGACAGTCTCCCAAAGGTAAACTGTGTCAAAAAAGTAAAAAAAAAAAAAAACACTTTAGATCACCCCAAAAATGTTTTCATTTTGGGGAGTGAAAAAGTCAAAAACTAGAGAAATAGACTCCAGGGGGGCCCCTAAGTATTCCCCAGATGTTTTTAAGTTTGCAGGTGGATTTATTTTTTTCATTTTTTTTTAAAAGTTCACTTTAGCAACTTTAAAATATGCTTGCACCCATTTTTCATGTACTGCAAATTTGCTGGGACTACTTATTTTCTGCAAAAAATACTGCTAAATGCTATTCTTCACCACTTATGCTAAGACGCTAAATAGCAGCCATTGAGAACATTTAAGTACCCCAAATACCTTCAGCAGGCTTATTCGGGGGGTATCTACAGTGATCCCCAGTGTCATTGCATCTTTTGGGGGGTGTCAAGCTGATTTCCCCAAATCTGACAGGACTTTTCGCATGTTCGTTTCGCTAGGTCCCGTTTTCGCTGATTTCTAATTGAATACGGGGATAAGCGCGATACTTTTTCGATTCAAGCGAAAAGTCCGGCATGCAAAAAAGTATGGAACTTTTCGATCCGAATTGAATATGCCCCTTAGTGGGTTATATCCGCTATAAGAATAGTATACTAATAACTTGTACTCCCTATTTGAGATTAAGGAATATTATATGATTGTATTGATTGCCGTATACTCCCGAGAGTTTAGATTTCTGTTTTAATAAATATATTAAACTAATTCAATTATTATTAGTTCTAAGCGCTACAGCACAGGGGGAGGGAGGGAAGGGGGGAGGGGAATCCTAAAGCAGTTGTTCACAGGCGGGAACGCACCTGAGCTGACAGGAGAACCCTACGCCCGAAGGAAGCATTCTGAGAGGCAAATGTATCAAAGGCATAAAAGAAAGGTGTGGACAGAAGACCAGGTGGCTGCCTTGCATAGCTGTTCAGCTGAGGCTTCACGCCGGGCTGCCCACAGAATGAGTACAATGAGCAGATACTGAAGCCGGCACAACAAGGTCAGTCTGCGTGTAAGCCTGTGAGATACTCTGGCCAGATGGATTTGCATAACTGTTAGCTGACCATCCCTTCTTGTGGAATCCATATAGGACAAAGAGGGAGTCCGATCTCCTGAAGAAAGTAGTGCAGTCCATGTAGATCTTCAGATCACGGACCACATGCAACGAGGACTCACCTGCCGAGAGATCTGGTGAATTAAATGCCGGAACCACATTTTCCTCATTCAGGTGGAAGAGAAACCACCTTGGGAAGGACACCTGGGTGTGTATGAAGATCAGTCCTGTCCCTGATCAAAGCTTAAGAAGGGGGAGCAACATGAAAGTGCCCCTAAATCTTATACCAGATGCTATAGCCACAAGAAACAAACAGTCTTCGCAATGAGCCACTTGACATCCACTGCTGCCAGGGGTTCGAATGGAGGTTCCTGAAGTGCTTGGAGCACCACTCACAAATCCCATGGAGCCACAGGAGGGACAAAGAGAGGTTGTATATGTAGTACACCTTGAGGGTGTGAACATCCAGTATAGTAGCAATTCTGCTCTGAAACCAGATAGACAAAGCAGAGACCCGCACTTTCAGAGATGCTAGGTGGAGACCTAAATCTAGTCCAGCCTGAAGAAGGCATGCATTCAAGAAACCTTAAAGACTGCGGGTCATAGTTTCTTGTGGCACACGACTGGAAATACGAATGCCATATTCTGTGGTATATCCTGGCTGATGCCGGTTTGCATGCTCTGGACCACAGAGCTGGAGAAACCCTTAGCCGTTAGGATGGATGTCTTAAGAGCCAGGTAGATAAAGACAGACGGGCTAGGTCTGGATGTAGACATGGACTCAGACAACAGATCTACCCGTAAAGGAATTTGAAGAGGAATGTCTATGGAGAGCTATTGAAGATCGGAGGACCACTGACGTCTTGGGCAAGTCGGAGCTATGTGCCCACCTCCTGTTTGAACTTTCAAAGCACTCGAGGAAGTTGGGATTTTGGAGGGAAGAGATATGAAGTTCTATTTCACCGACAATGCAACTATGAAGGCCACATCGGGGTCCTGTGTTCTGGCTCCATAAATTGGAAATTTGCTGTTATTTCTTGAAGCCATGAGATCCACTTCCGTTAGACCCCATTTGTCCCCTGGAAGCTGAAATACTTGTGCATGCATGAGAATGCTCTCTACATCCAGATCGTGGCGGTTGAAGAAAAGCTTCCCAATTGAAAATCCCCGGGATGAACACTGCGGAGATAGCTGGGAGAATGCAGGACACTTCTCTTATTGCTGACTGACTTCAAGTGCCCCCTTGATGATTGAGGTAGGCCACAGCCATGGTGTTGTCGGACTGCATTTGTACTGGCCAGTTTTTCAGAATATTCTGAGCCAAAGTGAGAGCTCTGTAGAAGGCTCGAAGTTCCAGGATATTGATTGGTAACACTGCCTCGATTATGAATAAAGAATGGTACCAAAACATCCTCCAAGAGCGACTTCTCCCAACCATCCAAGAACAGTGTGGTGACGAACAATGCCTTTTCCAGCATGAAAGAGCACCTTGCCACAGGAGCTCCTAACCCTATCCCCCCGTAGCTGTCCGCGCCCGCCGCCCGGCTTACCTTAGTTCGGTAAGCCGGGCATCAGGCTCCCGGCATAGGGAAAATGATAGTCGTCAGGATTTTGCCACCCCTGCTGGGATTAGACAGTCGGGAAGCCGGCGGTCGGCATTTCGACTGTTGGCTTCCTGACTGCATCCCCTATATATGACTCAATATTATATGAAACAGCTAAATAAATAGAAAGAGATAGATATATCTATCTATCTTCTTCGGGGTCCATAGCCATTACGTTGGGGTCACCAAACAGTTAACACAAACGAGCTCTCTGCTCCCAGGATGCACCGGGGTTCCTCCACATTTACCCCACCCCCTGCCTCAGGTAGCCAGTTCTTCCTGTTTGGTGTGCTGACCACATAAGACAGTGGGACTGCTGGAGCAGTCCTGCAGACGAGTAACTAAAAAAAAGGGGAGGGAAGTTGGCTATCCCTGAGTATGCCTTGTTCCCAGGAAAGTGCATAACATTGGAATCCTACCAACTTTTGTTGCTTGGATTCAGTACCAATTGAGGTAAATCTACAGGTAGATTTTGCAAAACTGGTTAGTTAGGCATGAATGTTCTACTGTTCAAAAATGTACTTTCCTGAAACCCCTAAACTGCAGTTTGGGATTAGAGTGCTTCACATGTAGGTTTTCTGTAAACCGACGCTTGTTGTGGGTTACTTGCAAATGTTCTCAGGAGATTTGGCCTCCGCCTTGAAGAAAGGATGTTCTGTAATTCAGAGGACAAGAAACTTACTTCTGGCTGTATTTATTACAAAGCTTTGTGAACTGAGAAAATGTGGCCCTAGGGGGTTAGGTTTTGTCGAGTATGTTCTTTTCGTCAGACTGGATGGTCACTGATCTAGCAGCACTTTCTTCCCGCTTCCCCGTTTTAATAAGTCATCGGGAGACAGCGGTATTTCATACTAGGGCGGAATACCTTCCAAGAGTGGTATTCTGGTTCTATATGAATGTAGAGATTGTGGTCCCAGCTTTCAGACTACAAGCCTCTCGGTAGGTGAGGCTTCCTTGGATGTTGGCCGTGCGCTACATAATTATGTGGATCGCGCCAACAGCATGAGGAAGTAAGTTCCTTTTTGTACTGTAGGACAGTCATAAGGCTGTCCAGCCGATAAGCGGACGCAGGTCAGATGGATTCATATGACAAATCCTCAGGTCAGACTAGTCTGGAAGTGCCAGACTCAGTAAAGGTACATCCACACGGTCAGTGGGGCCTTCGTGGGCGGCCTGCTGGGGTGCCTCTGCTGAATAGTTCTGCAGGGCAGCCACATGGTCTTCCGTCCACACCTTTGTCAATTGTTATGCCTTTGACACTTTTGCCTCTCAGGATGCCTCCTTCGGGCGTAGGGTTCTCCTCTCTTCCGAGAGTCAGGAGCGTCCCCGCCCGTAGGTTTAGTGCTTTGGGATATCCCCAACGTAATGGCTGTGGACCCCGAAGAAGAAAATAAGAGTTATGGTATAACACACCTTTGTTAAGTTTTTCTTCGAGGTCCATGGGGTCCACAGGACACCCACCCAGACGCACCTGTAGTTCTGGGGGAGGTTTCAGTAGTTTCTCCTCTTGAGAGTCTGGACTCATGAGTTATGGGTTTCTTCTTTCTTACCCTTTGTTAGTCTCCGCCTGCTTGAGCTTGGTAACGAACTGGCTACCTGAGGCAAGGAGGGGGGTATATGAGGAACCCCGATGCATCCTGGGAGCAGAGAGCTCGTTTGTGTTAACTGTTTGGTGACCAGGATTCATACCCCAACGTAATGGCTGTGGACTCCATGGACCTCGAAGAAAAAAAAAAAAGAGTTAACAAAAGGTATGTTATACCATAACTCTTATTATCTATCTCACAATGTAGAATACAACAGTGTTAAAAATGCCAGCATCTAGTATGCAACGCTATATATGGCACAAGGTGCAACAGCACAATATATGTATATAAAGGTAGCACAATTTAGTGTGCAACTGCACTGCTGGTAGCCCCTCTGGAGTGGCAGCGCTTTATAAGGCACAAGTTAGTTGCAAAGCACTACATCCAATACCAGGGAGCGTGCAACCGCGTTAGATATGGCACCATGTAGTGTGCAACGCGGTGTCAAGTATGCGATAGCCCTCACAAATGTGAGGTACAATGACCCTCTATACCTTAGTATGACAATTATATCTAGCCCTTTCTTCTACTGTACCCTTACAGTATAAAAAAGGAGAAGTTAGCGCTAGCACAAGTCACACAAATCTGAAAGAAAACAAAATCACATTTTCTGCAATGGGCACTAATAACTACACAGACCACAGTGGCTGGTAGGAAATATCGCTGTACGACCTGGCCCTTGAGAGAGGTATATAGGGAGACTGGACCCAGCGATTCCCGGAGGCCTGCTTGCCTAAAATAGCTGCAGTGTGTCTGAGGGGGTGAAGGAGGAGCCCAGGGAACACCAGGACCGCAGTGGAACGGCACCCTAAGCTGGGGGAGGGGCTGCACGGAGAGGGCCTTTTTCCTCTGGCTGACGTTAACCACCGGGTCCCCTGGTCTTAAATTATGCCTCTGCACCAGTATGTTAATGCCCCGGTGGTCTAGTGGAGTGGTGGGCTGCCTCCCCAGTTTCCACATCAGCGCCTCCAGTCTGTCTCCGGAGACCAGAGGCAAGACTGCACTATTATGCGGGTCCCCGCGAATTGGCCTTACCAGTCCCCTGGATTCTGGGCTGCAGTCTGGGGGTCCTGGGAGCTTGCTGGCGATGGGGTGGCAGCATAGATGTCCGGAGGACAGTCTGGTGCCGCTCACCCGTCTGGTAGAAATAAAAATTCAATAACTGAAAATAAAAGCTTGGGCTGCATAAGGCAGACCCCTGTTATAATGGTGGTTCAGCTCCTTGCCGGACGCCAATAAAACTGAAGTGCACTCAGGCTGTGGGCGGGGTATAGGGGGAAGGACTGGAGCATCATGGGTTTGAAAAGCTGTGCTGTTTGTGTCCGGTCGTCCAGGTCCCACCTACACCCCAATGTCTCCCTGTGGAGCCCTATGGACCCTGAAGAAGAAATTATATATATTTTGTAGAGTTACGTTTTGCCTGCAGCTTTAGCAACCAAGAATATATTCAATAGAAACACAGAGCTGGGCTAATATTTGTGGGGGCTGCTGACAGCAAAACTTGTCAAACTGAAACTAGTGCAGGCAGTGGACACACACTACTCTCTGGTCAGCACACAAAGCACTGGGAGACAGGCAGGTAGTGTGTGACGGGACTGTTTGAAATACTAGTTTCAGGTCATACAAAAAACAAAACCCATACACCAATTCTGCTGTTATACAAATTATACAAGCTCCCCCTACCACCAATTGTGACCACACTATATCATTTGTATTATTGCCCAACCATAGCCCTATATGCCCCCATTCCTCACCTGATATCTGACCATGTGGCAGGCATAGCCACATGATAATGTGATGTGCCAGTGACATTAGAATTTCCTCAACAGAAAGAGGAACTAGCCACGGAGAGTGACTAAAGATTCATCGTAGCAGAGGTCAATTCCTGTACCTGAATCACCTGCCAGAATGGGGTGCATGGGGACCTCAGAGCCAGCAACGTAGCTGACCCTCCTGTAATCTGGTTCTCCGGAAACCTCTAACATACATCAAAAGAGGCCTGTATAAGAAATCTAAAAGCATCAGCGGCAGCCACCTAACAAACATCTCTTGGGGTATATAAAAGAAAAGCCAATACAAGCTGTATCTGCAAGTCAGATAGGAGCTACACTTGTGGAACCATACAAAAACAAGAGATATGGTAAGAACTTACCTTTGTTATCTCTGTTTCTACGAAGTCCATAGGGTCCACAGGGTTGACCTTGGGGGTATAGGTTGGGAACCAAATCCGGGCACCACGCAGTTAAAGCTTTTAGCTCCCAGGATGCACTGGGTCCACTCTCCCTATAACCCCACCCCCAAGCCAGAGGCACCTCAGTTTGTAAGTAGCCAAAGGCCGGAGGAGGAGAGAAAAAGAGAGAGAAAACTGGAACACTCAATAACCATACTCACCGAAATGGGAGACGGAAAACCGGTGACCAGCCACACAGCCCATATGAAGCCAGGTGCGTCAGGGCGGGCGCCCTGTGGACTTCGTAGAAACAGAGATAACAAAGGTAAGTTCTTACCATATCTCTTGTTTTCTACTTCAGGGTCCATAGGGGGTCCACAGGGTTGACCTTGGGGATGTCCCAAAGCAGTTCAACCAAGGGTGGGGACGCTCCTGTGCTGAGAGGAGAATCCGTCGCCAAAAAGGAAGCATCCTGAGAGGCAAAGGAAACCAATGCCTAGAACCTTAAAAAGGTGTGGACAGAAGACCACGTGGCCACCTAGTAAGGCAAAACAGCCGAGGCGCCACAGCGAGCCGCACACGAGGGTCACATGGCCCGAGAAAAAACAAGCATCAACAACAGGAAGGCCTACCCATGGGTAGGCCCCTGAGGAAGACCTACGAGGCCATCCAAGCCAACATTTGGTTATAGGCCGGCCATCCTTTCCTGTGAAAACCAGAAATCTCAGACCACCAATAAGGAGTCCGATTTCCGTAAGGAACCTGAACGGATCACATAAATCCAAAGAGGCCAGACCACAGTCAATGAGGCCACACCAGCCGAGAGGACTGGGGACAGAATGGCCGTACCATAAGTTCCAGAATAATATGGAACCTGAAAACCACTAAGAAGAAACACAGGGCGAGAGCAACTCCCACCCTGACATGATGCCCTCCAGAAGAGGGAGCCACATGAGAACGCTCCCAATTCAGACACTCTCCTGGTTGATATAAACACCCTGAGAGAAAGAGAGAGCCTAAGCAATAGACCATGTAATGGCTATCACAACCAGCGGTTCCATTGACTGTCCCCGGAGGTAACGAAGAACCACTACTTACTCCCAAGGAGTCCCTAGGGAGGACAAATGGAGGCATAATCAAGAAAACACTCCAAAGGATGAACTGGATACCAGAGTGAAGCAATTCCATATCTTAACCATACTGACAGTGTAGAGATCCGCACTGTCAGGAAGACCAGGCCAAGTGTGAAACCCAAGCCAGCCGGAAGGAATGCCAGAATATCTGGAAATCCTGGACACCGGAGGATTGTATCGACAGGTACAATACCATAAGATTTATGGCTGCCACAGTTTGTGGTAGGTCCCAGCAAAAGCTGATCCATGTGCTCTAATCATTCCAACGATGACAAAGCCAGGGAAGCCGTAAGACCACTGTAAGGACACAGTCAAAGACAAACGACCCAGGTCCAAGGCAAAACCAAGGACCCTGAGACAACAGGTCCGGGCAGTGAAGCATCAGGGATGGAGTATCGATGTAGAGACTCCGAAGATCCAAGTACCCCTGACATCTGGGGCAATCAGGAGCCACCAGCAGGAAAGCATCTCCGTCTCGATTGAAAACACTTCCAAAGACCTCGAGGAAGAAGGGAGACCGGAGAACACAGGTACACAAAGTGGAAGGACCACTTCAACGACAAAGAGTCGCTGAAGTTTGCTTCAGAATCCCCAGAGCTGAACTGTAACACCATAGTGTGATAAAGTCAGAAGGCCATGAGGGTCACCTCAGGGGGGCTCCCCCTGCTCACCAGGAGATGAAACCTCTCTTGGGGAAGAGACTAGTCCCCGGGATGCACGTCGTGACGGCTGAGGACTCCCGCTTCCCAATGGAGAGCTCCTGAAATGAATGCTGCCGAGATGGTCGGGAGGAGACCCTCGGACTATGTCCGAATATGTGACATACCTGTCATTGCCACCCAACGAACAGTGTTGCTAAAAAGGAAGCCACTGTCCTGACCCTGTCGGACTGAACCTTTTCAGGTTCACCGGGAAACAAGAGTTATGCCAGAGTAAGTTAATTGACAGGGTGGAATCGACAGACGTCCAACTGCACTGAAAAGGATTCGATCCAGACACTGTCCCTAGCAAAGAAAACCCTGGACGAGATGGCCATAGCCACCCGGACAGGGACCGACTTGCCTCCGGAGAGAGCATCATCGTTTGAACAGTTATCCGACAGAAAAAACTCATTCCATCTGGAGATGAGCCAATTATGGAAAGGCCTGGAATGGAACTGAGCCCATTCCACCATGCATCCCAGAGTGTAAAGACATCTGTCGACTGCGCAGACAACCATGTACTCCTAATGGAAGAGAGGAGATTCCGTCTTACGCCAGAAGAATTCTCAGATTCTGAGAATCCAGCAGGGATCCTAGATGAAGAATACCCAGAGAGGGATGCAGGGAGGACTTTTTCCCCGTTGATTAAACGTCTGCACCCTGAAGAAGCCACAGTCATCCTGACCTGGCCGTAAAGTACCCCGGTGATCCCGCTAAGAGCAGGAGGCCGTCCAGGTACAGGAGCATTGGGATATACTGAACAGAAGAACGGTCAGAAAATCCAAAACGCTGGTAAACCCCTGTGGGGCTGAGGACAGTCCCAACAGGCAGAGCCCGAAAAATTGTAAGTGTTGCTGTGATACAGCAAACCTCAGCCCATGCTGAGGAAAGGTCTCTGTAAGTACCCGTAGGCACGCGTCCTGTATATCCAGTGATACCCTAAAGTCCCCAGGTTCCAAACATCGTATGATGGAGCATAGGGATTTCCTCCTGAGCCCAGGTAGCTTTAGGAACTGGTTCAGGGAATTGAGACAGAGAATAGGCCAAAGAGGACCATTCAGCCACCGCACCAGAAAGAAAACAGAACAACCAGTCCCTCACTGAGATAGTGGGGATGGCCTAATTAGCTCCGCTTACCGCAACAACTGCATAGCTTTCTGGATCTGTAAGGCCCTTGTAAAGAGGGCGTACCCTCCTACCCACGTAGCCGCGGCAACTTGACACTAATACCGGGCGAACTGAGAAAATCGGTATCTCCCAGTTGTAGGCCTGTCCCGTCAGACTGAAGAGATATCCGTAGGTTCAGAAGCAGGATCGGCTGGCAGTCCAGGCCTGCTCGGTACTGGATATGTCGGCCCTTGTAGATGCCGACAGTCTACGAAAAAACAGATCTTTAGGCTGACCCAGAGGACAAAAAAGACTTAACAGACTTAGTCTGAGGCCTTGTAGTGGGCATAGCTGAAAGCGGTAAACTTGTCGTTAGTAATACTGCCAATGTTACTACAATCTTGTCAAGGTCAGGACCAAACAATATCAACCCTAAAGATGGTATCTGCACCTCTGCATTCCCAGAGCGCAGCCATAGGGTATTACGGAGGATACAGTCGCAGCCGGAACTCTGAAAGTTAGGAGACTGGTATCCAATATAGGCATTTCCACCTATGACAACAGCATATATTACGTGAGCGACCAAATACATTTGAACCCCCGACGTGTTGGAGGGGAAAAAACGTTACAAATGCATCAACCCAATATGCAATAGTATTAACCAACCATGCTATAGCCATGGTAGGATGGGTAACAACTCCTGAAAGCAAGTATACTGATTTCAGGCAGAGTTACCACCTACGGATCCGAAGAATCCGACCACGCAGGAATGGGAGGCGTAGTAACGTCTGTAATCAGACGAGTAACACGCCCATCCCCCCCAGGAGGGGCTCGTGATGACCCTCAGGGAATTTGGGACAGGAGGCCAAACACTGTTGTAACACCTCCTATCTGGCAACAGCCAGAGTCCCGCTATGCGATCCACCCGCTAGTCAGCAACAGGTAACCCGAAGGCACGCAATACTGAGGGTGTATGATACAGGTGCAGGTCAACATTCACTCTAACCAGAATGGACCTGCTACCAGCCCTAAAGCAGGGATAATAATACCTGAAATAGGCTTCCCCCCGTGTAAGAGGGAAAGAGCCCCGAACAGTACCCAGTTCACGGCAGAGCCAACTGGGAAGTAACCACAGGGCGTCAACCACGCCAATTAGCGTTTCGTAGAAAACGACATCCACCCAGGGTGGCTGTTGTGGTAATCCCTGCAAGGGGAATGACAGACTATTGTGGCACCAGGGGGAATTCATATACTGCGAAAAACCCCTGCAGGGAGCGGTAGTCTGTGTCACAGGGGAAGAGTGCAAGAAGCTGCGAGATACCCTGAGATGAAAAGGGCAGTATGGTGAAGTAACCCCAAGTGAGGTACAACAATGGGGCCCGCCCGGCGATCCGCAATTGAGAGGATCCCGAGAAAACAAACCGCCCAAGGGGGTCGTGAAAGAGGCCGGCACCAGATGACGCCACATACAGAACCCTTTATGAGTCAAATCCTCCGCACTAACACCTGCAGCACATGGCTTGCAGGATAGTAAAAATGGGTGCAGTATAACGCTCTATCTCCTGGTCAGACATATCTGACCAATCTTGGCGGAAATATTAAGCAGCACTATACTGGTCCTGACTGATGCCAAAAATTAGCTGCAGGGACCCATTTTCAGCGTATGCAACACACAGTTCCATCTAAAATATGGCAACGGGCAGCACGCAACAGTATGTGACAAACCACACAAATATTAACAAGTATATAAATGTGAGGTCTCAGAACCACCCTAAGTACAGCTGTATTAGGGCAGATAAAGAAAAGGGATAGATATACACTGACAGGTGAGAGAATAAAGTACAGTCAGCACTAGCATAAGTCACATACAATGCAGATATATACATATATACATAAACATGTCATATAATATACTGCACTATTACACTGCATTCAACTGCCCAGATTCAGTGTCTGGGAAGGCTACAGCGCTGTGTACACTGACCTGATGGTGAGGTACGCAGGGGGACTGGACTCACTGCCATCCTGAGAGATTTCTGCTGCACCACAGAGATAAAATGGCCGCTGGAGACCTCAGAGGAAGCGTGGCCCGCGGAGGAAGCAGCTCAGCGACGCCAGACTATGGATACTGAAAGGCGCGCTGAGCTGAGGGGAGGAGCCGCTGTAACAGGGAAGGCTGCCTCCCCTGGCCGGCTATTAACCCCCGGGACGCCGGCTCCCTGCACCGATCGTTAAGTCCCTGGTGGTCTAGTGGACACACGGGGTATGGGGGGCCCGCCGCCACTGCCGACGCCTCCGGTCTGTCCCCTGAGACCGGAGGCACAGGACTGCATTTGAAATGCGCGGATCACCGCTTGCGGTGATCCGCGACCTTACCTGCTCCCCGTGGATCCGGCAGCAGTCCTGGGCGCCCGCAGAGTCCGGCTAGTACAGACTCTGGGGTCCCGCTGAGATCCCCAGATCTGTACTGGCGTCTCAGCGCCAGCGGGGTGACGGAGCGGCAGCTTAGACGTCCTATGGACAGTCCGACGCTGCCGCGCTGAAGAGTCCAAAGTCCATGAAAAAACTTTGTCCCTAAAAAAATAAAATAAGCTTAGGGGCTGCTAATCAGCTCCCCCTGCGCTAACGGTGACCCGACTCCGGCCGGGCACCAACTTAAACTGAGGTGCCTCTGGCTTGGGGGTGGGGTTATAGGGAGAGTGGACCCAGTGCATCCTGGGAGCTAAAAGCTTTAACTGCGTGGTTCCCGGATTTGGTTCCCAACCTATACCCCCAAGGTCAACCCTGTGGACCCCCTATGGACCCTGAAGTAGAAAATGTAATACAATGAATGGATAATTTCTAATAATTTAATGTTAAAATTGAATGTTAAAACTAGCTTAAGGCTTCCTTAAAAAAACAAAAATACACACAACGCTGTTAGTGGTGATTAGCCGCAAGCATAGTCAGACTTCCTGTCTCTACACAAATTCAGTTTCTTATACAGTATGTTCCACACCTATTATAGTGGTGGTTTAGCAATTCAAAACATCCCAAGCAGTGAGCTCACTGTGTGTGGTGAGTGGTGATCCCCAGCCAATAACGTGACACGCACAGCTCAGTGTCTGCCTGAGATAACTGTGTGCTTCAGCAGACACACACCCTCACTGTAACCAGATCTCACAGGTGAACAGCAGTCTCAAATGACATGTGCCTCGCAACATGGGACATCACAGCCTGCAGCTTTACTCATAAACTACAGCAATGTGTTACTCATTACACACAGACAAGTTGTCTTGTTGACTCACAAAGCTGTATGTGATCGAGCTTACTTCCCTGACAATGGACACATTGCCTCACATCTTACCAAATATATTTCATAATTCTATGAAATGTGGCTACACCAAGTAATTACTGTTCTGTTTTTCAGAACCTTCTAGATATGCATTTCTTGCATGAATGCACACATGCAGAACAGCAAGGGAAAACACACAGCTATGCAGGTTCACCCGATTCCGCAAGCCTGTGGTTGGAAGGGCAGGACAGAGGCATTCTAGCATAAGCCTAATACATTGAATTGTTTTTTGGCACCCACTGACAAAGCGAATTGTTGCTCCTATCGGGCCCAAATTTCTGCTCACACCATCTTAAGGTGACGAGCAGAAATGATTTTGGGCACTATACTTTAGACGGGCTTAGCCTCTTTACGCGGCTAAACTGTAGTATTTTATACAGTGACAGGTCCATAGAGGGAGATCAGGAGCCTATGGACCAGGAACAAGTTCTAGATATTTTCATTCTGGCATGATATACTACAACAAAACACATGCTTGTGATTATAATTCAGTCTTTCATCTGTGTGCAGTACAGCCTGAAGGCAACTTGGGAATACACTTGGTACAAACTGAATACTACAGAGAATCACTAGGTTAAGTGTACTTTATGTCCCTGCTGGTTGAACCACATAACAGTGATGAATGTTTATTTTAACAGCATTAAATTCTCTTGCAAACTGCTTGGAGGTACTCGACACTACTAGCAAACCCTGGTATTAAAACAATGTCAATATAAAGAAGAGTTGAAAGTCACAATTAAAGGATAATTCATTCAGTTATGTCCCGTAACAAGTTTAGCATTGTTTTGTGGTGCTAAAATATAATCTATTACACGTGATCACAACACAGAATAATGCACATTGTTAGTTGCCAAAAGGAAACTTAAGCCTTATAACTTCCATGAGATTCTTAAAATAATAAACTCTGAATTAGTACCATCATTTAGACTTCTTCAATCTGTTGGTGGAAAGGAAATAGACATTCTGTTTATGAATTCGCTGCTCTTAGTAGATGCAAAGAGAGATGGTGTCTTTGTAAAGATCTCCATGTCAGTCAGTGCACACACTACCAGTTTAATTGGGGATTGGATGTGTTCACAACAGTTTATCTTAAGGTGCATCAAAAACTGCAATATCGGTTTAATTACTGTCCAGATTACAGCACATGGGTAGGACTACAGTTTGGTCTGTATGCCACTTCATGCTGGCGCTAGTCAGCAGAGATTGTGTGGCTCTCAAATGAAAAAGGGCTACTTTATAAAGGTCCTTTAGGATATGGTGATGCCCACTGCTGTTCTAATTTATGTCCCACCTACTGTAATGTTCCTTGTGAGAAAACGGAGAGTGACTTAAAGCAGAAGGCACAGAATGCCACCTGTTTCACTGTACATAACAAGTGTCCTTTTAACTCTGGGTCAGATAAGTGCAACCTCATGTCAGCAGCTGCTCTCATTACAAGTAGGAATCTATTCCATCAGAGGCATCAGTCCCAGTTCGTGTGTGTAAAGTGCTAGAAATTTATCCTAAAGGTTTCCTTATTCTATCAATAGCAAGTTCTCCTCCTCAGTTATACAACTGCTAGCGATGTGCATGAACTTAGGAAGATGGGTGGAAATTGTAGCATCCCCCTATGACAAAGCAATCAGCGTTTCCACAGCAACACTTACAAGCTATTCCATATAAAGCACTACAGTAATGGGACTAGAGAGCAGGTGGGGGAATAGCACTCACCAACATGGTCTCTGTGCTAGGATAAACAGTATTCATTTTGCATAGTATCTACTGCATGAAATAAGATATATATATAGGGAAAATATAAATAGAAAAAAAAAAGCAGGCACTCATAATAAGAGTCAGTTGTGGTAGTATAATGGAAAAGGGGACGATAAATCAAGAGATGCAATAAACTGTCTGATATATTCTCCCGCTCTCTGTAAAGGGGAAAAAAAAAAAAAAAAAGGATGGCACATGAAGGATGCAATACACAGGATCAACACTTCAGATCTCATGTGATCCTTTCTCAAGCATAACATTAAGCTTGAGAAAGGATCGCATAGGATCTGATTCACTGTCTTCACAATAACTGACATATTGCATCCCTCAAGTGCCATCCTTTTCCCCTATTTAGAGATGTTTATATAAATTGATAGAGATAATAGAAAAAAAAATAAAAAATCTATCCATCTATCTATCTCTATCGTGCTTATGCTATCCCTACAGAACATAACAAAAGAGGGAACTGCCAGGACAGATCTCCCCCTTCCCTCCCTAAAAAAATATGTAAATAAAGTAGGAGTATTGCAATATTACACACCATCATGTAATAGAAGCCAGAGAAAAAAAAAAAAACCCACAGAAAAAATGGGGGGGGGCGGGGGATTTTGGAAAATTAGCATATGTAATGAGATATCTAGGGGATGGAACGCAAGTCTAAACACAAAATTAATTTGTATTTCATATACACCTTATACACATAGCCTGAAGGTAATTTTATTAAATATTTTAAATAATGATTCATTTTTGTTTTATTAGTATCATAAGACCCAATTTTCAGTAAGCAAATTATAGACTTATTTTTTTTTAAATAAAAATATTACATTTAGTTTTGATTAACGTTTACGTACCCTAGGATAGATACAATATTACCACCATTATGTACAATTTGGGAGCTAGCCAAGCAAATTTAGGAAGCTGTACCATAAAATGAAAAAGTATGCGAATATTGGGCTGTATAAAAATGACATCAGCGCTAGACACCAACTTAAATTTATTTAGGTACGGTTCAGTCTGATTGCCAAACCGATGACATTTCGTATAGTGCTGGCTGAAGGGCCTGCTCAGCTAAGACATGCTGTTGCAGATCTGACTATAACAGTGACCCAAGTACTCAGTTTACCATAAAGGAGCCAAATACATGCCAACATTTATCAAGTCATATCAAGAGCCAAGAAAACACTTCACAATGCTACAGGCCATAAGGATTCTAGTTAAAAGATGGCATTTCTTGCAACAGTGATCTTGTGTATTCTTGGACATTAAATGAGACGTTCAGTTTGGGTAACTATTTGTATAGTGTAAAATGGTTAGCTAGTTGTTCTACATTTTAAAACTAACCAGAAGTCACATTAAACTGAAGACACATAACTGCTTCATATTGGGCTCTTGCAGTACTGTGTAGGTGTGTACTGTGTGGGTATTCAGGCCATAATGCTTTAACACATTAAAAAATATTGAAACAAGACAAATGGGAAAATATACCAATTTACACCCTTTCAGAATCCTTGTTCACAAGTGTCTGGCAAAATTGTCTGCTATGATTGTCATTTGCACAGTGCACCCCATAATGAAATAGGAGTAACTAGAATAAAGTCAATGAGTAGATAAATGTATAAACACAAAGAGGGCGATCCAGTTTTTTTTTCTGAGGCGCCAGTGCGCAGCTATTCAATTATTGCATCAATAGGGCTCGAGTGCTGCAGAAACCCATTTCTGTTGGACCCCTCTTGAAGTGCAAGTAGAAATGTTCGAAAAGCTGACAGTTTGGGCACCCAAACTGCATCTTCAGGGGCGCACCCTATAGCTAAGTAATTGGCACCGTGGCCCTCGCGCCCTCCAGCTCAGTCGGCACCCATTACTCCTCCCCCCCGCCTCAACCAGAACATAGCCTCCAACATTTAAAAAGGTTGGTATTTCATTACCAATAAATTTAAATTCAAGGGTCATTCCATGTCAGTTCAACCAGGGGTGTCCACGACCCATCTCAGATTTCTACGAAAAATTTTTAGTTGAGGGGATGTCAAGAGAACTATTTCTGCCAAATATCTCAACTGTCTGACAATTAGTTTATTAAATATTGATTTTTCAATTTATTAAAATTATTTTCTAATCGTGGCTTCTTTACCCAGTTTATTTGAAATATCACGGATGTTTATTAAGGAATCACCATGAAATTTGGACCCTTAAGGTAACTTTCCCCCCGAATCCAAAAATCTATACCAAATTACTTTATCTGCCTCATGTTTTGCGTTATGACAAAAACACACATTTTTCAAATAGAATTAAAAACACTAGGTTCCATCGACATTAGGGATCCCATTTTTTTGGGGGTGCTTAAAAAAGGTAAACATTACTACCACAAAAAAAAAAAAAAATCAGCAGGTTACTCTGTTTAATAGTGGAGGAAAGAAATAATGAAGTTGATCGATTACTATTGTACCGCATACATAATTAACACAAGAAACCATGACATTTAAAACCTTTAACATAACTTAGTCCATAACAACAATCTAATTTTTCCCTTGTTTGGAACTTGTTGTAACGGTCTGTAATTTTCCTTAAAGCATCAAGAGAAAGTGTATACGGCCTTCCAGTACTTCCTTGGATAGTAGGCACTTCAGTGTTCTCCCCAGAAAATTTTTCCAGCCGGGTGGCATCAAGAAGTAGCCGGGTGGGGCCTTCGCAATAATAAAATGTTTTAAACCCTGACTTTATAATGATTTAAACTTGAAATAACATTTTATATATTAATGCTCTTCTCATTAAAGGTCCAGTCGTCTGATTATGAAAAAGCTGCAAAGTCTGTAGGATCTTGTCCTTTTTATACAGCTCCCAGATACTGTTCCCACTTGCAGGCTCCCAAAGTGCGGGGTGGTAGGCTGTTTCTTGCCGGGTGGTGCACCCGCTAAAAACAGGCTGGGGAGAACACTGCACTTCCGTTACAGAGGATGTGAATAAAAGGAACTAAACACTTTATCTCTTGAAGGCCAGGACAGCACATTTGTTGATTGGTTTAATTTCATGAAGTGTACATTTTTTGTGACTGTGGTCATAGCGACGCTAACTCTGGTTCCTGCTGTCTTCATGTCGTCTGACGACAGTCGATATATGTGTAGCTCATCATTACTAATAGGCCGAAATCTGTGGTGAGAACGTGTTCCTGCCACAGTCTTTGCTGTTTCTAGATGGCTATGCAGTCTTGTATTTCGTTTTGTGACACGTAAAAAAAAACAAAAAAAAACTTTGCGCCATGTACATTTTCATTTGCCCAGCTATACATGTCCAAAGGTGTCAAGATGTGATGGGTTTCCACTGCTTGCAGACTGGTGCGTGTGGCTAGACGTTTAACTGTCCATCCAATGCCATCACACAGACTCTTACCATGAGATGTGGCAACAAAAATTCCATTCTGCTTGAATGTTAAAGTCATCCTTATGGAAGCATAAGTTCAAAAAGTTTTTGCAGTTCTTGTATTGTGCACTAGCACCATCACTAAAGTAGCAAACATACTCCAATTTTGGTAATAGTTTCGCTAAGTGTTTCATAACTAACTGGTTTTTGAGTAGCTAGTAATATGGCAGTCAGTATTTAAAAGACTACCAAATGTGCACTTTGAATGAGCAGCTGTCCTGATTGACTATCTTTGTCTACCTCTCTCTTTTTCTGTAAAGTGTCCGTCTCTCTAAAGAGAATGGTTGGCTGTATTTCCCCTTTGTACTAGGGACCTGAAAGTGACGTGAGTGAGGGCAGAAGTGCAGTTCCTGCCCATGACAGCCAGCTAAAGTAGTACTTTGTCCCCACTTAAACAAGTTTGTCCGCTCGCCACGCTTCGGGTACGGTGGCTCGCTACATGGTTATATTCCCCCTCTATGCCCACTTGGATGGCAGGGAATGACACTGGCTGATGACATCAGGGTCCTCTCCGTGAAGGGGATTTAGACATTACTTAAAGAGAATACCCTTCCCATCAATTTCCTAAGTTTCATTTTCTGTATGAGAGTTTTATCCCATTGCCTCAGGTTTAGTTCACTTTTTTGGTATGGTTTTTAACAATGTGTAAATTATGTATGCGGTACAACAGTAATCAATGTGATGATTTTTTTTTTTCAATTTGAAAAACGTGTGTTTTTGCCGTAACGCAAACCATGAGGCAGATAAAGTAATTTGGTTTTGATTTTTGGGTTCGGGAGGAAAAGTTACCTTATGGGTCCAAATTTCTTGGTGGTTCCTTAATAAACACCAGTGATACTTCAAATAAACTGGACAAAAGCCGCAATTAGCAAATTTAATAAATTGAAAAATCAATATTTAATCAACTAATTGTCAGACAGTCAAGATATTTGGCAGAAATAGTTGCTTTGACAACCTCTTAGCAAAAAAAAAAAATTTCTAAAAAAAAATCTGAGATGGGTGGTGGACATTTCATTTTTTTTTTGGGTGATCTAATGTGGAATAACCCCTAATAGTTATTCCCCCAAGTGGTGCATATGATAACTCCAGCAAAGTGCACAGACTGTATAAAGATTCCCACTATGGCCCTAACTGTGTGGAGTTTGTATATTCTCCCTGTGCTTGCATGGGTTTTCCTCCCACACTCCAAAAATATACTGGTAGGTTAATTGGCTCCAAACAAAAAAAGTCACACTGCTGCCCTTACAGCTCCTAGGAGCATCCTCAGGATGCTCCAAGCATTGCTGTATTCACTGGCGATTGTCGCTCCGTCCCCATGTGACATCACACTGAGGGGGAGTGGCCTGCAAATAATGTCATCTATATCAAAATGGCCCTCGGGAGAAGAAAAAAAAACATGCGTGCGCTATATAAATAAACATAATTTGGAAGACTATATAGACCATAAAGGTGGCATGCATTCCATGGATTTGAATTGGAACATATGCACCAATGGGTAAAGCTGTACTCACAGGTAGGAGAGAAAGAAGAGTGGAAAATAAATATTGTCACCCTACCCATAGCACACCTCACCAGAATTACTCCACCTTTGGGTCACCCCAGAGATTACAGCTTTTAATCGATCTCTCCTGGTCCTCCAACTCACACTCCCTGCTGCAATTTTTAAATGGGGAACTGTGGCCACTCTACCCCCCAAAACAAAGACTTTTTCCCACTGACCCAATAATTAGCAACTTCAAATAGGCCAGCCATGTTCTCCTGTGGTATTATCACTGAACTCCCTCACACCCATTGGCCAAATCACATTTTACAATCTGTGGGCGGAATTCAATGGTTTGCAGCCACTTACTTACCTGCTCGACGGAGCTATTCAGTTGTTACTCCTGTCGGGCGTGTTCAGCTGCTGGCGCCAGCATTTCAGCTTGCACCCCCTGGGGGGTGCAAACTAATGCACAAAAAGTGACCCGTTTGGGCGCCAAAACAGCACCTTTCGCCCAGCACTGGTGTAGCAGTTTTACGTGGCTAAACCCGGCCTCATTGGGCACGAACAGCGTTATATTCTAATAAATTGAATCTTACCCCGCGATCTCCTGTCACTAGACAGGATATCTGGCACAAGAAAGTTTTTTTTTTTTTTTTTTAATTCCACCCTGTAGGTCTTCAGATATGGTAACTGGTCATCGGCCTGGCAAAGACACGACACGGAATACTGAACTAGTCAAATTATGCCATTTTATCAGTTACAGTAGAAGTCATAAGACATTGGTTGCGATTCAATTCAGCACGATGTGAATAGCGCTGGGAAGGAGTTCCCGGAGCTATTCAATTTACCGCCTTAAGTCTGGACTAAAACCACTTAAGTCGGAGAAAGCCGGTTACCGCTAACCGGAAAACAGCATCGGGCCTGCACTTAGGTTGGATTCCTGCTCGCACCTCAGGAGGGTGCAAGAAGAAATCCTGCAGGCAGATTTAACAGCGTGGTCAATTGAATACCTACGGGAACTCCTTTCCGGGGCTATTCAGAATCATGCTGAATTGAATCGCCCCCATTGTGCTGGGTCATACATAACAGAATTGCATAAATGGCAATAGCTGTACTTTGGGTGCAGAAGCTGGATTTTCTTTTATTTTACGACGACTCAGGGCCAGATGCAAATAGCCGCAGTGATTTACAGCGTGAGGAAAAGGGTGGTATCCTCGGGCTCTATTCAATTACGGAATCTGTACGAAATACCGCCGGCCGCATGGCATTGGCAGGCCGACAGAAGCAGCGGAAGCCTGACAGCGCTGGAAATCCTGATCGTCCCTAAGGTAAGTATAAACTAACCTAACCCTCCTTAGGGGGTGCCTAACCCTAACCTCCCCCCGCAAGTGCCTAACCCCCCCCTTCCCCGCTGCCCAAACCTAAGTCCCCTCCGGGGGTGCCTAACCCTAACCCTCCCTCCCCCTAGCCTAACCCTAAGTCCCCCCCGCCCCCCAAGGTGCCCTATACCTAACCCCCCCCCCCCACCCCGCAGCACCCTGCATCCCTTCGATTGGGATGCCGGGCATCTTTCTCCTGGCGTTGGGGAAGTGACAGGCGTCTAGATATAGACGCCTGGCATGTCACCCTCGCCTGAATATGACAGTTGGGAAGCCGGCTGCCGGTACTAAGGCAGCCGGTTTCCCGATTGAGGTATACAATTACAACCCCTTTTCCTCATGCGGTAAAATTTCACCTAACGTTTGTTGACCCACAAAATCCAGGATAAGTACCTGGAACTACGAGCTAAAGGGCACATACTGTGGATTTCTGTTTGAGCCTCCTCAGGCT
Organism: Taudactylus pleione; assembly: GCA_031769625.1. Lineage (NCBI taxonomy): Eukaryota > Metazoa > Chordata > Amphibia > Anura > Myobatrachidae > Taudactylus > Taudactylus pleione. Next base: position 16,942,961 of record JAUIMM010000706.1, on the reverse strand, counting down.
CTAACAGAAATCCGTGGTAAGTGCAGGCTGCCACGGGCTGTAGTTGAATAGCTCCGAAAGTGCAACTAGCCCACGGTTAATTGACGTGGCTAATTGCATCCGGCCCATATATGTTAAACCCCAACAGGTCATGTTTTCTGAATTGCTTTAACCATGCACAGGAAAGTTAATCTATTTGCTGGGTCAGTAATTATAGTGCTTCTATCAGACAGACAGAAATCATGAGAACATTACCTGTTGGGGATATTTGAGGACTGGAGTTGATAACCCCTTAAAGGCCATTTAACCGTACAAGCCAATAATATGATTACATTATATTAATAATAAAATGATATACACATACATACACCAAGAAAAAATATAAGGCTCTACATACATAATTAACATTTTAAAGGCTCCAGTAGTATGGCAGGGTATAAAACAGGGATGAAGAACCTTAGGCCCGGGGCCGTGTAAGGCACGCAGAATCATTTGGTCTGGCCCACAGATCTTTTTTCTGCTAGCCTCATCTGGATAGCAGGGTGCCTATAATGGCAAACTGCAGCCAGAATCTATGCAGCAGTGCCACCTGGAGCGTCCTTAGGACGCTTCAGACAGGCACACCACTGCCCTTACAGCTCCTAGGAGCATCCTCAGGATGCTCCAAGCATTGCTGTATTCACTGGCGATTGTGGCTCCGTCCCCGTGTGACATCACACTGAGGGGGAGTGGCCTGCAAATAATGTCATCTATATCAAAATGGCCCTCGGGAGAAGAAAAAAAAAAAAAGGTTCCCCACCCCTGGTTTAAAACCACTAAACCACTAGGCATCACAAATACACGCCTTAGCTTAAAGCAGGTTTAAATGATATAATGGCTACGATTTCTCCTTGCATGGTACATCCATTATAACTAGGCGAGTATCCACTACACAAGAAAAATTAGATTGAACAATATCTGTTGTAAACGTTCAATTGCGCTGTCATTATGCCGGCAACGACCAGCAATGCGCACTCCCGCTGGTCGTTGTGGGCATTTGTCATCGTCTGAACATGCAGGCCAACCTGACGAGATTGCCAGGTTGTGCATCTTCGTGGATGAGGGAGGGTGCCTGCACTGAACGACATATCCACTGCACAGGATGATGAACAATTACAATATTGTAATCGTACAGTCGTTCCACTCGTGTAGTGGATACGCACCTTAAGACTTCCTCTCAGATTCAGACACTGGTGTTGCCCTGACATCCACTGAAGCCTCCACATTCTAAGCAGCTATAGCTCCTCCCAAATCTGTAGGACAGTGGTCTGACTGCATTCTCAATTTGACAGCCTGATTCAAAGTTAGGAGAAAAATAAAAGGAAGGAGAGGGAAATCAATTTAGCAGGAAGTGCAGCAGCTACGCACATATTAGCCAGATATGTTAGTACAGAAGTCCCAAGGTTCCCCCTCACTCTGAGGTGCAAAGGAGAACTTCTGATGCTGACTAGAAAGCACATCATGCTGATGTTGGGGAATTTAATTCCCCCAAATAAAAAGGAGGAAAAATTAGCATTTTGCTCCTTGAACAAACTGTGCTGCAATGCAAGGGGTTCAAATGCTCAGTCTTGTTTTTTGCTTGCAGGGAAAATACTGACTGCCTTTGTATGGTGCAAACAAATGATCAACTTTATATTTACACTGAAATTAAAGCTGCATACACACACACGATTTTGTCACCAGCAATTTTCTGAACAATTTTCTGTCAGATTTTTTAAAGTGTAATGAACGATTTTTTTGAACTACAAACGATTTTTGCATAATCCCTTAATGAAAATCGTTCAGTTGGTCAGTCTGACTGAACTACAAATGTGAACGCGCATGAACGATAATCGTTCATCGTCTTAACTCAGATTGTGAACAATTTTTACAACGATTGAACGATAACGATATAATTTATCGATAATCGTTCAAAAAATCGTTGTGTGTATGCACCTTTAGAATTAAGATAGGATACACCCCTTCCAAACACTTCATCGCTGCACATTTTAAAACCACCCCACCTACACTAGAACAGATTGTATTTTTTTGTTGCCTCTGAGCTCACAAGTAGACCCAGTGTTGTTACTAAGCAAGTCTGTCAACTTGTGAGTTACAGGTCTGCTGTGTTATACATGACAACCTGCTTCAAAGAAGCAGAAAAGTAGCACTGTGGATATATAGTTAATTAGGTATAAAATATTCCAGTTATGCGCAGTATTGCAATTGATGATACAGCACTTTTTCTTTGGTCACATAATGGCTTTACTTTCTCTACAATGTTAAACACATTTATGGGCCCTGTTAATATACTTTCATTCAAGCTAGTCTAATTTATCAGGCGTCTTCCTACATCTAACCTCAATATGCCAAGCAGCGCGACAACAAGAGATATGGTAAGAACTTACCTTTGTTATCTCTGTTTCTACGAAGTCCATAGGGTCCACAGGGTGACCTTGGGGTATAGCTGGATCCTGGATCCTCGGGCACCACGGAGTTAAAGCTTTTAGCTGCTCCCAGGATGCACTTGGGTCCAACCTCCCCTATACCCCGCCCCCGAGCCACAGGCACCTCAGTTGGTAAGCAGCCCAGGCCGGAGGAGGAGACGAAACAGAGAGAAGGAAGACTGGAACACGCAAGAACCATACTCACAAAAATGGGAGACGGAAAACCGGTGACCAGTCACAGAGCCCATATGAAGCCAGGTGCGTCAGGGCGGGTGCCCTGTGGACCCTATGGACTTCGTAGAAACAGAGATAACAAAGGTAAGTTCTTACCATATCTCTTGTTTTCTACTTCAGGGTCCACAGGGTGACCTTGGGGATGTCCCAAAGCAGTCCAACTAAGGGCGGGGACGCTCCTGTGCTGATAGGAGAACCCGGCGCCCAAAGGATGCATCCTGAGAGGCAAAGGTGTCAAACGCATAGAACCTCAAAAAGGTCTGAATGGAAGACCAGGTGGCCGCCTTACAGAGCTGAACAGCAGAGGCGCCACGGCTAGCAGCCCAAGAAGGGCCCACGGACCGAGTGGAATGAGCCTTAACAGAGGCTGGAACAGGTAAACCCTCCTGCATATAAGCCTCAATAATAACAGAACGAAGCCAACGGGCTAGAGTCTGTTTGTTGGCAGGCCAACCCCTCTTGTGAAAACCAAAGAGGATAAACAAAGAATCCGACTTCCTCACAGAACTAGTCCGGTCCACATAAACCTGGAGTGCCCTTACAACGTCTAAGGAAGTCTCCCCAGCCGAAAGATCAGGTGACTGAAAGGCTGGTACAACAATTTCCTGATTAATGTGGAACCTGGAAACCACCTTAGCCAGGAAATCAGGACGAGTGCGAAGCACCGCTCTGTCCTGATGAAAAATCAGAAAAGGGGGACGACAAGAAAGCGCCCCCAAATCTGAAACCCTCCTGGCAGAAGCAATTGCCAAGAGGAAAACAGTTTTAAAAGTTAGCCACTTGAGCTCCACTGACTCCAAGGGCTCAAAAGGAGGACCCTGTAAGGCCCTAAGAACCACCGCCAAATCCCACGGGGCCACAGGTGGCACAAAGGGAGGCTGGATTCTCAAAACACCCTGGAAAAAGGTGTGTACGTCCGGCATAGCAGCGATCCTGCGCTGGAACCACACCGACAGACCAGACACGTGTACCTTCAGTGAAGAAAGACGTAATCCTAAGTCCAAACCGGACTGAAGGAAAGCCAGAATACGCGAAACTCGGAACACCTGGGGATCATAGTTTCTGGCCTCGCACCACTGAAAGTAAGTGTGCCACACTCTGTGATAGATCCTCGCGGAAGCAGGCTTGCGTGCCCTCAGCATGGTGGTAATAACGGAGCTAGAAAAGCCCCGAGACCTCAGGACGGCTGTCTCAAGAGCCACGCCGTCAAAGATAGTCGACCCAGATCCGGGTGAAGACAGGGCCCCTGAGACAACAGGTCCCGCCGTTGAGGTAGGAGGTACGGAGCGTCAATGGACAGGCTCCGCAGATCGGAGTACCACGGCCTTCTGGGCCACGCTGGGGCCACCAGGATCAGTGTGCCTCCGTCCTGTTTGAACTTGCGCAGGACCCGAGGCAGCAGAGATATCGGAGGGAACAAGTAAGCCAGTTAAAACAGCCATTTCACCGACAGCGCGTCTATCAGACTTGCGCCTGCGTCCCTTGTCCTTGACCCGTACACAGGCAGCTTGTGATTGTAACGGGACGCCATCAGGTCCAGCTCTGGCAGCCCCCACTTGTCCACGAGTAGTTGGAATACCTCTGGATGAAGCGACCATTCCCCGGGATGCACATCGTAACGGCTGAGGAAGTCTGCCTCCCAATTGAGGACTCCTGGGATGAAAACTGCCGAGAGAGCTGGAAGATAGCGCTCCGCCCAAGCCAGGACGCGGGACACCTCCGACATCGCAGCTCGACTGCGAGTCCCTCCCTGGTGATTGATGTACGCCACCGTGGTGGCGTTGTCTGACTGCACCTGAACGGCCCTTCCGTGAAGAGCGGTGCCGGACGACTGCAGGGCTCTGTATACTGCCCGCAGTTCCAGGATGTTGATGGGAAGAATCGCTTCCTCCGCCGACCAACGACCCTGAAGTGACAAGGAGCCTGTCACCGCCCCCCAACCCCGGAGACTGGCATCTGTCGTGAGCAGAACCCATTCCGGGATCCAAAAGGGGCGCCCCTCCAGGAGATGCGCTGTCTGCAGCCACCAGGCTAGGGACAGACGCACCTCCGAGGACAACACCAGCATCTGAGAGCGGATCCTGTGTGGCAATCCGTTCCATTCTGAAAGAATCAGCCCCTGCAGGGGCCTGGAATGGAACTGGGCAAACTCCACCATGTCGAATGCCGACACCATGGACCCCAAAACTCTCATCGCTGAGTGCACCGACACTCTGCCACTGCTCAGACAACTGTGAATCCGCAGCTGTAAGGAGGAGACCTTCTCTGGAGTCAGAAAAATCCGTTGCTGACGAGTGTCCAGCAGGGCCCCCAAATGAACCATCCGTTGTGATGGGATGAGGGAGGATTTCTTCCAGTTGATCAACCAGCCGTGCGCCTGTAGACAAGCGACCGTCAGGTGGAGATGCTGGATCAGTACCTCCGGGGAGCTTGCCAGCAAGAGGAGGTCGTCTAGATACGGTAGCAACCGTATCCCCTGGCTCCGAAGGTGAGCCGCCATGACCGCCATCACCTTGGTAAATACCCTTGGTGCCGTGGAGAGACCAAAGGGTAGAGCCCTGAATTGGTAGTGGAGAATAGCAAACCGCAGAAACCGTTGGTGCGATGTTGCTATAGGCACATGGAGGTAGGCGTCCTGGATATCCAGGAAGACCATATAATCCCCCGGTTCCATCGCCAGTATGATGGAACGCAAAGTTTCCATCCTGAATTTGGGAACCCTGAGAAACCTGTTCAGGGACTTCAAATTGAGGATGGGGCGATGAGAGCCATTGGGTTTCTGCACCAGAAACAGCGTAGAGTAATACCCCATCCCACGTTGAGACTGTGGTACGGGTATAATGACCCCCGCCGTCAGCAAGGCCTCTATGGCTTCCTGAACCTGCAAGGCCTTGGTTTTGTCCTGAGAAGGACTTGTGCAAAAAAACTGGCAAGGCGGCCTGTGCCGAAAAGACAGGGCGTACCCCTGGGAGACCACTTCTCGCACCCAGGCATCCGTGGTGGTATTGTGCCAGCACTGGGCGAATTGAAGAAGTCGGCCTCCCACTCTGGGGTCCCCCAGAGGGAGGCCCGTCCCATCACGCAGAAGGCTTATCTTCTGGCTTGGAAGAAGGGCGCCTAGCACTCCAGGCTTGCTTCTTTGGCTTTGAGGCGGTCTTGGGTGCGGACTGCCTCGGGAAGGACTGACCCTTTGCCTTGCCCTGAACCCGAAAGGAACGAAACGCCGAGCTCCGGACCTTAGCAGGTGTAGTAGCTGAAGGGAGGAAGGCTGACTTGGATTTTGCCAGGGTATCTACTATTTTGTCCAGGTCCGGACCAAATAGTAATTCCCCATTAAAAGGTAAGGCCTCCAAGCCTTTCTTTGAATCCGCGTCTGCTCTCCAAGACCGCAACCACAAGGATCTACGAGCAGACACTGCTGCCGCCGAAACCCTAGAGGTCAACAGGCTAGCATCCAAAGATGCTTCTCCAATGTAGGAGGCGGCATCTCTCATCTGTCCTAACAACGCCCTCTGGACGTCCGGAGATTCATCCGTAAACGTGTCCTCCAAGGCGTTGGCCCACCCCTCAATGGCCTTGGCCACCCAGGAGATGGCCATGGACGGCCGGGCTACAGCCCCTGAGAGAGAATAAATAGACTTTAGACAAGTCTTCACCTTCCTGTCCGTAGGATCCTTCAGCGAGGATATAGACGGCAATGGCAAAGTAGCACTCCTGATGAGGCGTGTTACATGGGAATCGACTGCAGGCGGAGTTTCCCATTTCTTACAATGCGCTTCCGGGAATGGATAATTGGACGCCAAGCGTTTCTGTGGCAGGAAACGCTTACTGGGCGTCTGCCAGGCCACCGCCATGTGATCAGTCAACTGATCAGACAAGGGGAACGCTGTAGAAGTAACCTTAGCTTTTTTAAAACTAGGATACCTTGACTTGGGAGCGGGTGCCTCATCCTCAATCAGAAGAATAGCCCGCACCGCCTTAACCAGAGCCCGCACATTGATGGAAGACTTAGTGTCTACCTCCTGGACTGAGGCATCTGAGGCTGAGTCATCCTGTACCTCACCATCATCCGAGAACCCCTCAGAATCCGAAAGATGCGCAGCCTGTGCCATGACTGAGCGTTTAGACGTCCTGGAGGGCACGTCACTGCGCAACATCGACTGAAAAGCCGAAGATGCTGCCGCCAAATCTTGGACAGTGTGGGAAAGCGCATCCACCCAGGGTGGAGGAGCTGTCACAGGAGCCTGAAACGGCACCACAGCCGGCTGTGCCACAGGGGTGGACTGAATATACATTGGCAACCCCGCATAGGGACCAACAGGCTGAGACCCCGGGGGAGTCTGCAATAATTGTGGGACACCCGGGGAATGGGGGATGGCAGGCTGGGGCAACGCCCTAGTAGGGGCAGCAGTCGGGACCGACAGACGGTCCGCGATGGACACCAGCACCTGGGAAAACATCGCCCATGGTGGCTCCTGCGAAATGGGAGGTTTAGACGTACCAGGGACCGCCTGGCACCGTCCGCACAGGCCGTCCTGTGACAAATCCTCCCTATCCACTCCTGCAGAACAGCGCCTGCAGGAGAACAATGCTGGAGCCCCGGAGTGCTCAATCTCCTCCTCAGACATGACTTAGGAAGAAAACGTGCGCACTCACCAGTGTGCTGAACAACAGCCCACAATATGGCACCGTGTAGCACACAACTGTATGTGACGGACCTCACAAATACGTGATCTATATAGGTGAGGTCAGTAGAAACACCCTTCCCCCGCACACCTGTAGGGCTTGTAGGAGAAGGAAAGGGATAGGTACAGGCTGACAGTAAGTAGAAAATAAGCACAGACAGGCAGCACTAGCAAAAGTCACATACCATGCAGGAAGATATACTCACTGCACCTTTCCACTACAATCAACCTCCCAGATTCAGTGTCTGGGAGGGCTATAGCGCTGTGTACACTGTCCTTGTCGGGGGAGAGGTACACAGGGGGACCGGTCCGCGTGCTCCCTGAGAGTATCCACGCTGCCAGTAAGAAAATGGCCGCTGGAGACCTCAGAGGAGGAGTGGCCCGAGTAGCTGCAGCTCAGCGACGCTAGACTCCGAGCTGAAAGGCGCGCTGAGCTGAGGGGAGGAGCCGCTGACAGGGAAGGCTTCCTCCCCTGGCTAGCATATTTAACCCCCAAGGTTGCGGCATCCCGCTTGCCGCTTAATTACCCTGGTGGTCTAGTGGTCTGGCGGGGTATGCCTCCGATGGAGGGGGGGCCCGCACCCACAGCTAGCGCCACCGGTCTGTCCCCTAGACCGGGGGCATGGGATTGCATATGAAAGGCTTTACCCGCGCACCGCCGCTAATCAGCGGTGCGCGGCTTACCTGATCTCCCCGGCGTCTTCCGGCAGCAGTCCCGGGGGAAGCCAGAGTCCGGCTAGTACAGACTCTGGCTTCCCCCGCCGCGATCCCCAGTTCAGTGCTGGCGTCGCGGCGCCAGCAGGGAGAAGGAGCGGCAGCGTGGGCGTCTGTACAGACAGCCCTTCGCTGCCACTCTGGAGAAAAAGAAAAAACTGTAGTCAAAAAATAAATAAATTTAACTAAGTTAAAAAAGCTTTAGGGGGCTGCTCCTGCAGACCCCCCCCGCAGGGTGACCCGACTCTGGCCGGGCACCATCTTAAACTGAGGTGCCTGTGGCTCGGGGGCAGGGTATAGGGGAGGTTGGACCCAAGTGCATCCTGGGAGCAGCTAAAAGCTTTAACTCTGTGGTGCCCGAGGATCCAGGATCCAGCTATACCCCAAGGTCACCCTGTGGACCCCTATGGACCCTGAAGTAGAAATGCCTGACGTGAGTGAGCCGCCAGGTTCTGTTAGACTCTGCTTGAACATTACTTTTTGGATGAAAATGCGTCTGTCAATGCGATAAAACTAGGACGCACCAGGATACTGTGCTGATTAAGTAGATGTGCAATACTTTTATATCTCAGTAAATAAGTCTGTAAACAGAACTTGGCGTAGGAGAAAAAAAATAAAAAAAGCTACGGCCGCTGCATTGTAGCGCTACCCATGCTGATTCAGAGACTCAGTGGCACACAGATATACAAGTGTTGCATACTGTAGTAAATTAATCAGCAGTCTCCTGGTGCATCTTCGTCGCATTGTGACTTAGACACATTTTTGGCGAAAAAGGATGCCCAGCGCTAGACGTGTCTCACGGAACCTAGCGCGCTGAGGGGGGCTATTTGGCGCTACTGCAGCAAAGAAGTGCGAGGACACATCTCTATCAGTCATTTTAAGTGCAGTAAGGTTCCCTGCAGTAAGTATATTGAAGAACAAATAATGTCATGTATAGGAAAGAAAATCCACACATCTCCACTTTTGTCCCAAAAATCTGATAAGAACCAGGAGCATTTAGGGCTTGTCCACACAAAACAGCATGGGCTTGTATGAAACAGAACTTACACTAAAAATCTAAAACAACAATTAGGTATAGTTCAGCATAAATGATGATGTCCCTTACTAAACTGTGCTGTCTGTATGGAATAACACAATAACACATGGCATTAATACCAACAATTAATGTCTATTGACATTTCCATGGTAGTTTAAGTGGGATGTAGTCAGAAGTTACTATGTTAACATAGTAAAAAAAATGTTGACATGAATCTGGTCAACATTCTCATTATGAAATATCAGATAAACTGTCAACGTTGTCAGAATGTCGACATTAGGGTTAGGCTGCAGGGGTTAAGGTTAGACACCGAAACGCCAGATGATCGGAGCTCTGACCCGGAAAGGACAGTCACATGACCACCAGGACCCATAAGATGCCACTGGAGCAGTTGGGAGCAGGCAAGTCACCGCTGAGCAACCACGATAAATTGCCGACATTCTAACATGTCGACACTTCATCGCTGTCTACATAATTGATGTCGTCATGGTCAAGGGCGATATTATGACCATGTCTACATTCTCATGCCAACATGATTAATGTTGACATTTCGTACCAAACCTGTTTTAGTCAGCAGATTTACAACTTCGTCCTGACCTTATGTGAGATTACTGGGCGACGGCAATGGACCACAAGGTCCAGAAAAAAGCAACATAGCCCATATAGGTCACTATGTAGGACTGACTCAGCCCTACCCAACAACCCACTTAGCCAGTACTATGGGCTCCCAGAACCACCACTATACTGTTATTCTGATGTATTCAATACTACCCCCACACAATCTTACGGGACGACACATACCTTTTTAGTACGGATATCACAGCAACAGCAAACCCATCTCAAACACAAAATCTGCACTATGGGCCCGATTCACCACAGATCGCAACTGCATCAGCATACGCAGATCGGCTTATGGTGCATACTGTGCATGTGTATGCTTCGCAGTGCGCGTGCATGAGTTAGCTTTGTATCTGCGTAGGTGACCGCAACGCTATCGTAGACCGAGGGACGGGTAGTCCGTGTTTGGAGGGTGGTGACAGGGTAGTGGTTGAGAAATGCAGGCGTGCCTGTCCGTTTGAACACCGTTGCATGGGTGTGAATAAATTAGCCACTGCGATGGATTACGCAGCTTGAGTACTTACTGTGTGCGACGAGGTTAGCAATTTCGGAGTAAGGTCAGACCAGTTGTAATTGTGTGTGAGGGGCTGATGTTATTCGATGTTCCTAATGTATATGCAGGACTACAAGGAATTATGGATGTGAGATAACGGTAGTGGGCGTCTCTATGCTGGCTGTGCGACAGCTTTGCGATTGCATTCTTTAGCATATTTTCGCAGCAGATCTGCGTATGTAATCGCAGCCACGATCCGTAGTGAATCAGGCCATATGTCCGTAACATACCTTTCATGTACAGCCATGGCCAAAAGTTTTGAGAATGACACAAGGGGTATATGTACTTAAGTGCGGGTTTTTAGAAGTGGAGATGTTGCCCTTAAAAACCAATCAGATCCTACTTAACATTGATCTAGCACCTTCTAGAAGATAATAGCTAGAATCTGATTGGTTGCTATGGGCAACAACTCCACTTAAAAAAAAAAAAAAAAAAACTTTAGTAAATTTACCTCTAAGTTTTCAATAAGGTCTTTACTGTAAGTTAGGGCCAAATGGTGAATGATTTTAGATGTTTCAACAACAACCACATTTCCCCGGCCCTGCAGCTAGTCACTCATTCTCTCAGCAACAAAACCTATATGCAAAGAAAACTCTAACATGCCAAGAAGATAGTAAAATGCGTGGGGTTTTTCTCTCCAACAGATTGCCCAGTTTGTCTCAATTACAGTTTGTCCGGTTTCCAGTGCTTGGGATCAAATGGGCGATGTCATTTTCTCCCACACATTACCAGATTTTCATTCCAACCAGTCAGTCAGTTAGTTAGTTGGACAGAATCTTAACGTTCTAGGGAGAGATGTACCAAGCCTTGAAGAGTGATAAAGTGGAGAGACAATGTACCAGCCAATTAGCTCCTGCCATGTCAAAGGCTGTGTTTCAAAAATGACAGTTAGGAGCTGGTTGACTGGTACTTTATCTCTGTCCTCAGCTTAGTAAAGAGACCCCCTAGTACATCTGCCCCACAGTCTGTAATGGGTAGGTGAAGGAAAAGGGGGCATAACTTCTTTACCAAAATTTGCACTCACCATAATTCTAGGATACTATAACTCACTTTTAGGAAGTACAGTGAAAAAAAAAAAAAGTATATATATATATATATATATATATATATATATATATATCTCTCTCAACATAAGTGTTGCTAGAAGCGCAGTTTCCCCCTCAGGCACAATCTTTTGTAGCAGAATTTGGCAAGCCTCAGGAACTAAACACTTATTGCAGGTACCCAACGCCGGTCATACCGATACTAGTGTTGATAATAAAATGAATTACAACAGATGCAAGACCAACAATACAGTGCCATAAAAGTATAAACAGGTACTATTTTTCCTTTTACTCATCTCCCCATACAACTGTTAAGCTTATTCAACAAAACCTACACAATGTGAAGTTTAGCCTTCCAGCAATGCTCTTTATCAAGATATACAGTCACATAAGCACAAACACATGACTGCCAGATTTAGTATACAGCAGACTCTGGCAGTTATTACATATTTGCTGCAGGACATGCTTCATACAACAGCTAAAACAACCAACTATAAGCCTAAATAGCAAGGAATGAAACAATGAATATCCAAATAGACAAATGTCTGTTTTATAATATTATTATTATTATTATTATTATTAATAATAATATAAAGTGTCCCTAAAACACAAACCACACCATTTGCCATGTTTAGTAGGGATAGAAGTGGGAGAAAGTAAAGATGTCAGGAAAAAGGTTCTTGCATTAAATCTCACTAGCGCGTACAACTACAGTATATTACCACTAACGGCTATAGGATAAAACCAAAACAGGTCAACAATGCCTGGAACATGTGATTCAGAAAACCATCTATAAAACCGATTCCACTCTGTACTATATTCCCTCACAATATGCAGAAAATAGACAACCAGCGCTAAATACAGTAGCCAGAGTTTCCTTTCCATTAGAACATACTCCAGGAGACCAATAAAGCACAAACCAGCTGCACCTCCTACTTGTATAACTATCCTTCCAAATAAATTAGAGATGAAAAATAGAATATTTTCCATCTTGTTTCTACTCTATTCCCACCCATCCAGATACTTAGTTGCAGAAGCTTATTTATATGAAATAGAGAAAAAGACATAGCCACAAGGGATGGGTTATCCACTTAGAATGGGCCAGTCAGCTGTGATAAGAACGTTGCAGAACGCTCTGAACAAATGATGGGAGGTGCAGTGTATGACATGCTGCATCCACCACACCCACCTGTAATACCTAGCTTTGTACTTCTGTTAGCCGCACAAGTACTTCAACAATGAAGCCAGCGGTCCCCTTCAGAAAGGTGTGAATCAGCCCAGTTATATGACTGGTGATTCAGGGGGGAACCATGAAAGGTCTACATCATCTTCTCTGGTTTCCTGTGAAGTATATAGGAAATGGGCCTCAGACTGCACACCCTGAACACATACATACAATAATAATAATAAAAAAAAAATCTCCAAATTAACGGTTTGTATATAAATAAATACATTTTTGCAGTGAATAGAGGTTTTTGACATAATCTTGGCCAAGGTTATGGGCCTAACCACCACATCTGGGTAACCTCTGTCGGGTAGGTCCCTAACATACTAGGGTTCAAATCCAGAGCGCAGGACACCCCTAAACTAGCCCAGCTAAACCACCTCAAGACACTGCTATAATAAAAAAAGTGAAGTGTAAAAGAGATAGCTAAGAGCAGCAGCAGCTGCATATAAAGAATAAAAATGAAAAAGTGAAATACATATATAAAAAACAGACAGTGAAGCATTAAAATGTGTTGAAAGAAAAATGTGTTCTACTACGGTGCCTTGAAGCAGATCAACCAAAGCAATCCGGGGAGTCACGTCCCAAAAATGAACCAAAGCTGCACTACAGAGTCTAAATATTTGCAGGACTTACCTATACTGTGCATATTACAATGCCAGACTCCATGCTCTAACCAATGTAGTAGTGTGAAGTAGTACTTTACAGGTCCCAAAATGTGATTTAATAGGTATGCATTTTCCTACCACACTGCTATTTATCACAAAACTTTTTCACCAAAAACACATCACAGAGAAGGAAATATGGCGGTCAAGCAACCACTAAAACACAAGTTTACCAAATATAAAATTAGTTGTATTCAGTAGAACAACATTCAGATACAGGGGGGGAATCATTACTGTTTAAGTCATTGGGTAGGACAGATAACACAAGCAAGGGCAGGGGAACTTGCTGAAGCAAACTAAACAGAGTGGCGTATGGGCATTAATACAGTACGCCGTGATTTTGCACCTAACATATGGACAATGAATACATGTAGTTGCGGGCTTTCTGGCTCCTGAGAATTACTTAGGTAAGGCACAGAGAGAGAGAAGAATGTATTTTATAAGGCACTCATTACTAGTGTCTAGTTTTACATAGATATATAAGTAGTCGATTTAAAACCTTGATTTCTCTATTCCTTGTTTTATATGCAACATTAAAATGTAAATAAAGAGCCACAGAGAAACGTGCTGTCAAAACAAATGTACTTTCTGCTGTAAGTTTGGTAATAAAGATGTAGAATATGCATGTGTGACTTTCTTATAGTCAATGTAGCTCTATAAAAGCTTCAGTTTAAAGCACTAACTAAAACCCAGCTCTGTACATAACTAGCTGGTATAGATCTTCATTACCCATATACTATTTATTTAGTTTTGTTTTGTTTGCTTGAAATATAACCTTCTGCAGGCAGAACATTACAGTACACAAATTTCTACTTGCCCATAGGATTAATACACCAGGCTACAAACAAGTCAAGTTATGGAACCTGAGCCAAATTGTTTTGCATAAATGCAAATATTTCAAACACCACAATCTCCTGGTAAAAGCAGTTGTAAAATTTATTGGAAACTCTGGTAAAGGTTACAATATTAAGACACATGCAATTTTCATCTGATTAATTTCAGTGCTACTCAAGGCTCCTAAGCAAACCTCACATGAAATGCAACAGGCAGCATCCCACAGAAGAGCTTCAAAACGCAGGTGACATGTTAAGAGACCTCTCATTAATCACTGAGAAAGTAAAGGTACGATAAAACCAACTGTTAAAGATTTCTTCTCTACAGAGAACGATAAGCAATACAGCTGTATTGAAAAAAAACAAAATAACAACAACAATATAAATCCCAGGAAAAGGAAAATACTGATAAGTAACCTAGCAAGTATCTCAAGTACAAAGGGATCATATCCCCCGCATAATTTAATTTAAGAATGGACCCGTAAAAGTTCTATACACTAAATACCTGCTAGATTTACTAGAGGAGCAATTGTCCACCAGCTTGTTGAGTCCACATTCGTCTCACAGCCTGTCCAATCAGGTACATGGCTTGATGGAGCAAAACACGCAAACAAGCTTTTGGAAAGATTTGCCTTTACCAAGCTGCCGCTTGAGCTTTGCCATCATCAACACAAAGAAAGTGTGCCCTGCATCATCTTTTACCTGACCTCTGGAAGGTCACAAGATACAATTTTCTTTACAGTAGACAATACAGACGCCTTAAGGTCTTCAGACTGTAAAACTGCTACACAATGGCATATTCAGATATACCCCTTTTCAGTCATGCCTAGAGAGAAAAAACAAAAGTGTGTGTCAAAAACATACTAACATCTTCATATTACACTTGGCTTCAATTTCAGAAAAAAAATGGGCTATATACACACATATAGATATGGATAATACTTAGTTTAAGAAACCCATTTTAAAAAATAAAACTTTATAGAATATAGGAAGGATGGGTGTAGGGTAATCTGAACCAATGAGAAACAATATTGCCCTACAACAACCAAGGGAAACCTTCAAAAGTAAATAGATCACTAGCTGCAAAAAAATATCATATGTATATGTACTATATATATCCAAACTGCTGGCACTCCTTTGGCTTAAAGTGTTATGTGCATCAGTGCCTTGCTGGACAGTCTGCTCCTGAATGAAACTGTATTCATGTATACCCAGCTGTAAGGCAACGCTCAGACGTCTGAGAACGACACTGGACCCCAATGTGCAGTCAAAAATTCAGAACACTTTATTTGGGTTCTTTCATTAGAATACGGACATTTACTGCACATGGGGTCCAGTGTCGTTCTTATTAGACATCCGAGCGCTGCCTTAAAGCTTGGTGTATGTATATATATATATATTTTTTTTTCCCCAAAGCCTACCTACCACCCTTCCTATAGCTCCACTCTCCTCCCTTCACTCACCTATCCCTTTAGCATTCAAACTCTGGC
The DNA here is from genome assembly GCA_031769625.1 of Taudactylus pleione. Classification (NCBI taxonomy): domain Eukaryota; kingdom Metazoa; phylum Chordata; class Amphibia; order Anura; family Myobatrachidae; genus Taudactylus; species Taudactylus pleione. The sequence continues at coordinate 16,927,421 of JAUIMM010000706.1, read as the reverse complement.
GGGCAGGGGCATCCTCCCAAGCACTATCCTGGCTGCCTTCCAGTGCTCCCCATCTCCCAGTCCCCTACAGAGAATCTGTGCTCGCCCTTTACTGGGTACAGGATGACTGCATGCTGATCTGCCTCCCACTCCCCGTGTCACAGGGCCTCAGGCCTGTATGTATATAGCAGAGAGCCCCCCATCCGCGTCCTACGTCGGTTCCCAGCTGTGTGCTGCTGCATGGGTATGTCAGGTGACTGTACATATGCTACATCCGCGCTGCCTGTATAGGGCCTGCACGGGCTCAGTGACCAGCGTACAAATGTAAGCGATAATATAGATCTCTATCAGGCTTAGGCCCACAAGGAACAGTGAACCATGGAAGTACAAGTCCCAGCATAACAGCCATAAACTGGTTGGAGTCTGGGAGAGGGAACCCATGGAAGTTGCCCCGCCAGGTGGGTCGGCCCATCATGCACCCGCACAGATGACACCTGCCAGCCAGAGACAGCTCGCACAACACCCGGAAGAGAAGATCCTCTGACAGCCACGCCCCCCCCAGTGACGCCGCCATGTCACTGGCGTCATCTCGGCCAACCGACACCACTGCCAGCAACGTCACAGCCTTCATATGACCTTTGAGCTTCGCTAGAAGCGAGCTTCTTACCCCAGCCCGCCACACAGCGCCAGCGCGTCTTGTAATTACGGCGCTGTCGGGAAGCGGGCCGGCCACACGCCGTATATCTCTCCCTCCAGGGTCCTGCCGCATCTCCGCGGCTGTGCCTCCTGCCCGACTGAGCATAAAATGGGAAATAGCCTCTACAAAATGGCGCCGAGCCCCTTGGCGAGCGCCTGCGCACTTCATGGGAGCGCGCACAAAGCCCCGCCCCTTGCGCAGCGCCTTCAGCTGGCTCTAAACTCGGCTTTAGTTCCGTTTCCAGGAAACAGAGCAGCCAATCACACGGCGGGCAGAGGTTCACCGCTCACCAGGCGCAGCCAATCAGCGCGTTATGCCTTCCATCCGGATCTTAAATGTCTAATCACGCATAGAAAGGGGCCGAGCTCCCTTAGAGCCGTGCAATCAGCGGCGGCAGCTGGGCTCTACCAATCAGGAGGCGTATTCCCCGTACCTGTATCCGGGGCAGCCAATTATGTTTCACAGTCATGCAACCAATGAGTGCTCCGTGAGTTGTCACCAATCGGATGCTGAGTTTGCTCCCCACGGCGTGAGGATGAGCCAATGGTGTTCCGAGAAGGACTGGTTCTGCTCAACAGCTTGTTATTCCGTATAGAGCTGCTCGCAGTTCCGTGCCAGGGGGGAGTTGTAGCAGCCGAGTGCGTGAGTGAAACTTTCCCCTTATCTCACCCGCTCTGGTGCTCCCTGCGGTCCGGGGGGCGTAGGGGCGGCCGGTGGGGGCGGGATCCCTCAGCTCGGAGCATCCGGCTTGGCCGAGCGCTGACTTCTCAGGCGAGAGTTTGGAGGTATGTGACGGGGCTGGGGAGTGAATGGCAGGCGGCTGCGGGAGGAGCAGGGTGGCTGGGGGGAGTGGGGAGAGTCTGGCTGAGCCTGGAAGTGTCTGGCCCCGGCCCCTGTGAGGATCTGACCGGGCATATGGGGTGTCTCGGTGTAGCCGGGGAGGAGAGGGGGGGGGGGCTGGAGAACCGCCGCTCTCCTGCTCCCAGCAACTTCCACAAAGGGCGCGGGGGGGGAGGGAGACCCCACAGGAGGGTGACAGGGACCCGGCGAGCAATGGCGACGTGACACATCCCTGCTAGGGTGCCGGAGACCGGGCGCTTGTCCTCTCCCCCCGGCCACTGTGCACAAAGCCTGAGACCACCCGGCGCATTGCTGAGAGGGTCTGGCCGGGCCTGTAGCTCCCTGCACAGTCCTCACCCGCTGAGGGGCCCTGGGGTGGTCACCGTGGCCCTGTCTGGCCATTCTATAGGAAATCAGTGATGGGCAACCTGACACACCTCAGGGGCCACATGGGTGGTCTCTCGCCTTCAGCAGGGCCACACAGCACCCTTCTTCTCACTAACAAGTTACAGTTAATGAAGGAAAAAGACACCTATCTAGTATGTCAGCAGGGATTTGACACATGTTACAAGCTTTTCTGCCAGTTAAACAGGAAGAGCCTTAGGGCCACAGGGGCCCACATGCAGGTATAAGGGCTGGCTGTTGGCCATCAGTGCTGTGGGCTGGGTGATACTGTGCAATGGATGTCAGTCATAACATCTCATCTCTTCTGCTTTGTCTCTTGCAGCTGTAGTGAATGCAAATCTTCGAGCTGGAATCCCTCAAATAACCTTGGACAATGAAGGTAAGTGGCTTAATAACCCCATGCCACAGCCGCTACCCATGCTGGCACATGCAGGGTGGGGGTTGTGGTACATTGTGCTTCTGGACTCCTGTCTACAATCTCTTGCAGACTGGAAAATGTACTTGTCAGTGGTGTATCCTTGGTGTTTGTATTTTGTTACACCAGAATGAGAGTTTGTATATCTGCACCATAGACAACATCTTTTCTGACTTATCTTCTATACTACTATATTATTTGTAGAGTGTGTCACATTGTACCCTTCTACGTCATGAGTGACAGGATGGGCTTTCAGACAGTTTGTTATGGCAGAGAAATCCTTTAGTGTTAGCAACTTTTCAGAGCTTTTCTTTAATATACAGTCTATGGGCGGAATTCAATTGATTCCAGCCCCTATCGCACCCGACGGAGCTATTCAATTCTTGCTCCTGTCGGGCGCGATCAGCTGTAAGCGCTACATTTCAGCTCACAGCCCCAGGGGGATGAGAGCTGAAAAGTGACCTGTTTGGGCGCCCAAACATCACTTTTCGCGGTCGCGCCCAGCACTTTGGTTGGGTTTAGCTGCGTTACACAGCTAAACCTGACCTCTATGGGCGCAATCAGCGCGAAAAACGGCATCAGTTGAATAGCGGCCCGCGATCTCCTGTCACTTTAGACGGGAGATCCGGACCGCGTAATAAATTGAATTCCGCCCTGTGCAACCAGTTTCACGCATGTACATATATTTGGCTTGTTTTTATTTTCTGTGTGTCACATCAGTTGTGTAGCATATGTTGTTCATTCCATACTGTAACAGCATAGCATTTAGAATATGTGGTGCAAACTGTTACTTCTGTGATTTTTGTTTAATCACGTCTGTTTTACTTGCATACAATTTACCATTTTATTGTGCCATAAGCATTTGTTCCATCATTTCCTCTATATTGAGTAAAGTTTAAGTTTGCCAATAAGGTAAAATTTAGACCAGACAATGATGTTGCTGAGAATAGTTATAAGTTTATAGTGTACTATGTTTTTTCTAGGTAGGCACTGAAACTGTGACATGTTTCTCTCCTAACCCCGATTGAGTTTGCTTACTACTTTTACATTGCTCTTGTGCAATTGCCTGGTTGTGACTTCGGGAACCTGCTCTTATCGGTTCAGTCTGGTTTCATGAAAGTGAACGCTTTTTAAAAAAAAAAATGCTTAACAATGTCCCAATGTACTTATGCTTTTTGCATTCTCTGTAGGATTTACTGTAAACCCCTTGCTAATTATGTTGGAAAATAATCTGTCTGGTTGTTCCCTTTCTTAGTAAACATTGGTGAAGTTGTGCATGATCTGAATGAGTATCTTGAGAGTGTGTAGACTGATGTTCATGGATATTGCATAAGCAAATAGTTTAGTTACCCTTGTGAAACCTATCCATTTTCCGCAGTCTCAGTCGCGGTTATTAGACAATACATAATGCGCTCCTAGGCCACCATTTCCCCGATCTCACTCTCTGTTATTGGGCATGCATACATTTTACTATCCTTCAAACGAGCCCCCATGTCTCCCATCGTCAAAAGACCCATTCTGGACCCCACCTCTCTATCCAACTTTTCGCCTCTAAAACTACATGATGCATACATTCACACCTAGAAGACTTAATAGTTATCAACATCTCATTACTTTTTCTATATTTATTATAATAACTCTTCTCTGACCAGATTTTTCTTTTTCTGTGTTTTAAACCAGACATTTTTTTTTTTTTTCTGTTCTCCGTTTGTTTTTTAAATTTGCACTATGATTTTATTCACATACAGTTCTTGCCATTCTCACTCCTATGTGCAGTATGGTGTTCTTAACAAATCAGTAAAGCAAGGATAAGTGCCACAGATTACTTCAGAACACTACAGTCTCCCTTTTAGGGCCGGCTGCCTTTCAGACTGTCATAAGTTTCCGTTTAATGTTAATGAACAGTTCATTCTTGTTCTCTGGCTTCTCGTGTTCGATCTGGATAACTGAGGTCACCGCTATATTTCTGCTTGTCTTTTATTAGGCAGCGGATGAGCCTGCCTACCTAACCGTGGGGACTGATGTCAGTGCTAAATACCGGGGTGCATTCTGCGAGGCAAAGATTAAAACCGTGAAACGGCTGGTGAAAGTGAAGGTATGTTGTACAAGAAATGGGGATGTTGGTTTCTATGTTTTTATAATGGGCTTGATTCAATGCAACGCGAATTGAATAGCGCCGGGAGGGAGGTCCCGGAGCTATTAATTCAGCGCACTGTTAACCCCGGCTAAGGGTTTCTTCCCGCATTCCTCCTGGGGTGCGAGCAGAAATCCGACAAAACTCCTAGCGCGATACTGTTTTCTGTCCTTAGCACCGTGGAAACAGCATCGCGCCTGGCAGTTTAGTTAGAGAATGCCACAGCTCACGACTAAACATCATCTTTTGGGGCACGAGAACCGGCATTCTCCAACAAAACAGTGCGCTGAATTGAATAGCTCCGGGAGCTCCCTCCTGACGCTAATCAATTCACGTTGAATTGACTTGAGCCCCATGTTAGGTTTATAGTTGCATTTGTTACCTCATAAATTTTATATTTGTATTAATAATTATATAAAATCAGACTTTTAGCATTTCAAAAAACAAAATGTGTATATATATATATATATATATATATATATATATTTTTTTATCTTCTTGTTTTAATGTTACTGTTGAATATGTAGTAATTACATTTTTTGTTGGCCAGAGCTCGGGGCCCATAGACTCCATCCTTCAAGTAATGTTCAGTTAGAGGGGACTGTTGCACTGTTATTGTTATGCTGCTCGCTTCCTCTGTTGCAGGCAGTGTTAAGGCGTGTATCCACTTGCTGAAAATGAATGACTTCAAAATATTGTTGTCGTTCATTATACTGTGCAGTGCCCACACTGAACGATATGTCGTTCAGTGCAGGCACCCTCCCTCATCCTCGAACATACACATCCTCGAACATACACATCCTCGTGCAGGCACCCTCCCTCATCCTCGAACCGTCATGTTTGAGCGATGCCGACAACAACTAGCGGGAGCGCACATCACTGGTCGTTGCTGGCATATCCACTGCACGTTTAAGGAACGATAACAATGTCGTTATCGTTCAATCGTCCATTTATATTGGCAAGTGGATACGCTCCTTTAGCCCTCTCGCCAGCAATATGTGTGTCTGTAAATGTTGTCAAGATGCACAGGTTCTAAGATGATCTTGCTAGTGTCTGGCTGGGGCTCCCGGGAGTTGTAGTCTAGTAACAGTGAGACCTAAATAATTGACCTAGTTGTAGAATATTTTAAAATAAGTTACACAGGACATAGATTCACTTGTTATCTTTGTGGCCAAACATATGCTGATCTGTCATATACAGCTATCTTCATTACTGAAGTCTGCTGAGTAATGCTGGGAATACTTCTTGCACAGCAATCACACAGAGCAATTGCACACAAATAGCTGGGCCTCCTTGGAAGAATAATTGGTCTATGTGGATGTTGGTGGCTTACTCTTCTCTAACATTTCCAGGTCAGCTGCTGGTCTCAAACGCCAACGGAGGTCATTAGCTATGCCAGCATAGATTTATGTCCTGTTGTCTGAGATTAGATCTCAATCAAAAAGTATATAAAAAAAATAAAAATTAGTCCATAAACTGTAGCGGCTAGACCCAATCACAGTTTGCGTGGTCGGCATAAAATACTGTGCCACACAGCTATTTTATAACCTATATTTGTTAGTTAAATCCTTGAGAAATTACATGATTTCTTTGAGATGATCTTTGACTGTCGTGCTCTTTAACTGATCATTTTAATTTTCTGCTTTCTCTCTAAAACATTTTGTGTTGGTCAGTGCAGTCGCTGAAACACATTTATTTAATATGGAAATGTTATGTGCAGGTAACTTTGAAACAAGACAGCTCTACGCAACTGATACAGGATGACCAAGTAAAAGGACCATTAAGGGTGAGTGTGTGATGTTTGTGTTGCTATTTCTTTATATGTTGGACTTGTCGTTAATAAAAATATATTTTTATCACAAGTGAGTTCCCATGTTGTCATGTCAGTCAGTGTTCATTAGGATGTCTTGTGTATTATAAGAAATAATGCTCAAGCTGCTGTAAGTTTAAGCTTGTACAAGAGTCACAGAACACCTGATTGGCTTCTAACATACTTAATAATTTATAGTAAGGGGTACATTATCAATGAATTTTTTTTCTTTTATTGGCTACATTAATAGTTTGTAATTTTTTGTCTCTGCAGAGAGCAGATGATATGAGCAATAAGAAGTTTAGGCATATCTAAATATGGCTTGGTACGGTCTTCATTAGGCTTAAGCAACCTCAAAATATTCTGCAACAACCATTGTGCTGACTGTAAAGGAGAATTCAAGTTGTTTCTCTGAACAAACGGCACCGTCTGTGGATGTTTTGCCGTCAGTGTCCGTATAAAATTAACCACATATTCTGTAATGGCAAGTGCTCCCAAAACAGCGATGGTAAATGATGACAAACACTTTAAGTAGGCGACCTCTATTGGCCTTGTGGTCCGGTCATCTTGTGACTGCATTATCAGGTTTTATAGGTGCTGGAAGTGAGCAAAGTGCTTGGCGTGTGCTGTATCTCATCCAGTTTCGACAATCTGCGCATGTATGGTCCAATTAAACGAAGATATGACTGCTTAACTGTTAGATCTAGAAGCAGGATTACACTGTGTGCGCCAGAAGAATGACTCCCCTTCCGTGTTTTGCCAGTGTCTGTAGTGCTGATGTGGGGAGAGTTCTCCTGAATTGTGAGTTCCTTGTCTTGGAGCCCCTACAGTCCTGTTGTTTGAGGTTGTTGACGAAAAATAGGTTTTGACTGGATATTGTTTACTATCTTTGCTAAGTGGAAGTTATTTTATTATCTGACATGGGAACTAATGCACTGCGGTATGAGGTATTTTGTGCCTCACCCCTCAATGTATCACAAGTTGCTTGCAAATGTATAGGTTGATATCTCCAGTATATTGGTTCAGCTCAAAATAATTACCTTAACTCTATGTAGGTATTTTCTTATTATTCTTATGCTATAATTAGGCGAACATAGGCATGAGCACCCTGCGCTTAAACCACTGAATCCTCTAACATGATGTCACTCTGTTTTTATTTTCCCTTGGGCATCCACATATTGAGTACCGGACATCGTATAATGTAATACTGGTCATCTAGTTAGTTAAATCAATTGTAAATTAGTGAAGGCATTTCTAATGATGTTTAGTCGTTTGTACTATTTACCTGGTGATGGATGAGAAGCTGGCGTGATGGGCTGGGAGTGCGGAATTGTACTGTGATGCTGGGCTGCAACATTGTACCCCAAGTCTAAGTAGCTGAAGGTGCCATTCATGCATAGGGATCAATCCAATTATGCGCGATGCCCTCGTGGGTGCGAGTCATCGTGGTAATGGCCGCGCTTGATGGCAGCTTGAAATCGCTCAAAACTGTTCGCAGCCCCATAGGACTATATACAAAATTGAGGGAATTCAGCCTAAAAGAGGGTTGCGAGATGCGGTGCCGATGGCGGCATTAAAATGTCTTGGCAACGGCAAAACTCATCCCATTCGCACCCCTCACGCTAATTACATTGAATGTTAGGAATCAGATGGGGGTAGAAGTGGCAGAGTAAAGAGTGCAGCGTGCATAGCTGTATGGGGGGGTTGTATAGAGCGTTTCCCCCTGGTTACTACCCTCCCCATGTTAAGTGCTATGCCTAAAATACTGTTTCAGTAATTTGCTACACATTTTTTTTTAAATTTCCAAGGTTGTAAGATGTAAGAGGTAGTATCTGAAATGGGTGTCCATAATACATAGTAACTAATACAGATTACCTGCTGCTCTGAAATTCTATTTGTTTTATCAGTGGTTGTTAATTGTGTATGTTACTATAGACTTCAGGTCTCTTGCACTTTTTTCTTAAGGGAGTAGTTAATTATCCTACTTTTTAAGGTGGCGTGTTCTAGACCAGTCTTCATTTTTTTCCCCCATTAAAATCTCATGCTATTAAGTTCTTCGTAGAACTTTTCTGGGTTTAATTTCATGATTGTAGATTTTAAGTTATAGCTCATTTATTTGTATTGGGTTTCCCTATAAATAAGGACATAGATAGATAGATATCTATCTATCTATCTCTATCCATATCCATATCCAAACACAATACTTAGAGGGCGCTAACAAATGGAAGGTTTTGTACAGTTTAATACCAATACAAATTTTACAATGGAGATACCACTGAAAACTTTCAGCTGACAGATATTAGCATGGAAGAATTCTTCTGATTTGGCCACCAAGGTTCTTATTCAATGTGTGAGATATCCATTTGGTTCTGTGAACATACCCTCTCACCAAAGAAATCACCCAACAATATGGCCAAATATTAGTACCGTACATCAGAATAATTTTATTCTTGATTAAATGTTAAAAATTAGCATAAAAAGCATATGCTTACATATTTGATGTAAGCATATGCTTTTTATGTAAATTTTTAACATTTAATCAAGCATAAAATTATTCTGATGTACTAATATTTGGTAATTGGCCGCATTGTTGGGTGATTTCTTTGGTGAGAGGATATGTTCACAGAACCAAATGGATATCTCACACATTGAATAAGAACCTTGGTGGCCAAATCAGAATAATTCTTCCATGCTAATACCTGTCAGCTGAAAGTTTCAGTGGTATCTCCATTGTGAAATTTGTATTGGTATTAAACTGTACAAAACCTTCCATTTGTTAGCGCCCTCTAAGTATTGTGTTTGGATATCTTTATGGTTGTGTCCTAGTAACAGGGACTCTCTTAGAGGTGCTGCTGAATTGATTGGTGCAACAATAGGCCCTCCATCCTTATATCTTTTTTTGTAGGCTGTACTTTTTTGCAGTTTACTGCTTTGAATGTCTGTGTGCAAGGGTAATCTTTGAGGTGCTTTGGTTAAAACCTAATTGTGCAGTCTGTAATCCTAATGTAATGTGGGTGTATGTCTCTAGGTTGGAGCTACGGTTGAGATGAAAGCACCTGACGGATCTCTCCAGGAAGCAGTTATAAGTAAACTGACAGATGCCAGCTGGTATACTGTGGGTGAGTCCTGGCAATATATAAATGTATGCTCACACTGGTTCTATGTCCTATTGTCCCACATCAGCTCCAGTGTGAAAGCCTTCAATATTGTGTTTCCCACTAAACATGCAAACTGCATAAAATATTGGCAGCATTGTTTATATACAACAAAACAAACTTTTTTTTTTTTTTTTTTTATAACGGTTAAAAAAAAATTCCCATTGATACACCTGATTTTTCCCATTTCACAAGCAGCTAAGTACTGCCTATCACAAAATTTCACAAAGCATATAGGGGCTTATGTAATAGGGTGCGAGCTGGAGCCACTGCTGGAATTCATGCGAGTGTTCCCGTATTTTTAAAGCGGCAATCATTTTAAAGGCACCACCAGCTTGTCCCTTAAGCCCTATAGTCAAATGATCTAGGATTCGGGTTTTTGTTATATGTTTTGCTTATTATGTGTATTTCTAAGTTTGTTTAATTATATTTCTGCATTAATCTCCTTTCCTGTGCATGAGTCTGAATTGTCATTCGCTACTATTTTAATAAAACGTGTGGAGTACACTACTAATTTTGTAATAGAACTTTTACTTGTTTTTGGGTTTGTGGTTTAGCATTTCAAACAAATAAAATGTGTGACTTATATAAAATATTTGCTTCATACTGGTTGTATTTTTTATCCTGTGTCTTAAATATAACTTAGTTTGAACCAATGTAGTGTTTTTCAGAAGTGAATGCAGTGGTCTTATGATGATGCCCTTAACCGCATCAAGAATTCAATTTGTCAACCTTGATGCTTAAAACACTGTTACAGACTTTCCAGCGCAGTTGGTCTGACGGTATGGTTTGAGAAAGGAGCAGTAATGTGATTGTATGCTTTATGTGACACTTGGCTGCAGGACAGAATCATGTGTGAGTGGTATAGGTTTTGTTTGAGAAGGGCATGGAATGTGTACGGTATGAGTTCAAAGCTGTGTAGATGTATTCCAGTGCTGAGTTGGCCAGCCTTGAAATAAATGTAAGCAAAGCTGAATGTTGGAAAAGGTAAACAGTGAAAGTATGCAAGGCCTGGAGTGTCAGTGATTATTGTGACTACATGTGGGTATCACATGTCTGTGTAGAGAACTTGCTGTGTGATCAGGAACAGGAAGTCAGCTCTGTGTTTTTCATTTGATAGAACATTTGTTATAGGAAATGGTAATTGTTCCACCAAAATAAACAAAATGATCATGAATTTAGCTCACGGTTGTCTGCCTTCATTATGGCAATTTTTGGTGATTATCTGTTTTAGGTTGTTGTTATATTTGCCACTTTATTTTGTAGTTTTTGATGATGGTGATGAAAGGACTTTAAGACGGACGTCCTTGTGTTTGAAGGGGGAAAGGCACTTTGCAGAGAGCGAGGTAATACAAACGGCAATGTCAGACTACTATATTAGCATTATGAAGGTCCCAACGTTTGCTCACATCTCTACTTTTCTCACTTGTAGACTTTGGACCAACTCCCGCTAACAAATCCTGAACATTTTGGCACGCCAGTCATTGGGAAAAAATCTAACCGGGGAAGGAGATCGTCTCTTCCTATGTAAGTTTTAGAGAACCACTTCTTTCTATTTTATTTTCTCTTGATTTTTGCTTTGTGTTTATTGTCATTGTATTCTTTCTCTAGACATTTTTACATATTAGTAGATATATATAGTAGATTACCTTATTTCTGGCTATGGCAAGTACATAGATCCTCTCACATTGAATGCTAAAGACTGTCAGACACTTGGAATATTATGATCATAACAAAAAACTTTGGGGTCTATGTACTAAGCCGTGGAGTGAGATAAAGTACCAACCAATTAGCTCCGAACTGTCATTATTCAAAGACAGTCTGTAACATGGCAGTTAGGAGCTGATTGGTTGGTACTTTTTCCCTGTCCAACGCTTAGTACATCTTCCCCTCCGTTGGTTATATGAACTGTTTACCTGTGAATTAATTGTGTGTGTGTGTGTGTGTGTGTGTGTGTAAAAAAAAATATATATATATATTTAAGGAAAGAGGTGTGCATAACATATTGCTTTAGTTGTGTACAGAGGTTGCATCTAGTATCTGTAGAGGTTAAGTTTTTGCAGTTGTTACGCCAACTATAATAGAGGGTGTAGTTCTCAGTGCAGCTTGAAATCTAATGTTGCTTATGCAACATTGATAAAAAGACATAATACTCATTGGCTCCACCATCTAGATGCTTTTTCAGGGAATCAGTATGATTTACGGCCGGCGGTTCAAAACCCGACAGCGGCGTCCCGACAGAGGAGGAAATCCCAATCGTCCTAAGGTAAGTACTAACTAACCTAATTCTACCCCCTAAAGCTGCCCATCCACTAGGTGATTAAACCTAGCGATGGAACGATAACGACGGTAGTTATCGCTCCATCGCTTGGTAATCGCCCGCAAATCGGGCAGTAAAAGGTTAAAAACGACCAGCGATGCGTGCGCCCGCTGGTCGTTTTTAACATCAATCGTCGCCTGAACATGACATGACTGTCAACCTGATGACCGCCATGCCATGTCCGGGGATGATTGATCTGCATACACTGAACGTTCAGTGTATGCAGTTCACCCCACGGGAGACGACTGCATCGTAATCGTGCCGTTGTTCCCCGCATCGTTAAGTGGATGGGCAGCATAGCCCTAACCCTCCCTTAGGGGTGCCTAACCCTAACTTGCCCCAAGTGCTAAACCTAACCCCCCCCCCACCCCCCCTTCCCCGAAGTCTGCACTAAAGTCCCCCGGGGGGGTGCCTAACCCTACTACCCCCTCCCCTAGCCTAAACCTAACCTCCCAGGGGGGGGTGCCTAACCCTAAGTCCCCCCCGGGAGCCCCTAAACCCAGACCCACCTCTCCCATAGCGGCTCTCCGCGTCCCGCTTACCTTCGATCGGTAAGCCGGGTGTCGGGCTCCCGGTGTGGGTCTCATGGCAGGCATCAGGATTTTGACGCCTGTCATTAGTGCCTTGCCGGGATTAGGCAGTCGGGAAGCCGGCGGTCGGGATTACGTCCGTCTGTTTCCCGACTGCGTCCCCTTTTTGAGATACTTTCATTATTCTTAGGGGTATATTTACTAAAGTGAGAGTTTTTAGAAGTGGAGATGTTGCCCATAGCAACCACTCAGATTCTACTCAACATTTAACTAGCACCTTCTAGAAGATAATAGCTAGAGTCTGATTGGTTGCTGTGGGCAACAACTCCACTTCTAAAAACTCTCACTTTAGTAAATATACCCCTTTAGTGTTCCTATGTTTTTGTAGGTCCACACTTTTCTGCTTATTTTATAAATTTACGCCAGTATATTAGTTGAATGTGATCCTATTCCATTTTTCATACTTGAGTCACAATATGCAGTGTTAGCTTCAAACCTTTAGTTCATGTATACAGTATTACCTTTTGATGTAACAGCTACACATCAACCAACTAGATGAGACTTTTATATGCATTTGTTGTACAAGATCAGGCCAGCTTGGTTTTAGTTTGTAGCGTAGGGGCTAAGATTAGGCACCAGCTACCAAATTATTCCAGCATTCATTCTTAAAGTAGATCGGACATTTAGGGGACCGTTCAATTCAGCTCACTGTCAAGTCTGACTAAATCCACTTAAGTTGTAGAATGGAGGTTAGCGCAACTAAAGCTGGATGTTTAGTCGCGCTAGCCGGCATCCTCCAACTAAAGTGCCGGAAAACGGCTTTGCAGCCGGCACTTTTATTCGGATTTCTCCCTCAGGAAGGTGCGAGAAGAAATCCTTTAGTTGGCCAAACACTGAATTGACTCGCTCCTGTAACTACCTCCCGGTGCAATTAACAGCTTGCTGCAGTGAATCCTCCCCAAAGGTCCTTCATTTTTTTTTTTTATCATGTTGTTTTATTTAGTAGTGTTTTGGGATCTCCAGGAGAAAATGTGTTGTTCAGCTTATTATTATTATTATTATTATTATTATTATTATTATTATTATTATTATTATTATTATCATTATTATTATAATAACAATAATAATATTATTATTAACAAATGTGTTGTTCTTTCTAGCCCACAAGGCAGTAGAGCTGGGATGTATAGAGAATACTAGCCTAGCATAACTGAAAGAGATGGGCGTTTTATACATATTTGCATCTGCTCTACAGTTTTAGTGTATGCTGATGTGTGGTTGTCATGGTACTCCCTTTTATGGTCTTGTACAGAATGGGACATACTGCGTTCATGCACACTCGGGGAGAATTCAGTTTCGTTTTTTTGTGCGCTCATAAGTAATGAGCGCCTGACGGAGCAATTCAATTGATGCTCTTATAGGCTGCATGTGCCCTTTACTTATCGTGCCCAAATGTAACGAGACTAAACCAGTCTAAAGTCTTGGTTAGAGCTATAAAGCAGACAGTTGGGCGCCCGAAAGTCAGACTTCATGCGTATTCCTGCTCGCAACCGCAGGAGGGTGTGAGCAGAAATCTGGGCGACTGCAGATCTCGCACCCGATCAATTTAATTGCTAAGTCGGGTGCCCATTACGAACAGGCGCACAAAAAACAATTTAATATTCCCTTCAGTATCCATTATAAACACTTCAGCCCTAAAGAAATCGCCAGCAGTACAGTACAGGTTGAGTCTCCCATTTCTAAATATTCCGAATTACGGAATTTTTTTGGCATGACTGAGATAATAAAACCTTTGATATTTGATGGTTTCAATGTTCACAAACTTTATCTAAGATACAAATTATTAAAAATATTGTATACAATTACCTTCAGGCTGTGTTGTATATAAAACGTAAACGAATTTAATTTCTGTACACAGTTTGTTTGAGCCACAAAATTATTGAATATATTGTATAAAATTACCTGCAGGCTGTGTGTATAAGGTGTATATAACACACAGATGCATACTGTGTGTATATTTGGGTCCTATTCCCAAGAGATTTCATTATGGTATGAACATATTCCAAAGTACGGTTTACTCCATTATACGAAATACCCCTGGTCCCAAGCATTTTGGATATGGGAGACTCAACCTGTACAAGTGCTGGTTAAGTTGACTAGGTGGGAACACTGCTCAGATCAAATGTACCACAAATATTGATGTGTTGTATATGTGGAGACCAAATAACATTCAGTAATAGCAGGAATACAGAACATAAATATTAGTAAAGTTTAATTGTTCGTTCAGTCTTTTATTAGGAAGAGGGATAGATTTTGACAGTCATGAATTTATAGAATTTGCAGCTACTGGATAATCTTATTAACCTGAGATTTTCTGATATGCAGCAGAAAACCATAGTACTGTTCATCCTCTCCTACTGTTTATTTATATACTTTGGTGTGGGAAAGGGAATAGTTGTTTTTTAGTTAAGGAAGTCAGATGTGCTCTGCTTTTATTGTCATGGGGTTTTATCTCTTTGCCTATTACTAGTTTCATAGATTCAAATGACAAGTCTATGCAATGTGTATCTAGTGATGCTTAGAGATCAGGCGTTCTCCGTGTTAACTTGACAAATCACAGGCCGGAACACACTATCTCCTTTATTGGCCTGTAAATTTGCTGCTGAATATAAATGAACCTTGAATAGTTACAAAGGTAATGATATTTATTTTTTTCCCAAACCTAAAAGCCTGGGTACTGTCTGTTCACTATACTGTTTACAGGAGAGCCAGCAACTGTGTAATTATAGTGTAACCATGACAATTACTCTCCTGTCTGCTTGAGCCCATCATATTCTGTGCAAATATAGAGCATTGCTAAATAAGTTTATTTTGGGAATTTCTTCTTTGACATTTGGTTGCAGGTGGCTGGGAAATTATTCTATTAATAAGGTGAATGCGTGGTTACTATTGGCAAATCAGACGTGCTGGTGCGCTGCTTCCAAAATTATATTATAAGAACAAATGTTCCATTGGAGTCTACAAGTAATGTTTTATCAGAACAATCTGTACTATTATGGGACAGCACCCCTATTGATAGTAATCGGTCTAGAAGAAACTCTTCGATGTGGTCCTCTGCTAGGACCCTCACTTACCTTATGCTAGGTACACAATTAATGATATGTACCCGTATACATTGAGCAATGCAATGAACGATGGAACATCTCCTCGTTACATCCTTCATTACCTGCAATGGCGCAGCATGTGATATCATCCGGTTGGCCGTGTAGTACGGCCGACTGGACAATATCGCATGTGACCACGGGAGCGCACAGATAGTCCATAAACACCGGACAATCTGGCCGATCTGTTGTTATAATTCAGCCGGAAATGACATATTGTGCTGACATCGTCCTAGTTTGTACCCAGCTTTAGAAATGCGACTAGATTTGCATTTTCAGTGGAGTTTCCTTGTCTATGGAGGACTAGAGACATCCTAGGGGCTTGGTGGTGATTTGAATGGTTGTTGCCCACACAGACCTACTATTCTGTTATTAAAAATGGGATTATTTTGATGCCAGAATAAACTATATTAATAAATGCAAATAAAAGAGAGGATAATCAAGTTTTACTTTTATCGTAATGAATAACTCTGAAAAATCTATTGCTGCAATTAAGACAGTATGTCACACAACTGCACGCTCTAAATTATGTAAGTGAACAATATGAAATTTGAATAACAGATTTAAAGCTCTTCCAGTGATAGTGGAGCCTGCTATGAGCGTCCTGTGCATCTCTGTATTGTAATGATCCACTTGTAGATGTGTTGACGTCAGGAATCTCACAGTCCTCTCCATTGTCATTCTTGTAGGACTGAAGATGAGAAAGAAGAAAGCAGCAGCGAAGAGGATGAGGAGGATGACAAGCACATTGTGGATGAATTACTGGGCAAAGTAGTGAGTGTGAACTGCAGCCTGACAAAAGAATGGTACCCTGCTCTGGTGAGTGTCAGCCGTCATTGCCAGCATTTAAGTAGGGAAGGCTGTTCTACATGTGGATGCCTTTGTGTGTGTATTAGACTTGGACTGAACTTTTGTATTAGAGGCCATTTAATAATCTTCTTGCTTACCCATTTTATTGTATTAAATCTATTTCATCTGAAATTTCAGAATGAAGCTGTACGGAACAGCATGCTATCTTGGCTCGGTCTCTGATACATTTTTATTTTGCATAATTAGTTGCCAGTTTCGTTTCTGTTCACTGTTTTTGTTGTTTGTAAAATGTCATATACAATGTTCTCCTACTCAGCATTGTAAGAAGACCTTACAGCAAGAGGTGTATAGACATGTAGTTATGTGGACCTGTGTTGTACAGCATGATCACTTTAAATTTGCTTACGTTTGGCGGGAGGGCAGTGTAAATAATCTATCCATGTGGGTTTTGATAGAAGGGGTACTGTACATCCTTGATCCACATTGTAATAATGCTGTAGATCAGGGATGGGGAAACTCGGGCCTGGGGCCCGTATAAGGCCCGCGGAATCAATTGGTCTGGCCCTCTGAGCTTTTTTCTGTAGCCTCATCTGGCTAGCAATGTGCCTAGAATGGCACCTTGCAGCCAGAACCTATGCAGCAGTGCCTCCTGGAGTGGCCTTAGGACGCTTCAGACGGTTACACTGCTGCCTTTTACAGCTCCCCGAAGCTCCTCGGGGTGCTCCGGACATTGCTGTAATCACTGGCGATTGTGGCCCCATCCTCATTGTGATGTTACACGGGGGGGGGCGTGGTCTCCATCGGGCCCCCGAATAATGTTATATATATCAAAATGGCCCTCGGCACAAAAAAAAGGTTCCCCACCCCTGCTATAGACAAAGTAAGTCTTCAGCAAGGAACTACTGCATTTTTCTACTTCAGGGTCCATAGGGTATCCACAGGATACCTTGGGGTATAGGTGTGACGTCAGTCGCAGGGCACCAAAGAGTTAAGCTTTCAGCCTCCCAGGATGCACTAGGTCCCCCTCCTATACCCCGCCCCCGGGCCAAGGCACCTCAGTTTAGTTTGGTGCCCGGCCGGAGTCGGGTGCACCTGTTGGAGTGGGGGCTAGAAGAGCCCCTGAAGCTTTTTCTTCATGCAGCTGTGGCTGCACATCTGGATGAACAGCATGGACAGTCAGTCCTGACGTCCATGCTGTCTTCCCTACACCCCGCCGGTACCAGAACGCCGGTACTGATCCGGGGATGCTGGTGGGCGTCTGGGGTCACAGCTAGCGGTGACCCCAGATGCTCCGGACCATGGCCGGATTCAAGGGGGACAGAGGTAAGCAGCGGGGTCCCGCGGTGGGTCCCCGCTGATCACATGGTCCTAAGTCCCCAGGCAGGGGGCTCCCTGGGGACTGGCTGCAGCGTGGAGCCAGGCGACCAACCTGCGCTTCCACTACCCCCTGGGACAGCGGACCGCAGCAGAGCGGTAGCGCTGCGGCGTCCCAGGGGTTAAATGCATGCCAGGGGAGCGCGCCTTCCCTGTCTCACAGCCGGCGCCTCCCCCGCTGCACACAGCCCTCTCTGCATGCTGCCGACTGGTCCTGTGGCAGCGCTCCTCCCCCAGGCCAGCCTCCTCTCTGCTCCTCGGCGGCCATCTTCTCCAGAACGCATGGTGAACGCTGCTGGAAGCGCTGGACGGAAGCATCGTGGTCTGGGTCCCCCCGCATACCTCTCCTCCGCTGTGGCTCAGGTCTGTGTATGCAGCGCTGTGTCCTACCAGGCCCTGTGTCT
The DNA here is from genome assembly GCA_031769625.1 of Taudactylus pleione. Taxonomy (NCBI): domain Eukaryota; kingdom Metazoa; phylum Chordata; class Amphibia; order Anura; family Myobatrachidae; genus Taudactylus; species Taudactylus pleione. The sequence continues at coordinate 16,909,387 of JAUIMM010000706.1, read as the reverse complement.
GTGTAGTTGAGTAATCAGCGCTGTTAGTGCAGGAATTGTTATTTCTCTGCATTGTATGTGACTGTGCTAGCGCTGCCTGTAACTTTTCTTCTCTAAACTGTCAGCTTTATTACTGTCCCTGTTCTTCTGCTAAAGCCCTTGCGGTGCGGTGCTGCAAGGTGGTCTCTCGCCTATTTAATACTTAATTGGTGAGAGAGGTCACATACGTGGTGCCATCATGTCTGAAAGTGATTTTCCCCTCCGGCTACAGTGTACCACGTGCAAAGTACCGTTAGCGGAGGGGGAGGGTAGCGCGGAGGGCCTTTGCCGGCAGTGTTTGTCCATGGCGCGGCCTATTACGGTTACAGCATCGGTACAGGAGCCGCCCTGGGCTTGTTTCGCTCAGGCGTTAACAGCTTTAGTGGGCCAGTTAGCTCCGCAGCCCGCGTTTACTCCGATGGGTTTGTCCCAGCAGTCTGTGGTGTCGTCACCCATGCAGGGGTTCCCACGACAATTGGTGGTACCCCACAGTCTCCCTATTTCCCCGCTCTCGGGTTCTCAGGAGCCAGCGTGGGTTAACTCCCTGACGAGTTCTGTACAGCACTTGTCGGATGTGTTGCAAGGGGAGTCTGTGATGCGGCCTCATAAAAGGCCGGTGGCGTCTCTGTCCGCTCCTTATGAGGATGACGAAGGGACGTCTGATGATGGGGAGATTCTGGATCCTTACGATCAGGAACCTCTCCATACTAAGGACGCTGATGCTAAGTCCAAAGTATATATTCCTGGACTTATTCGGGCGGTCCGCACAGCCTTGGTGATTGAGGACGAAGTTCCCCCAGCGGCTAAATCTAAGTATGCCTTTTTCAAAGATGTGAAGGGCGATGCCACAGTCTTTCCTCTTTCGGGTCAGTTGGTGGACCATTTAGAGGAGGCGTGGAAACAACCTGGCAAAAGATACCAACCGCAGAGACGCCTGGTGGTGGCTTATCCGTTCGCGGATAATTATTTTGCTAAGTGGGAATCCCCTCCACAGGTGGATTCTCACGTGACCCGTCTTGTCCGTAGTGCCACATTGCCGATGCCATCCATGTCCTCCCTTAAGGATGCTACGGACCGCAAGGTAGAAATCTGCCTGAAGTCCGCTTATTCCCTTGCAGGGGGGGCAGCACGGCCAGCTATGGCCATTTGCTGGGTTGCCAGAGCGATGGAGCGCTGGGCGGATTCATTAGAGGCTTCTTTTGAATCCGACTGTCCGGCTGAACAGGCGGAGTTGATTGGCAATCTCCGTGATTCGGCCACCTACATCAACGAGGCGGCTCTAGACATTAGTACTCTGGTGTCTAGAATTTCTTCAGCAGCGGTAGCTGCTCGTCGCACCTTGTGGCTGCGATCCTGGAAGGCGGACGCAGATTCTAAGAAAGGTCTGGAAGCGTTGCCGTTTACCGGAGAAGTTCTCTTCGGTCCGGATCTGGATAAGATTGTGGCCACGCTGGCGGCAGCCAAATCTGCTTGTCTCCCGTCGGCCGCTGCTCCTTCTGGTTCGGGACCATCGTCCTTTCGGTCATCTAGGGCCCAGGGCAGGCCCAAACCACAGTCGTTTCCTCGACAGGCTGGCCCTAAGAAATCGGTCAAGCCCCGGAAGCAGGCATGGAGTACCAGACGTCCGGCCCCCAAGCCAGATGACAAGCCTGCGGCCTGACGGTCCGGGCCTCCCTTTGGGGGATCCCAGGGTGGGAGGCCGCCTGCTACAGTTCGCCCAGTGTTGGTCGACCACTACGACAGACACTTGGGTTCTGGAGGTGGTTTCCCACGGATACGCCCTCTCCTTCCGGCACAGACCCCCGGCTCGCTTCTTCACCACGGGTCTCCCATCAGACCGGAACAAGGCTACGGAGCTGCGGAAGGTATTGCACACTATGCTCCAGGCTGGAGTTATAGTGCCTGTTCCATTCTCCCAGAGGGGCCAGGGTTTCTATTCAAATCTATTTTTGGTACAGAAACCCAATGGGTCATATCGTCCGATTCTCAACCTCAAAGCACTCAACAAGTCTTTGCGGGTCCCGAAGTTTCGGATGGAGACCCTACGGTCCATCATTCTGGCGCTGGAACCTGGGGACTACTTGGTGTCATTGGACATACAGGACGCCTACCTGCATGTCCCTATTCTTTTGCGCCATCAACAGTTCCTCAGGTTTGCAATCCGCAGCGACCACTTCCAGTTTCGGGCGTTACCTTTTGGCCTGGCAACAGCACCACGTGTTTTCACCAAGGTGATGGCGGTCATGGCGGCTTCTCTGCGGCTGCAGGGAGTCCGCATGTTACCGTATTTGGACGACCTGTTATTGGTGGCAGGATCTCCAGAGCTCCTGTTACGCCACTTGGACCTGACCATTGCACTGCTGCAACGGCACGGCTGGCTAATCAACTGGCAGAAGTCCACTCTAATCCCGTCTCGGAGGATTCTGCATCTTGGAGCCTTATTGGACTCGGGACAGCAAAGGATCTTCGTGACGGAGGACAAGATCTCTGCTTTACAGTCAAGGGTGCGCAGTTGCCTGCACAGCCGCCGGGTGTCCTTACACTCGGCGATGAGGTTACTGGGCTCCATGGTGTCGGTGTTCGACATGGTGGAATACGCCCAGTTTCACTCCAGACCTCTGCAGCACCTGATCCTGTCCAAGTGGAACGGGCTGACTCAGTCTCTGAAGTCCCAGACGATTGTGCTCACCCAGGAGGTTCGCCTGTCCCTTACGTGGTGGTTACAGACGACCCACCTCAACAAGGGACGTCCGTTCTGGGTTCCAAATTGGGTCCTGTTGACAACGGACGCCAGTCTTCGGGGCTGGGGAGCAGTTTTCGGGTCCACACTTGTTCCAGGGCAGGTGGACGCCGACAGAAGCGGAGCTTCCAATAAATATCTTGGAACTCCGTGCGGTCTTCAATGCTCTCCAGCAGGCACAGCGGTTTCTCCAGGGTCGCCCGGTGCAGGTCCAGTCGGGACAACGCTACCACCGTGGCCTACATAAACAGGCAAGGAGGAACTCGCAGTCGGGCGGCTCTCGTAGAGGTCTCTCGGATCCTGGTTTGGGCGGAGCGCAATCTTCCGGCCATATCAGCGGTCTTCATCCCCGGGAGTGCTCAATTGGGAGGCGGACTTTCTAAGTCGCCAGGGACGTTCATCCGGGGGAATGGTCCCTGCACCCGGACGTTTTTCAACTACTGGTGGACAGGTGGGGTCTTCCAGAAATCGACCTTATGGCGTCCCGGCACAACAACAAGTTGCCGGTGTACGGGTCTCGCACAAGAGACGAAGGGGCGTCTCTGGTGGATGCTCTGTCCGTCCGGTGGACGTTCCGGTTCGCATACCTGTTCCCTCCGGTCTCTCCCTTCTTCCACGGGTAATCCGGAAATTCAAACAGGAAGGAGGGACGCTCCTGTTGATAGCTCCCGCGTGGCCCAGACGGCACTGGTTCTCAGACCTTCAGGGTCTGTCCGTGGACAGTCCTCTGCGGTTGCCGCTACGACCGGACCTTCTGTCTCAGGGTCCTTGCCTTCACCCGGACCTGACTCGGCTGTCTTTGACGGCGTGGCTGTTGAGACGGCCATGCTGAGGTCCCGGGGGTTTTCCAGCTCTGTGGTGCGTACCATGTTACGAGCTCGGAAACCGTCTTCCGCGAGGATATACCATCGCGTGTGGCATACGTTCTTCCAGTGGTGTCGACCGATGAGGTTATGCACCGCGGGAGTTTCGTCTGTCTCGGTTTCTCGCCTTCCTGCAAGCGGGACTAGATCATGGGCTTCGCCCTTGCTTCTTTGAAGGTACAGGTTTCGGCCCTATCTGTCTGGTTTCACCGTAGGATTGCTACAATCCCAGATGTGCGCACCTTTATGCAGGGTGTTCTCCGCATTCAGCCGCCCTTTGTTCCACCTGTGGCGCCTTGGGATTTGGCTGTGGTCCTGAGGGCTCTCCAAGGACCGCCGTTTGAACCACTGGGCTCAGTGGATCTTAAATGGCTAACAGCTAAGACTGTTTTCCTTCTGGCCATTGCTTCGGCCAGACGTGTTTCTGAGTTAGGGGGCTCTTTCTTGTAGACCCCCCTTTCTTGGTTTTTTATGGGAACAGGGCAGTACTCCGCACTCGGCCCGAGTTTTCTTCCCAAAGTTGTTTCCCAGTTTCATGTTAACGAGGAAATAGTTGTTCCGGCCTTTAACTCACCGGGTCTTTCCGTGGGTGAGGCCTCTTTGGATGTTGTGCGGGCCTTAAGGACTTATGTTGACCGCACTTCTTCGTTTAGGAAGTCGGACGCTTTGTTTGTCCTCTATGGCTTCCGTAAAAAGGGTTGGCCTGCTTCAAAGCAAACTTTGGCAGCCTGGATCCGTATGGCTATTTCTGAAGCTTATCTTCATGAAGGCCTACCGGTCCCTCCTTCTCTGAAGGCTCATTCCACTAGGTCTGTGGGTCCTTCGTGGGCAGCTCGACGTGGTGCCTCGGCAGTTCAGATCTGCAAGGCTGCTACGTGGTCTTCTGTCCATACCTTCGTGAGGTACTACAGGTTTGACACCTTCGCCTCTCAGGATGCTTCCTTCGGGCGGCGGATTCTCCTTTCTGCACAGGAGCGTCCCCACCCTTAAAGGATACTGCTTTGGGACATCCCCAAGGTATCCTGTGGATACCCTATGGACCCTGAAGTAGAAAATATGAGATATGGTAAGAACTTACCCTTGTTATCTCTATTTCTACGAAGTCCATAGGGTTCCACAGGACTCCCGCCCTGTCGCACCTGTGCTGCAGATGGGCTTTGCTCTGGTCACCGGTTTTCCGTCTCCCTCTGGTGAGAATGTGATTCTTGTATGTGTCCAGATCTTTGTTCTCTCTCTTCCTTCTCCTCCTCCGGCCTATGGCTTGGTAACTAACTGAGGTGCCTTGGCCCGGGGGCGGGGTATAGGAGGGGGACCCTAGTGCATCCTGGGAGGCTGAAAGCTTAACTCTTTGGTGCCCTGCGACTGACGTCACACCTATACCCCAAGGTATCCTGTGGAACCCTATGGACTTCGTAGAAATAGAGATAACAAGGGTAAGTTCTTACCATATCTCATATTTTTTGGCTCTATTTAACATCTGATTATTGGCCTGATGAAGTTATTTTGGCACCAGTCTGCTAGCAGCCTGGTTATAGTGGTTTTAATATGTTGTACATAGCCGGCATTTTGTCTGGGACTGTGTTGATTCTTTTGTCAGGAATTGTCTAGAAAAAAGTCCTATTTCTTCTTCAGGGCCCATAGGGCTCCACAGGGAGACAATGGGGTGTAGGTGGGACTTGGAGGATCGGACATCAACAGCAAAGCTTTTCAATCCCAGGATGCTCCAGTCCTTCCCCCCCTATACCCCACCCACAGCCTGAGGGCAACTCCATTTTGTTGGTGTCCGGCAGGAGCTGGATCACCGTTTTAACAGTGGGGGCTGCTATTAAGCAGCCCAAGCTTCAAGCTTATCTTTAATTTTATTTTCATATATTCTAAATGAGCAGCAGCACGAGACAGTACTTTGGATGTCTGTACTGCTACTCCATCACCCCTCCCCGGTGCCGTGACACCAGCCTCAGCTAGATACTCCCGTCGGTGGCTCGAAGGGGGACCTAGCTAGCAGGGCTCCCCGGACTCCAGACTGCAGCCAGCACTCAAGGGGACAGGTGAGGCGGATCCAGAGCACAAGCACTGGCGCAAGGCAACGATTAAAGCCAGGGAACCCAGTAGTTAATGTCAGCATAGGGAAGAAGACGTCCTCCCTGCGGCCCGTCCCCCAGCTCAGGGAGCCGTTCCACTGCGGTCTTGCTGCTCCTCCCTCACCCTCTGCCCCCTCTGAGACTCTCGGCAGCCATTTTCTGCATTCAGGTCTCCGGGAACGCTGGGTCCAGTCTCCTTGTATACCTCTCTCAAGGGCCAGGTTTATACTGCACTATATCCTGCCAGCCACTGCGGTCTGTGTAGTTGATTTTAGTGCCCACTGCAGTTATATTGTATAATTCTGCATTTGTATGTGACTTGTGCTAGCTCTGCTGTCTATTTTCCTATTACTGTCAGCTTATACCTTTTCCCTTTATTCTAATATAACCTGGGCATACTAAGGTATAAGGGGGTTCATTGTACCTCACATCTCCCTATAGCGCGTATTTTACTTCAAGGACTGGGGACTCGCTTTTATAAAAGAGCCGTGTCCCCGGGGATGCGCTGTGCCGCTGTCAATCCCTGTCAGGCTGTCAGGGATTGGCCGCGGCACAGAGCGTTTCCAGGGACACGACCCAGCCGCCCTGCACGCATAGCTAAAAGCACCGCTGTCAATCAAATAGGCGCCGGTCGTGAGCCAATTGGAGCTCGCTAACCGGCAGCGGCTGCTGGTCTACGAGTTCTGATTGGCTCGTGCGCAACGCCAGGTTTGTATGACATCGCTATTTTCAAGGGCTGCTTTGAGTGCCGTGGGCTGGTGCGGCTGCCTGCTGATGCGGGCGCTAATGAGGAGAAATGTGCGTGAAGTCTGGTCCTGGCGCGTCAAACCCCCCCCCCCCCGACGTGAAGACTGGGTCTGGCGGCCCCCCATCCAAATTCTGTGCCTCTGGTCCTGTGGAGGCCCACCTGGATCGAATACTGCGCCCCACCCCGGCGTGAGCACTCCGGCCCCCGGATTTGAAGGTACTTGTGAAGAGGGGTAATGTGGGAGGTGGTACCACCTGCCCTTTGTAGCGGCCACAGGGAATTACTGCCAGACAGACTGCATTTCGAAGCTCATGCTCCTAGCAGGTCCTTGGAACAGTAGGAACAAAGGTGCTGTCACGCCGATGCATGCCGCTTAGCACCATGGTCTTGCTCGGTGGCGTAACAGCACCTCAGCTCCTACTGTTCCAGGGACCTACTAGGAGCATGAGCATCACGCTTCGACGGCTGGTATGTAAGGGAGCCTGGGGTGCTGGGGCTGGGCACTTCTCCTGTCCCTGCCTAGCTAGATTCACTGTTCCTGCCTCCTCCTCTGAAAACACAGAGAGCGACAGAAGGTACCGGTTACTGAAGCAGGGAGTAGTGGAGGAGGGTAATAATTGATGCAGGGAGTAGTGGAGGGGGGGTTGTTATTGATGCAGGGTGTAGTGGGTGGGAGGGTTGGTTGTTAACGTTGTTGGTAGTAGTGGAGGGTGGTTGATATTGATACAGGGCGTATCGGAGGAGGGTTGTTAGTGATGCTGGGAGTAGTCGGGGGAGGGTCAGTGATGCAGGGAGTAGTGGATAGGGGGTTGTTATTAATGCAGGGAGTAGTGGGGGGGTTGTTATTAATGCAGGGAGTAGTGGGGGAGTTATTAATGCAGGGAGTAGTGGGGGAGTTGTTATTAATGCAGGGAGTAGTGGGGGAGTTGTTATTAATGCAGGGAGTAGTGGGGGGTTGTTATAATGCAGGGAGTAGTGGATAGGGGGTTGTTATTGATTCAGGGAGTAGTGGGGGGGTTGTTATTAATGCAGGGAGTAGTGGGGGGGTTGTTATTAATGCAGGGAGTAGGGGTGTTGTTAATGATGCTGGGAGTTGTGGGGGGGTTGTAGTGATGCTGGGAGTAGTGGAGAAGGGGGGATTGTTAGTGGTGCTGGCAGTAGTGGGGGGAAGTCCCAGAAGTTGTCCCTATTGCTGTGCAGCCCATGCTTCCTATAGATGGGCTCTTTGTATATCATGGGCCTGCATGATAAGCCTACTGATGGTGAAATAAATATTGTTAATAGCGTTAGCCGAGGGGGCCAGTGTCGGGAATGTATTGCTTTCCGGATATTGGCAAATCTGGCAGCATCACATCCCCATAGAAACCCATGGGGGAGGCGGCTGCCAGCTGGAATGGAGAGATCACAGTGGGTATCGGAGATACCTGCTGCGGCTCTCCTTGATACATCCGGGGGAAGCTTAATATTTGAGGTAAACCTCCGAAAACGTGTGTTTTCGGGAATTTTACCTCAAATATTCAATGATAAATGGGCCCCTAAAACTTTAGTTGGCTAACACTGGCAGCTCTAATGTTTATTACCAGCACCTGAGTATATTATGGAAAAATGTCTCATTGTGCAATAAAGATTAACAAAATGTTTTACTATACTATAATAAGGCTAACTAATGCTTTACAAAATTGTTTAGCATTCATTATTTTTTTCTGTTTAAGTTGTTAGATTTTCTTAAGGCTTTCATTCCGATGGGACCCAGAAAAGGTCAGGTAGGACCCCAATTTAGTAAAGTGAGGGGTCCCAGGGACCCACAAGTTTTTTGGCTCACTGCGATCACTGCATATTATTTATCGCTTTTGCGCACTACACTGTACCATATTACACATACATCTGGGTTGCTCACTGCACTGTGTCAGATTGTGTGTTACATTGTTCTTGCAGCTATGTCTGGCAGAGGCAAGTATAACAAGCAGCCTACTGCTCCCACTCTGAAGCTAAGCCTGCTGAGCAGGACTTACAAGACACCTTTTACCCTCTTCCCGCTACTGATTGCACTAAATGGGAAGTTTCCCCAACAGTGGATTCCCACGTGACACGTTTGGTTAAGAATGCTACCCTACCTATCCATACTGCAACCTCCTTAAAGGAACTTACGGATAGAAGGATTTAAGCTTGCCTTAAATGCATATACTCTCTTACAGGAGCTATTACTCATCCTGCCAGGGATACGGCCTGGGTGGCAAAAGCCATTAAAAGTTGGGCAGAGGCCCTAGAAAAGACATTTCCCTCTGATGCTTCGAGGGAACAGCTGTCCTACATATCTCACATTAGAGATGCAGCCTCCTATATGGGTGAAGCAGCTCTGGAAACATCTCTACTAGCTTCCAAGGCATATGCCACTTCTGTAGTAGCCCGACGTATTGTTTGGCTCCGCACATGGAAGGCAGATACAGACTCTAAAAAAGGCTTTGGAGTCTCTGCCTTATTCTAGGGATATCCTGTTTGGCCCAGAATTAGACAAAATTGTGACCACCTTGGCAGCTTCCAAGATGACGTTCCTGCCCTCTGCATATAATACAAAGCCTCGGATGTCATCCTTTCGGTCCTTTCGTCCTCAAGGAAAAGCTAAAGTTCCATCCTTTCCAAGGCATCAGACATCAACTAAGGCCTCCAAGCCTAGGACCAAACGGACTTGGTTGACTTGACGTCCACCTACCAAATCTGAGGACAAACCTTCAGCCTGACTGGGCAGGCCTCTCCCTGGGGGCTCTCAGGGTGGGAGGCCAACTTCTTCAATTCGCCCAGTTCTGACATCAGATGCCTGGGTAAGAGAAGTGGTCTCCCACTGATATGCCCTCTTCCTGAGGTGACCCCAGCAACAGTTCTTTTCCACAGGACCTCCATCGGACCCAAGCAAGGCCCTGCAGCTCCAGAAGGCCATTCAATTCTTACTACTCTCAGGAGTAATAATTCTGGTCCCCTCCTCTCAGCGAGAGAAGGGCTATTCTACCCTTTTCTTAGTGCAGAAGCCCAACAGGTCTCATCGGTCTATCCTCAACTTCAAGTCTCTGAACAAGTTTATCAGGGTTCCCAGGTTTTGTATGGAAACCATCCGCTCTAATATCCTGGCTATGGAGCCTGGGAACTTAAAGGTGTCTCTCGACATTCAGGACGCTTACCTACATGTACCTATAGCGCCTTCTCATCAACAATATCTCCGGTTTGCTATACTATAGAGGGATCAGTATGATTTCGGCGGTTCAAATCCCGACAGCTGAAGCCCTGCAGCGAAGATCCCTAAAGGTAAGTTTTTTTTTTCCCTCTATTTACTATCCTAACCCCCCCCCCCCCTTCCTCGCTGCCTAAACCTAAGTCTCCCGGGGGGTGCCTAACCCTAACCTCCCCAAGGGGGTGCCTAACCCTAACCTCCAGGGGGGGTGCTTAAGCCTAACAACCCCCCCTCCCCGGCTGTACGCGCCCGGCTTATATTCGCTCGGTAAGCCGGGCTGCCGGCGTAGGTCTGACAGGATTTCTACGCCGGTCATTAGACAGTAGTCAGGATTAGACAGTCGGCATTTAGACCGTCGGCATCCCACTATGGCAATATTACCAATTTCAGGCTCTGCCTTTTGGCCTTTCAAAGGCTCCTCTGGTCTTTACCAAGATCATAGGAGTTATAGCGGCCTATCTTCGTCGCCAAGGGATCAGACCGCTCCCATGCTTAGACGATCTCTTGCTGTTGGCCAGCTCCCCAGAAATTCTTCACTGCCTTCTCCGCTCTTCCTCAGATCTCTGCTGGAGACAATATGGGCACAAGGGTACTGTCATACATATCTGGTGGGAATGCCCTCTGATTGTATCTTACTGGAAGGACGTACTTTCAACCAATGACGGGAGTTTCTAATTCTACAAACAAACTTTGTGGTCATATATACAGTGCAGCTAAATTTTTAATAGCCGCGCATTGGAAACACCCTACTGCCCCTCCCATACAGGCACTTATTAATAAGATTTGGTGTATAGCCTCAATGGAATATATCACAGCCTTGCTTCGTGACAGGGTGGATAAGTTCCATGACATCTGGGGGTCCCTGGTACCACTATTTTCATAGAAGGGGGGGGAAGCAGGTGCACACTGTAAGCTCTAAGAACACTGAATATATCGGACTCTGGCAAGATGGATTTGCGTAACTATCTCACAGGCTTACACGCAGACTGGCCTTCCTGTGCCGGCTTCAGTATCTGCTCATTGTACTCGCTCTGTGGGTCCCTCGTAGGACCCCAACGTGGCACCTCTGCTGAACAACTATGGAAACAGCTACTTGGTCCTCTGTCCACACCTTTTTTATGTTCTATGCCTTTGATACATTTGCCTCTCAGGATGCTTTCTTCGGGTGCTGGGTTCTCCTTTCAGCTCAGGAGCGTCCACTGCCTTAAAGAACTGCTTTGGAACATCCCCATTGTCTTCCTGTGGAGCCCAATGGACCTGGAAGAAGAAAAGGAGAGTTATGGTAAAACTTAACTTTGTTAACTCTTTCTTTGAAGTCCACAGAGCACCCACCTGGCCTCTATGGGTTTATTCACTTGTTTCCTTCTCTGTGTGAGAGTGTGATTCTTCAGTGTACCAGTGTTTCTTTTCTCCTATCCTGCTTCTGCCTTGGGCTTGTTAACAAAATGGAGGTGCCCTCAGGCTGTGGGCGGGGTATAGGGGGAAGGACCGGAGCATCCTGGGATTGAAAAGCTTTGCTGTTAGTGTCCGGTACTCCAAGTTCCACCTACACCCCATTGTGTCCATGTGTACCCTATGGACTTCGAAGAAAGAGAGTTAACAAGGGTACGTTTTACCATAACTCCTTTTATCAAGGTTGAGTTAGAAATTAAAGCCCATTTGAACACAGCTGACATTTTATTTTGTTTCCGCTTAGAGGAGAGAAAGCGAGTGCTATTGTCATAGGTAGGCAAGGAATGCAAATACAGGGAATGAGATGAGCACATCCAAGTGTCCATTCTAGCTAGATAGGCCAAACATTCTGTAAATAGAAACACTGAAGACCAATTAACCCATTGCTTCTCTCTAGATAGAGATCTATTTATTCCCATCATTAATTAACTACATCTGCTTGAAGTGTGTCCCGAGCATTCGTCAGTACAGTATTTTTGGAAAACTCTTTAGAACTTAATATGTGTCGGTAACTGTTTCCCTACCTCATTCATTGTTTAAAATGTTTTACATACTATACACAACTATCCTTTTCTTTTGTTTTCCATGTTCAGGAAAATACATTATTTTGAGGACTCCGATCCTCTTTATTTTACCTAGTATTTTTCTGAAGATGTGGTCTATAGAACTGAATCTAATTGTGCGCTTTCCATGTGCCTGTGATATGTCCCATGTCTGTCGTGCTCACCTCTTGATTGAGGTTTCATCGATAATGACAGCACACTACATTGTGACTGATCACAGGACGGGTGAAGGACGTAGGCAATAGGAAATGTTGCGTTTATGAATTAGTGCACTTGCTAGCAGCGTGCTCTTGGTTGAGCTTCATTCATCAAGCAGCAAATTCAGCCGAGATGTGGTGTACAACGGTTGAGTGAGCTCTGTAGACTCCGTTGTAGAACCAGCAAAGTTCAGTGAATGTGTAGAGGTGCTGCGCTTTGATCAGTCTGTCCCACATTCATATAGATCTGTGGAATTGGCATACATGAAAGGGGCCAATTCAATTCAGCACGAGCTGAATAGCACCGGGAAGTTGGTCCCGGAGCTATTCAAATCAGCACGCTGCTTAGTCCAACTATTACAAGTTAAGTCTGAGAATGCCGGTTATCGTGACTAAACCTGGAAGTTTAGTCGCGAGAACAGGCATTCTCCGACTAAAGTGCCATCCGCGAGGCTGTTAGTGCTGTGCTAAGCCGGAAAACAGCCTAGAGGCCGGCACGTTATTTGGATTTCTCCTCACACCCTCAGGAGGGTGCGAGAAGAAATCATTTTGTCTACCTAACAGCGTGCTGAGTTGAATAGCTCCAGGACCATTTTTCCTAGTTGGAGCACAGGTGTATTCATGACTGGCTGACACATTTTAAATGATCCACAGATGGAGCTGCTTATTTCACTTGTGATTCTGTGAGGAGACCTAGAAAACATACACTATTAGCGCTCCCTGAGAAAATGAGTTTGGAAAACACTGCTCTATATAATGTCGGCACTACCCTAATATCCTATATGCGTGCAGCAGTCATATTTTGCCGATTTGAATTTGATCACAATATAAAATATTAATGAGCAGATATGTAATATTTATTTTTGCTCTTTACGTATGCCCATCACACGTATAATTTATTTTGTTTATTTTTTTTATCTGAGGGCATGATGAGCTGTTCAGTGTGATGGGTATGATGGGTATTTCAATTTTTAGGTTTCATTATAATGCCTAAAGATTGACTTTAGCGTGGCACCAGTGTTCATTTTTTATGTCATACATGGAGGACACTGGAAACATTGAGGTATAGAGATACTCTGCTGTGTGCTTTACATCTAACCTCCCCCTCTATACCCCAGCAGCCTGCTGGGATACAACAGTTGTGTTTTTTTTTTGTAAGTGCCCAGTGGATTTGGATGTGTATATCTTTTTTTTTTTTTTCTTCTCTCATTTCTACTTTGGCTCTTGCGGCCTGACCTGCATGTCCACAACAGCTGCTGAATATCTTCCTCCGAGGGACTTCCCCTGGGATGGGCCTGGTCACAACTACCTCAGATAGTGACCAGGAACCCTGTGACTGCTCAGGCAATGAGAGCCACACTGGACCGCACAGCTGAGGCATAGCAGAAGGGTGCCTTTGATAAATTGTGATAACTGATGCCAGTTTTGGGACTGGGTGGCTGTCACGCTTTACTGCTGTTTTCAGGGTCTTTGGATTCCAGATTCATCAAAGGGCGCTCGCTATCTACCTATTTATTATCTATAGCAGAGATGGTCCATTCACCCAGTAGATTCTGGGAAAATGGTGGAAGCCAGAAGGTCAACATTATGGCATCTCTGATGAACCACAAAGTGCAGCTCTTCTGCTACTGGATAAGTGATCCAAAGGCAGTGTTAGTAAATGCTATTCACCTATATTGGAACTTTTGTCTGAATTTCTTTTCCTCACATTTCCAGTTGTCCTGCCTATTGCTGTCCTTGCAGGAAATGTAGACCCATATCTCCTCTGTAGCTTCAGGTTTCTGCCTCCTGTTTCTTTCAAAGAAAACTTTTTCTGTTTCTGGAGATACAGATTGAAAGTAGCTCCTTGGCATCTCAGTATGGTGCCGACAGCCGCACAGCATCCTCCGTTCAATTCCTTGAATCCAGTAGCATTATTGTTCTCTACCTGGGAAGGCAAACTTTTGGCTATATCCACATCTACGAGAGGAGGGAAGCTTGGGAGGGCTCTTTTTGTATGTCTGCAAAGTTTTTTTTTTTTTTTTTTAATCTCATGAAGGCCAATTCCACCTATATCAGGACAGAATGATTTTTGGGTTAGACCATGGTAGGTTTCTGGAAGAAGAGGTTTATCTCTCTGGACGTTTGCAGGGCTTTGTTCATAGGAACTGTGAAATGCATAGGAAGGATGACATTCTGGTTCACTATATAAAGAACAGGAAGTACTTTATCGTGCTCATCCTTGGTGAATGGTGTACGTCTACTGTATAAATTCCAGTCCCTATGTACAACAAACACTGTCTAGGTATACACCAAGAGAAGCATAATTATGTGCAATCTTTTACTATCTCATCATAAATAAAATGTATATTACACAAATACAAAATGAATGTTCCTTAAATCAAAAAACAATGTCAATGAAAGACGGACTCGAGCACCTGGCAGTCAGGTAAGGCAACACAGTCCGGAGACCCCCGACTCAACCCTGTGCAAGTTCACCTCATCCACCAGCAATACACCGCACCTGCACCACACTGATCGTCCATCAAACCCATCACCTATCAATATCAGGGGGACGCCGCTGCAACCATTAAATTAGACTTATTTTTACTGGATCTACATCTACCCTAACAGATTATTCCAAGGACATTTGGACACTTCATAACCTGACTACAATTAGTCCAACCATCCGAGGACTAACCAAGGACAAGTGGCGACTCACTTTAGATACCGATGCACAACCATTCATTTTAATCAGCTACTGCCCACCCTCCCCTTAATTTCCTTTCTTTATTTGAATATTATACAGTCAGGTGCATAAATATTGGGACATTGACAGAATTTTCATATTTTGGCCTCTCTTCTCCACCACAATGGCTTTGAAATGAAACCAACAAGATGTGCTTTAACTGCAGACTTTCAGATTTAATTTGAGGGTAATTACATCCAAATCAGGTGAACGGTGTAGGAATTACAATGGTTTGTATATGTGCCTCCCACTTTTTAAGGGGCCAAAAGTAATGGGACAAACTAAACAATCCTAAATCCTACTTTCACTTTTCAATACTTTGTTGCAAATCCTTTGCAGGCAATTACAGTTTAAAGTCTGGAACGCATAGACATCACCAGACGCTGGGTTTCATTCCTGGTGATGCTCTGCCAGGCCTCTACTGCAAATGTCTTCACTTCCTGCTTGTTCTTGGGGCATTTTCCCTTCAGTTTTGTCTTCATCAAGTGAAATGCATGCTCAATCGGATTCAGGTCAAGGGATTGATTTGGCCATTGCATAACATTCCACTTTTTAGCCATAAAAAAATTCTTTGGTTGCTTTTGCAGTATACTTCGGGTCATTGTCCATCTGCACTGTGAAGCGCCGTCCAATGAGTTCTGAAGCATTTGACTGAATATGGGCATATAATATTGCCTGAAACACTTCAGAATTCATTCTGCTGCTTTTGTCAGTAGTCACATCATCAATAAATACAAGGGAACCAGTTCCATTGGCAGACATACATGCCCACGCCATGACAATCCAACACCATGCTTCACTGATGAGGTGGTATGTTTTGGATCATGAGCAGTTCCTTTCCTTCTCCATACTCTTCTCATCACTCTGGTACAAGTTGATCTTTGTCTCATCTGTCCATAGGATGTTTGTTCCAGAACTGTAATGGCTTTTTTAGATGTTGTTTGGCAAACTCTAATCTGGTCTTCCTGATTTTGTGGCTCACCAATGGTTTACATCTTGTGGTGAACCCTCTATATTCACTCTTGTGAAGTCTTCTCTTGATTGTTGACTTTGACACATATACACCTGCCTCCTGGAGAATATTCTTGATTTGGCCAACTGTTGTGAAGGGGTTTTTCTTCACCAGGGAAATAATTCTTCTGTCATCCACCACATTTGTTTTCCGTGGTCTTCCGGGTCTTTTGGTGTTGCTGAGTTCTCCGGTGCGTTCTTTATTTTTAAGAATGTTCCAAACAGTTGATTTGGCCACACCTAATGTTTTTGCTATCTCTCTGATGGGTTTGTTTTGATTTTTCAGCCTAATGATGGCTTGCTTCACTGATAGTGACAGCTCTTTGGATATCATATTGAGAGTCGACAGCAACTGATTCCAAATGCAAATGTCACACCTAGAATCAACTTCGGACCTTTTACCTGCTTAATTGATAATGAAATAACGAGGGAATAGCCCATACCTGTCCATGAAATAGCTTTTGAGTTGATAGTCCCATTACTTTTGGCCCCTTAAAAAGTGGGAGGCACATATAGAAACCATTGTAATTCCTACACCGTTCACCTGATTTGGATGTAATTACCCTCAAATTAAATCTGAAAGTCTGCAGTTAAAGCACATCTTGTTTGTTTCATTTCAAAGCCATTGTGGTGGTGAATAGAGGCCAAAATATGAAAATTCTGTCAATGTCCCAATATTTATGCACCTGACTGTATATCTACAGATTTACTGATTGTTCTTTTCATGCTCTTATTGACATTGTTTTTTGATTTAAGGAACATTCATTTTGTATTTGTGTAATATACATTTTATTTATGATGACATAGTAAAAGATTGAACATAATTATGCTTCTCTTGGTGTATACCTAGACAGTGTTTGTTGTACATAGGGACTGGAATATACACACCAGACGTACACCATTCACCAAGGGTGAGCGCAGTAAAGTACTTCCTGTTCTTTATATAATTATCACGAGAGGAAAGGCAAACTCTTTCTTTACCAGCAGCACTCCCAAACAACTAGAGTTTTACAATACAAGTCCAGTGCGCAGGTATCCAATATATTACTTTCTGGTTCACTATGATACCTATAGAGGTAAGGGATAGAAAAGGCACACTAGTTTCCACTAAACAGTGGTATATATCAAATAATCTGTGTAAATGGATATGTATTGTATTATGTTATTGGGTATATAATCCTCGAGCAAGGTAAAGCAAATGGTGCACCCAAGAGTAGTAAATTCCATAATCTTTTGTAAGGAGAAGGAAACTCTAATTTCTGGGGCACTCTTAAATTAGTTAAACCTTTTTTTCATTTTAAATCTCACTCACAGGTTAGACAAACATACAGAAAAACACATTTTAAAAAGGCATATAGCAATCAAGATGCTAGATACGGTTTAGGTATGGATCCAAATGTGTACTCTTGTGTAAATACCAGTTTGTACAGTCAAAACTGCAGATCACTCGATGTCTACAGATATATCTGCAGAAGCCAGTATGTCTCTGAGATAGCCAACCATACAGATGAGTGCTGGATACCTTCCAGATAGAAATAAAATATTTCAGGGTTTATCACATAAAAAAATAACACTGATGATAGTACAATTTCCACAAATTGAGTTTAAAATGATCCAAAAGGAGCAGTTTTGAGTCCAGTCTCCTGCTTGAGCCTCTCTATACACCAGTGTCTACTGTGCCCCCCAAGGATAAAAGAGTATTTAATATGAGCACAATCCCTTTTCTTTTCTTTTTTTTTTACTTTCCTATTAATAGATTTGCAGAAATAATGTTTTGAGTCTAAAAGCAAATTGTGTTTTTGATCTTGCATTGTTCCCAAATAAGTGTAGATCTTGGCACCAAATATAAATGAGCCCATTTGTGGAATTTTCTATTGGTTATATAAATGCCATACATTTTAGTTTAGACTGCTAATGCATGCGGGGGGGTTTTTATGTTATGTCTGGAAAGTGTGTCCCACATTTTGATAAATATATATTGTGCTGTAATAATGTAGCACCCAGAAATTCCCTTACCTTTCTTTAAAGAAGTACTGTCCCGTGACCAAAGGATGGGTGATGCAGTGTGACCGCCTGCATTGTGTGGTCATGTGATGCTTAGTGGTCTTCTTTGCGCACAGAGTAAGATCAAGTCCAGTTTCATTCTCTGCCATCAAGACCCCAGCCTTTACTCAATAAGCTGAAACCCAATGTCCAAAGCAGCGAGTAAGGATTGTTGATTGAGTAAGGGGGGGGGAGTGTGGGGAGGAATATACATGACATAGCTGGGGTTTTCAGGTGGAGGTGTGATAGACTGAGGACCACCTGTCAGCCATCATTGTCAGCCATTTACATGTACTTGTTTAATAGCTATAAATATATTTCAACCATTTTATTTTAATCCTAGGTTACTAAGCTTGCTTTAAAACATCATGTCCTGAATAATAATGCTGTTAATGTATTTTTTCATTTCCTCTCTCATATTAGATTGTGTCCCCTAGTTGCAGTGATGATGCTGCAGTGAAAAAAGACCAGTGTTTGGTTCGATCCTTTGTAGATGCAAAATTGTGAGTAGTTTTTACCGTTAATGTTTAAAGCCAACTTTCAGAAACAACCCATGCAATCCACACATGCAAAGAAATCAAACCATAGATTTTCATAAATTAAGTTATGTGAAATGACACAGGGAAAAAGTATTGAACACCTGAAGAAAGGGAGGTGCAAAAAGGCATGGAAAGCCAAGACACCAGCTGAAAGCTATCAGTAATTAGAAAGCAGTCCTGCCCCTTGTCATTGCAAGGCTGGTTCAGTTCCAACTGATGGCCTATAAAAAGGTGTCTCATTACCAAGGTGTCGCACAAGAAACATCTCACGATGGGTAAAAGCAAAGAGCTCTTCAAGGCCTTTGTAACATTATTGTTGCAAAACATACTGATGCCATTGGTTACAGAAGGACTTCTAAACTTCTGAATGTTCCAGTGAGCACTGTTGGGGCCATAATCCGGAAGTGGAAAGAACATAATTTCACCATAAACCGGCCACGACCAGGTGCTCCTCGCAAGATTTCTGAGGAGAAAGAATTATCAGAAGAGTTGTCCAAGAGCCAAGGACCACTTGTGGAGAACTTCAGAAAGACCTGGAATTAGCAGGTACAATTGTTTTAAAGAAAACAATAAGTAATGCACTCAACCGCCATGGCCTGTATGCTCGCTCACCACTCAAGACTTCATTGCTGAAGAAAAAGCATGTTGAAGCTCGTTGAAAGTTTGCTGCACAACATTTGGACAAGCCTGTGAAATACTGGTAGAATATAGTCTGGTCAAATGAGACCAAAATTTAACTCTTTGGATGCCATACTACACACCATGTTTGGAGGAGAAATGGTACTGCACATCACCCCCAAAAACACCATACCAACAGTGATGTTTGGAGGTGGGAACATCATGGTGTGGGGCAGTTTTTCAGCATACGGTACTGGCATTCTTCATGTTATTGAAAGAAGGATGAATGGAAAAATGTACCGAGACATTCTTGATAAAAAATCTGCTGCCATCTACCAGGATGCCAAAGATGAAACGAGGGTGGACATTTCAGCAAGACAATAATCCCAGCCAATCATCTGACTTGAATCCAATTGAAAATCTATGGAAAGAACTAAAGATCACAGTTCATAGAAGAGGCCCAAGGAACCTTCAAGATTTGACGACTGTTTGTGTGGAAGAATGGTCCAAAATCACACCTGAGCAATGCATGCGACTAATTTCTCCATACCAACAAAGGCTTTTGTACGAAGTAATAAATTTCAGTAAGCGTGTTCAATACTTTTTTCACATTATTACACAGAAATTAATTTATGGACATCTATGGTTTGATTTCTTTGCATGTGTGGATTGCATGGGTTGTTGCCTAAATTTGGTGAAAATTTCATTACAATAGCCCCATTACAAATATATTTACTGATAAAAATGTTGATGTGTTCAATACTTATTTTACTCGCTGTGTGTGTGTATATATGTGTGTATTTTTTTTTTTTTTATTATATATATATTTTTTTTTTTACTTAACCCAAAATTCAATCACCAAGTCATAAGATCTTATGTGACAAATAACACATAAAACGATTTTACATAGAGCTGCCTTTCTCCTGGCTAAGTTCCCATGAAAGCCATGCTACCATCAGGAAAAGCCATTGTTGGCTCTGCTTCTGATGTTATGAAGCTTGATATTCATTGTGTTCAAAGTTGCATTGGTTGGTTTGGTTGTTAGCGATTTCTTAGCACAATCATGCAGTGTATTCTGTCAGTGGATTTGCCAGAATGCCCACTGCTGGGAAGAATTGAAATTTGTTTTTGGGGTTCTACATTTGTGATTAATGTCTTAATGTCTCTCAGTTTAGTATGATGGAATTGTGTTTCAAATGGCCTCATAACCCTCTCCAGGATGACCAGTAGAATTTCCCTGATGCTGAGGTCTTGTCCTCTTGACATGAATGTTCCAAGCAATACTGGCACAAGTTCTGCTTTTATATAGAGGGTGGTAACACTTCTGCTGATCAAATAATGACGTGCACCTGGCTTATACAGGGAATTCGGAAAATCACAGTTACAGTCCAAAATTCAAATTGGGAAGCCACACCAACTACCAGTGAGTCCCGGCCAGTGATACTTGTCAGTGTTTGGGGTGGCAGTTGGTGTGGCTGCCCTATTTGAATTTTGGTCTGCGCCGTAGCCCCACCTCTGGAGCTGCCACTGTCTGACACACACTTAGTTCACAGTCACTGCGGAGGGACTTTCCAAACTCACTGTATTACTTTCTGACCTGATATGGATGCAGTAAATGTTTTTGTTACATATAGTTTCTTTGGTTGAATTTTTTTATTATATTGAATAATGAATGACTGTGAAAAAGATGGTTTGTCACATGAGACTAGATTTATATCCTGTAGATACGTACAGATGGATCCTCATACATTCAGCCTCCTTGCGCGTTAAACAGCCCTTCTAGTCGCGCCATGCTGTGGCGTGACTCAGTAGCGCCGAGCGTCTTTTGTGCGCCTTTTTACCTCCAAATGCGTCTTATTAGCACAGCAATGCGAATAGATAGCACGAGCAGCTTCTGATTAAAATGATATGCAGCATGCCTATGTTCTGTGAGCGAGTGCGGATGTATCTTCATGCGAAACGCTATGTTACAGTGTCAGCGGCTGTAACTCTGTAATGTAGCGTTTTGTATGAAGATAGACCCACACTCTCTTACAGAACATAGGCATGATGCATATCATTATAATAAGCAGAATCTGCTTGTGCTATTTATTCGCATTGCTGTGCGAATAAGACACATTTGAAGGTATAAAGGCGCACAAAAGACGCTCAGTGCTACCAAGTCACATGGAGCTCCCACGTTGTGTGGCGCGACTTGTAGCGCACGGAGGATGGCGTATGTTTTTTGTTTTCACGTGACTGTGTGTATAAAACGTCTATAGAATTTTTAGATTTGCATTATCCTTGCATACATAATTGACAATGTTTTACAGCTTCTACTAGGCCACTTGTTTTATTTCACACTGACAAGAATTTATAAAGTTATCAATTATGAGTAATCTATTCATGCGCAATAGCCTGACTAATCTACTGTACACTGCTGTAAACTTTGAATGATTTTTTTTGTAGATTTTTAGATTCTTACTAAATTGATCCCTTTTAGTTTCTTTTTTTTTATTACAAATCCGTATAACAGAAGCATCTTTCTGCAGTTGTAGAGGGTGTTAGCACAAGGCTAAAACATTTGGCTCCCACTGCCATTTCATATGCCCATGAAACCAGTATTGAACTAGACTCAGTGGAATAGCCTTTAATATAAATATATCCATTTGATAAGAAAAAAAATCATAAATATATTTTTTTAAATACTGAACTTGTTCTTACTTTTACTCTTTTTTTTTTTTTTTTTTTTTGTATGTAAAGTAGATTTTTTTTTTTTTTTTTGTAAAATACCCATACTAATCAGTAATCCTGAAACTGTTTAGCTTAGTCTCATCTCCAAGAGTACCTTTAACATACTTGTTCATCACATCTAGATGTCTAGTGCAATACTATGGGGGGAATTCAATTAGCCGCAGGCTGCAGTTAACAAGGTGGTTTTTTTCGAGTAGAATCTAAAAAAAAAAAAAAAAAAAAATCTGTTAAATAGCCTATTTGCGGGTATATGTATTAATGTAGGATGTAGCTGTCACATTATTTGTGCTCCTGAGGTAAGTTGATGGCAACAATTAGGTGTTATTGTCGATGGAACAGAGCCACCATGTGGTCAGATTATAAAAGTAAAGAAGTCTCCATTGCATTGATAAATAGCTTTTGAAAACCTGTACTCGGAATGATTAATTCTTAAGTACATTGTCCATAGACTCTTAGGGTGTAATTTAATTAATTTGCTGGAATTTCGCTCCCAGACTAAGTGCCGGGGAACTATTTGATTCCTTACCGCGACTAGCCCCGAGGCTTCTGCTCGCACCTCAGGAGGAAATCCACATTAAGTAGGGCTTCGGGGCTAGTAGCAACCTTACAGCTGCCTCACGCCCCGGCACTTAGCCCGGGAGATGCAACTTAACATGGCTAATCCCGGGTATTGTCACGGGAAAAAGTGACCGTCGCTGGAAGTAGTTGTATACCTCCCGGGCACTGGGGCCTGGGAGCTACGTTACCGCGAGTGAATTGAATCTCCCCTGTAGAATTTTAAATATCTCTATTGTGAGCATCTCAAGGATAGAATTATTTAACAAAAGTATGTCTTTTTCTTTTATCCTATATTTCACTGAAAATCTGTCTTTTGTTTCCCCCTTAAACTAGCCATTCAATTGCAAGGAAAGATGTTGAAGAACTTGACATAAATGCTCTGAAGTCTGAGTGCCCAGCAAAGCCAGGTAAATGAATAACTCTGCCCATCTTGATAGCATTTCGGACTGTCTTTATATGAGGGCTGAATGCATTTATAGGGATGGATTTATATTGTAAATGTCTATCCCCTGCCCATTTCCCCATTGTAATAATCACCATTAAATGATGGTGGGTGGAATATAATTGCGCTAGTGGAAAGACTCATTGGTCATTGGGTTTATTTTTAGCTAAGACTGCAGGCATCGTTCAGTGACACATGCATGCTGCATTTTAAACTATGATACTTATTAAGACACATGAATCCCTTTTATTGTTTTTAAATACTTGTCTGACTGAACTTGACATATATTTTATTTCATTTTCAAGTTGTATTTCTTTCCTCTATGCCACAAAGAATGCTTGCTGTATCAGTCTCCATCTTTTTACTAAAGATGCTTAGTCCTAGTCACTGTTTTCTTTTATCATATTCTTTTCTTTGTATGCACCGTTATAATAATGTTTCTTCAATCTGAGCTTAGATAGTGAACTGCCCTGTGAGATATGTGTTATAAGTAGCATAAAGTAGTTCATACGTAGCTATTGTTCGTATAAGCATTATGATGAGGCCACTGATGTATTTTTAATGGGTGCAGGGCCCACACCGCACACCCTGAACCCATATAATTAGTATACTTACCTCTCCAGGGTCCCGTGTCGGGTGGTTCTGAAGATTGAAATCACCAGGAAAATGCAGCGCCAACCATTTCTCCGGTGATTTGCCCATGGACACTAGAGATGTCTCCAGGAACATAGCGCGGGAACCATGTTCCTGGAGACCTGTGCATGCGCAGTAGACTCAGGCACAAAGCTGCCAGAGAGGAGGGGTCTGCACTGAGGCTTAAAACACCCCTGGCAGTACAGTGTGCGTATTATCCAGAAGTGTTATTTCTGCAGTGAGATGCACCAGACACTTGCAACTATATAGGGTTACCCTTAATAATAATAATAATAATAATAATAATAAAATATTGTAAGGTAAAAAAGTTAAGATCTGTTTTCCACTCCCTGTATGCTTTGTCGTAGTCCTGTAAACTGTGTGTTGCATGCATTGATGGCCACCCAATAACTTCCCCACTAGATGTTGATAAATGGCATCCACACAGCTCAGTGTTTACCATTTGTATATGTGTGCTACCTCTGTAGCTTTTCTGTTGATACTCCATCTACTTTCACAGCGCAGGAAATTGCTGATTAATATAAGATCATGTGATCTGTGGCTTAGGTCAAGGTTACCTAACAGTGATCCCTAGTTAGCCGAGTGGTTCCTGCTTTGATGCCTACCTGATTTCCACCACAGGGCAACTACCCTGTCCATTATTGTCCCCCTTTAGAGTCAATTGCCCTTCTGATAACAAATGTGTAATTCAGTTTATCATAATTTTGAACAGAGGCTTTTCATCCTCCTGTTGCTTCATTTCTGGTCTTATTACTGTAAATAGGTAAAACAAAACAAAAAAAGAACCCCTTTTGTTTGCCACCAGGTGTGAAGGAAGCCATACCTTTCCTCAAGTCACGGACGGTCCCCAGTAGCTGGAAAATGGACATAAGTGAATTCCTGGTGTCTTCCAGCAGTGATGAAGAAGATGGTGATGCAGATATTAGTGAAGGGGAACAGAATAAAGATGAAGGGGAGGAAGCGGAGGTTTGTATTTATATGTTTAGGTATACACAGAATACTAAACAATAATGCTGTATTTACCTTTTTTTGCTGTATCTTTGTGATGGTAGATCTGCAGGTTTGGTGGGAGGTGTAACAACCTGTCTTATGTACATTTGTGGCAGGGAGATTCCCCCCGAACTAAAACTTGTAGCACACTTCACTTCAGTTTAGTATGACATAGGTCACATAGGTTTTTTTGTTTTTTTTTGTTTACTGCTGCACTTTAAAAAGTTACCTACTGCTATAATATAGGTATATATTTTAATGGCCTAATAACCCTTTTGAGTGCTAAGGATGAGTCTGACCTGTCTTTAGCATGTACACCAAAAGTGCTGAAGCCAAATCCACTTGTCTTCAGCACTTTAGGACTGTAAAGTAAGTGGAAAAACTTCCTTATGATAAGCCCACTAGTAATTACTGCTGGCGCATAGCATACCATTTCAAGTGATGTGGCACCTTAGTAGTTAGGCTGGTGATCACCCAACACAATAGAATATATTAGGGAGTCCTTTCAATTACATGCGACTCGCAGGCATGATGTGCTGTGATGCAGGGATGAGCATATATTTGCCATATACTGTACCCTGTAAATCTGATACATTTCTAGTTTCTATGTGCAACTCTATGCGTTCTAAGAGAAACTGATGGTCTAGAGGGGTTCATTCCATTTTGGAATACAATAACCGCAAATCGCACCTAATTGAATTGACCTCTAAAGTTTCCAGAGATGGGGATATAGGTTCTGATGCCCATATCTTACCCAACTTGTGTAAAATAAAAACCGGGGTCATCTTGTTTATAGGGTAAGCTTTAAAAATAGTTTGCCTCATTAGACTACTGTACTATTCCTGCACATTGCAAGGATTTAATCCAAGATGGCAAAAACTATCAAATAAAAAAAAAAAGCATAATTTTTCGTGTGCATGTTTTATACAAAAATCTGTGTGTAGAGTCTGTTTTTTTGGTGTTCTGGAAATGTAGATTTATGCCGAAGGAAGTACACCAAATAGATTTCTCATAATTTTTATTGGCGGTGTTATAATGAGAAAGCAGTTTTTTTGTTTGTTTGTTTTTCAGAATAGTCTGTCTTCTGAAAAAGCAAGGTATAATTCATGAATGCAATAAAAAAAAAATACCGATACTAATATTGGAATGCAACAAGAGCAAAATAGGCTCAGAACTGGGTCAAGAAAACCAGTGGCGTCAAAGTGGTTAACTAGAAGGATGGATGTTTTATAATAAAGTCCGAGGAATGGTTAGAGAGCTGGCTGTATATTAGAGGATACCTCTGGCACTGATTTCTTCACTGTAGTTTCCTAGTCAGGCATCCTGTGGCACAAACTGTTCATAGAAATGCATCCAATTCATTCACTAGCGGCCGTTGCTACCATTGAGGCACATCATGACCTGTATTCACAGTTTGGGGATCAGTTCAATTATGTGCGACTTAGAGTACAGTACTTGTAGATTTTTGTTGACAGCCCAATAAAATCAGGCCACAAAGAGGGCGAGTTCACCATCACCTGTATACGATTGCAGTGGCAACTCACCCCCCCTGCCTCTAATCAAAGGAACTGATTTTTGGTTTGTGCACAGGATGCATTTTAAGTCATCAGTGTGTCAGTAGGCAATGAGAGGAATGTGATAGGTTATAACTCTCTTCAAATCTTTGGAACTTGTTGTTGAGCTTGGGCTGAAACTCTTTGGATTTACAGTGATCGCGTTAAGTGAAAAAAATTGTGGGTCCCGGGGACCCCTCACTTTAAAAACATTTGGGGTCCTCCACTGTTTTTGCGTCCGATCACATATTATGGGGGGCGAGGGCAAGCAGCAGATGGGACAGTGATAGGGTCAGATAGCAGTTGGAATAGAGTGGGTTAAGGGCAAGCAGCAGTTGGGGTAGAGCTGGGGGTTAATGCAGGAAGAAGTTTGGGTAGAATTGGCATTAGAGGGCAGGCAGAACTGGGGATAGGAAGGGGTAAGTGCAGACATCAGTTGCGACAATGCTGGGGGCAAGCAAGAGGTTAGGGCAGGCAGTACTAAGGGTAGGGAGGGGGTAAGGGTAGATAGCTGGGTCAGTATTGGGGGCCAGGAGGAGGTTAGGGACAGGCAGTGCTGGGGTAAGGTGGGCGGTGCACACAGTTAACAGTCAGGGTAAATGAGAATACACACACCTACACAGTCTGGGCTAGGGAAGGAATGCACACAGTTACACAGTCAGGGAGGATAAACACTCTTACACAGTCAGGATTAGGGGGGCTGCGCACAGTTATGCTGGGTACTTACTGGCAGATATATTGGTCAATCAATTGATCGGCCAATATATCGGGTGCCCGTTGGCCATTGTGTACCAGGGATGTTCACAGACACATTGTGTCAGCTGTGCTGCACAGCAGATGGCAGATATCCACCGTGCTGTATGTACAATCGGTCTGCCGACCGTCCGTACACTTGCGACAGAGGCCGCGAGGAGGGGGTCGCTACACGCCAGATGACTGATTATGGTGGTTCAGTGTGTATGAACATCCATCATCTTCAGATATATTTGCACAGGGGGGGTGGGGGTAGCACATAGTTACATAGTTACACAGTTGGAGTTAGGGGGGTCTCTGCACAATGATGACCGTAGGCTGGAAGTGACTGACCTGTCAGAGCTCAGGGTCTCCTCTCTGTCACTGGCCATCAGAGCTCGGCATCCCTGGAGCACATCCCCGTGGGGGGGGGGGGGGGGTGTTAGGTTTAGGCAGCATAGTGGAGTTAGGTTTGGGGGGGTTTCGGGTTGGGCACCACTGGGGAGGGGTTAGGGTGCGGGTTGGGGAGGGTTAGGTGAAGAAGCGGGGAGAGTTGGTATACTTACCCGACCAATATCTGGACACCGACCATCGGGATGCTGCTGTCTATATTTTGACAGTAGGCATTCCGATTTTAAATCCCATGTTACGTGCGCTGGACAATTCAGGACCTCATTCTATTGTGTTTTATTATGATATCCAACTCTCTATCCATACCAAACTACCTAATCCCTTTGGAACTTTATGATGACCATATGGCAGGGCTGGACAAGTCACAGAAGCCAGGTAGCCAATGTGTTTAAAAACTCAGGGTTGGTAGCTTTTTTTTTTTTTAAATAGCCACCGACCAACCTCTCCATTGGCTCCTTTGACCATGCTGCTGACCCCTAGATTTGATTGACTTGCTCCTGAATTTAAATATAATTTGTCCACCTCTGCTTTAGGTGACCATGTAAACCTGGATTGAAGATATAGCCTATTTGGGTGGCACCTTGGAGTGATCCCGAAAGGGTGCCAGCGGATGTGTAGGTGACTGTTAAGCCACACAGGGAGACCTTTAGCAGGATGCTGGGTTTATTGGTAAACAGCAGATAACAGCGTCACAGCAGGTCATGCAGGAATTAATACAGTGGTAACTGTGTTGCACAGTGTGTGTGTGTGTGTGTGTGTGTATATGTATACATATATACAGCAGTGATAGCAGGGGTTAGCAACCGATAATACAGGTCACACCTCGGGGAGCCAAGTTACTGTGGCACTTCTAAACAGTAAAGAAGATGGCTGCAGTCTGCACATGTGCAGTAGCATATCGGGTTGGAGGTTGCACATCCCTGAAGACTCTGCTTCCAAGTGCTCAGCATGTACGCTCCCCAAACACATCGAACATGGAATATAAAAAAATTAATTGAAAGGAACACTTAAGTGCTGAAAAAGAGGTAAAATAATGCTTTGAGAGAATTAAACTAAAAGGATTATAGCGATTGCCATTTACATTGCTTCTGTTAGAATTGTTCCTTTTACACCACTTTTTAGAAAAAAGGGGGGGGGGGTGGCGGCTGAGGGCTGTTCATTTACATTTCCCCCGTGGCTGCTCCTCTCTGCTGCCGCTGGGTGAGGGGTACTGCCGGGCTGCCCGATCAGCAGTTATCGGCGGCACAGCATACACTGGGAGATGGTGCGGGGCAAATTATCTTTCAGCAGCGTATTTCTGAAAGAAAGTGGTTAACATGTAATAACTTTGTTAGTGTTTTAAAGTGTTCTTTACTGATAAGACAGTAAATTGTGCCTTTGGTTATTTGGTATTTATTATTATAGTTTTGTTTTTCTCCTCCAGAAAATCAATTTTGTTAGTAATTTTGGTTATTTTGAAGTTGCTCTATTGTATCCAAACCTGTATTATGGTTGGTTGCTTTGTTAATAAAACAAAATAAATAGTAATTCTGCGCTGGTGTTTATATAATTAGAAAAGCATTTGTTTATTAAAACAAATCCGGTAAAAAAAAAAAAACATGTATCTAAAAAAAAATTTTTTTGCTACTACAGCAATATAATAAATATATATATAATAAATGTAGCCACTTCAGCAAATTTTCTGTGCCAATTAAGTGTCAGTAAATGTAACTTGTGGATATATTTGAACATATTGGTGTAATGGCCATATTAGAAGTTATTTCATGATATAAAGCAGATCATTTAACATGCGTAATTACCTCTGGTGGATTTGTTGTCTGGGACCTCTGTGAGCTGTGGATGTCCTCACAAGGAGCACTTGTCCCCGGCGTGCATAGTCTGCTGCACTCCTGTGACCTTTTTCAAGTTTCTTTGTTATACCACAATTTTATAGGCAGAATTTAATTGTTTTGTTTAAATTTCAAGTTTTAATTTTTATCTACCTTTTTCAATTTGTCTTTGAACATTTCCAAGATTCTTTATCAGACTTGTTCCTACCTGAACTCCCGTGCCTGTTTGTGGACATGTGGCCTGACAGAGCCACTCTCCATTCTGTACTATATTGCTTTTACAATGACCACTATGGTTTCACTTAATATGGTTATGACATTTGATCCTCTAATACAGGGATGGGGAACCTCAGGCCTGGGGCTGTATAAGGCCCTCAGAGCTTCTTTCTGCTAGCCTCATCTGGCTAGCAGGGTGCCTAGAATGGCACACTGCAGCCAGAGTCTATGCAGCAGTGACGCCTGGAGCGTCCTTAGAACGCTTCAGACTGTCACACCACTGCCCTTAAAGAGGATGCTCTGGGCATTGCTGTAATCACCGGCGATTGTGGCCCCACCCCATGTTATGTCACATGGAGGGGCGTTGCCTGTATCAAGCCCGCAAATAATGTTATATATATATCAAAATGGCCCTCAGTAGAAAAAGGGTTCCTCATCCCTGCTCTAATACCTTAAGGACCATCCCTGTTATTTGGTGACTGATGAATAGTAGTCATGAAAAAGTACTATATTAAGAAATTATTATTGCGTGAAAATGTAGTTTTATTGCTTAAATCAGACTTGGCATTAATTATTAATGTAATTGAGGTGTAACTTGTAAACTCACAGTGAACAATTTCTCAGCCAATAGCAGTAATTTAGGATGATTAACTGCTATGCAACATTTGGTCCTACTTTGAAAAACCATAACGAGACCAATTAAAATTAGGTTGTGTCAGTTATGGAAATTGGTACATAGTTTGTATTGAAAATGTTGTTTCCTTCAGGAGGTTGAACTGGATACTTTCTTTAGTCACCTTTATAACTGCAGTTGAACATTTTACAGCAGCAGCTCTGCGTAATTCCTTAAAACCCTGATGTAGGCTCCTTATTATGGGGACTATGTACTAAGTCTTGGAGAAAGATACCAACCAAACAGCTTCTAACTCTCATTTTTCAAACACAGACTGTAAAGTGACAGGAGCTGATTGGTTGGTACTTTTATCTCCATCTACTTGATCTCTCTCCAATTCTTAGCACATAGACCCCTGTGTCACTATATTGTATGTGGCCTTAAGCTGGCCACACACTAGCCCAACTTACATCCAACCATCCAACTAGTTGATTGGTTGGAATGAAAATCTGGTAAGGTATGAAAGCAAATGACAATCGGCAAATTTGCTCCCAAATGCCGGAAAACTGACTAAAAACTGTTGTTTGAACAAATTGTTTAGATCAAACATTTAACAAACTTGTCTGACCGACCATTTTCATCTGTTTTCTGGCATTTAGGAGCAAATTGCTGATCATCAGTTACTCCCATACATTACCAGATTTTCATTCCAACCAATCAACTAGTTGGCTGGTTGGATGAAAGTTGGTCTAGTGTGTGGCCAGCTTTACACAATGCCGTTGTGGCCTTAGTAGCTGTGGTATGCCATGTGTTTGTCATTTAAATGTATTGTGTGTTTGCGTGTGTATGTGTATATTACCATGAAATTCAACAGTTTGAAGAGGCATTGAAGGATTGTTAGTTCCGTGTGGAGAGGAGGGGACCCTTGTGGAGACTTCTGACTGACTCTCTTGTTTATGAGCTACATATAGGCGCTTAACCCTTTTGTGTCTAGCTCCTCAGGAAACACAGCCCTTGGTGTTGGTTTGAGCTCAGGTGGATAGTAACAACTAGTGTAGCAGTGAAAGAGTCTCTGTCCCCAGGGCCTTAGGATTCCTTGACCCTTCTTCCCTAACATGACCTCTCATTTCTGTTCACTACTGTCCCAGCTCTCCACTATCCTTTCCAGTCATATATATGAAAGAAAAGGGGGCGGGGGACTCTGTAACATTACTCCTTTTCCTTTCTCCAGCAGACCATTGTAGTCATTGTGTTAGGCCCATCTCTAAGCACTAGCTGTGGCTGTAAGGCAGGCTGGGGACACACACTGCAGTGTATGGTCATTGTGTCTAGTTGTACTAAAACATTTTCCTTTCCCCCCCTACCCCCCTACACCACTGCTGAGGGTAATTTTTTTTGTCTGTGTGAAAACACGACACTCTCTTCCCCCTACTTGGGGCTGCCTAGAGTGTTGCCATGGATACGTGGTGCTGGGCATGGAGCACGCATGCTCCGCGGAGACAGGAAGGCTGAGCAGAGGCTTGGCCGGCTGCCAGGGGAGGTTTTGCCAGATGCTTTGAAACGGGGCTGTCTTTCTTTTCTTCATGCAATGTCTGATTTTTCCCATACGGGAGGGAATGCAGCAAGTGTGTAGTTAGTTACCCTGGGCAGGCGAGGGAGTCCTACAGCAGCAGCAGGCCCGTCTGAGAAGCAGCACAGACGCCGCCTGCCAGCTAGGACATGCATGAGCAATTCCCTCTTTGAAAGGGAGAGCTGTCGGTAGGTGAGCATTATGTGATGTTATTTCTGTTGGAGAGTGTGCGTGGGCTCTTGCATTATCATTGGCTGTGTACATGTAGTTTTGTCTGATGTTAGAGCCCTGCTGGAAGAGCCAGGCATGGGAATATATGCTGGAAAGTGAGCTCTATTCAGTTTTTTTTTTTTTTCTTGATGTGAAAGGGGAGTGCTGCATGTGTGCCACTAGCAGAGATTGTCATGTACAGAGCAGGACTGACATGTGGAGGCAGGGCATGCTGGCAGACAATAAGTGTAATCTGTCATGCATTTTCCTGCTCATATCATTTAATACAGCGATGAGGAAAATTGAGCTGGGCTTTCTTATTGTTAGGTGTGATCTGACCTCAGCCTGCAGATCCTGAGACGGCCGGGTGCCTGGCTTATTCCTGCATGTACGTGAAGTTTGTCGAACTGCAGTGTAGGAAAACGGGAAGGCCGAGCCTCATCTCTGCCTCTTCATGTCTTCAGGAGTTAGATGGCAGCAGAGCAGAATCCAGAGCTTTTTATGTAGCCATGAGGTTCCATGGCCTGCATGCATGAGGTTTACATAAAGAGCTGATCTTATGCTCTCTCTCATACAAAGATGTCATTTATTTTACACCAGTCTTTAGAGTTGCACACTTTAATGACAAAGCAATTCTGTTTGTTGGTATTGTATGTTAACCATTGTTTCATATCTACTTAGATTTAGAACAGGCCATGTTTAATGTAGGGATGTTTGAATATCAAGCATTTTCCTGAAGTTGCCATGTATGTGCTCATACATCACTGTCCTGTTCAGTGTCTTTGCCGTCTGGCAGGGGTTTGGGTTATCACATATGGTTGTATGTTAAGCAGGTCGGTGTGGATAGAGGCTCCTTAATTTCACAGATCTACGTGTTTTGTTTTTTTTAAAGAATTCTCTGTGTCACGCTGCACCTAGGCATGAATGATCGGACTGTTGGGATTGGATGTGCTCAGCCATTTTTCCTGCATGCTGTACTTCCTATTGTGTATGCCATTTCCAATTAATGTCTACACTTATGACTAGCCTGCCTGTCTCTTCCCTGCTAATACAGCACAATGAGGAGAGAACACATACTGTACCCGTGGGCAGACCAGATAATGCCATATATTCAGTTTCGATATTTTTCATGTACACCTGCTATAATCTTTTTGTATTTGTACTACATTGCATGCTGGATGATTGAATACACAATACGACTCTGTACACAAAGGAGACGACAAGCACATTCATAGTGATTTTCCACTCCTGTTTACAGATCATGCTTTCTTAGCAATATGAACATGTGCAACAGAGGTTCATGTTTAAAGCAAAATATGGCAAATAGTTTGTGCTGTTCTCTTCTGTGCATAAATTACATCCTGCTTTCATGTCTATTTTATCACCTACAAAAAAAAAATATATATATATTAAAGATTTTTATAAAAATCAAATCCTTGTATAGCCTATACAATAGCAGAAAACACGGTGTAAGTATATTATTGGGTAAAGATGCTTACCTCAGCTGTCTGCACTTAGAGTAAAAAGGCCCCACCCACTTGCATCTGTCACAGCATAAAAGTTTTGCAGAGTATAACTCGTGTCAATTACAATCTCATGTGATGTAGCGCACATGTAAACAACTTAGTCCAAAATCCTTACAAACTATAGAATTCAAGGTCACATCTTAAGGCCCCCATACATCAGAGATGGATTGCAGCAATCGTGCAATTTGCAATCGATTGTGTATAAAAATCTGCAATGTATGGGCTTCACAGATTGCAACCAAAAAGTGATTGGAATTGTTTAATCAGATTGTCCAACATGTTGGATTTCACAGATCGATTGGGACTGTAAATTGCTAGTGTATGGACATGATCAGCAGATTTACAGACCGTTTCTAGCAAAATGATGGGCCTTTCAAGATTGCCAGATCTGTGTTTGCTGCAATCGATCTGCAAATCACTGAAAAAAATCTGTAGTGTATGGGCGCAGATTGCTCGATTGGGAAATCCTAAAATCACGCAATTAATCTTCAAATTGTTCAATTGTGGTTTTCAGATTGCTGATGTATGGGGGCCTTTAGATGGGACCTGTTGCCTAAACGGAGTCGAGGCAGACATTTTGTAGACTATATACAGTTTTTTTAATAATGCTTAATTCTTGTTGTTAATACCGTGGTACCTGAGGCATGTCTCGGTGGGAATTACTTTCTATTGCATTGACCGTCTCAATAATTGGTTTAACCAACAAATTGACTGCATCAGCTTCATATATGTAATGGGCCCACTTCAAAATGCCACTCATTGGGCTTTTTCCAAGCAGTACATCTTATGAGCCAGGATTTATATACTAGTGATTTCCCAACCAGCAGGTCACAGCTTAGGGATAATAACATGGACATTATTTTGTTTTTGATCAGAGGCCTTGAGGACCAAACCTTCCATTGTTGGCTCATGGCTTTGGTACAGATTTAGACCAAATTTCTAGAGTAAACACTTTCCCAAGCGTGACTGCTTTCCTGTCTGTAATTGTGTCTGAAAAATCAGCTTTGAATGTACTTTTTTTCTTGCAGCCAGAAGAAGAGGCAGACCCACTGGAAAGGGACAACTTCCTGCAGCAGCTCTACAGGTTTATGGAAGACAGAGGTAAAGTGCACTCAAGTGTAATGCGATTGCTATGGTTCTGGTTTACCACAGCAATAGCCAACCTCCAGTAGAAAAAGCCATAGGTAACAAAAGATCTCATCGACTTGCAGTTAAAATGCAATTTACACGACTAGTAATGACTGAGGGGGGAATGTATCAAGCCATGGAGATAGATAAAGTACCAACCAAACAGCTCCTAACTGTAATTTTTCAAACGCAGCCTGTAAAGTTGCAGTTAGGAGCTGATTGGTTGGTACATTATCTCTCACCGAGGCTTGATACATCTCCTAAGTGTGGATGATTAATCGTGAGTGTCCATCAGAATTGGGAAACCTAGTTTTCACCATTCAAGTTTCATTCAAAATTGCTATTTTACGGTGTGCTGATCACCTAGTGGAGGTAGCTATATTGTGGACTAAAGCAATATTCAGAAAAGTATCAGGCGCGCTCCCGCTTTTCACCGTATTCAATTAGAAAGGAGGCGAAAACGGCACCCAGCGAAACTGAAACAGGCGAAAAGTCCTGTCAAAAACGGGGAGCTCAGCCTGACACCCCCCAAAAGATGCACTAACATTGGGGATCACTATAGATGCCCTCGATTAGTCCTAATGACGGTATTTGGGGTACTTAAGTTGTGTCAATTGGTGCCAATAAGCGCATTAACACAAGTGATGAAGAATAGCATAAGTATTCCCAGCAAAAATGGGTGCTAGCATATTTTTACGTTGCTAAAGTGAAGCACATGCAATCAAAAAAACACCTGCCCCCTACTTGGGGACTCCCCTGAAGTCTATTTTGCTAGTGTTTAAGTTTGTCCCCCAACTTTGCACTGTTTTGCCCCCAAAATGAAATACTTTTTGTGAGATGTTCTAAAGTCTTTTTCACATTTTTTTTTACACAGTTTATCTTTGGGGGACTGTCCCAAGGGTGCAGGGGGGGAGTTTCTCGAAGTTTGCACCCCAAAACTACAATTCTGCACTTTTTTTCCGCCTGCTATTCATAGGCGAAACTTTTCCGCTGATTACATTGTACGCGAAAAGGCTTTTTGAATACGGCGGAAACTTTCCGCCTAGCGAAATGACGCCATCTGCGATACTTTTTCACGAATTCAGACTTTTCGCCTCTTAATTGAATACGGCCCTAAGTGACTGACTAAACAGCGCACTGAATTGTATAGCTCCGGGACCAACTTCCTAGCACTATTCAACTCGTGATGTATTAAATCCCCCTCCATTGTGCCTCATACCTCAGTGGTGCATTAATAGGCTGCATATTAATATTAGATTAGCCCACAAAATACCTGCCTTTGGCTATTTTATAGAAGATATTTACAAATGAAGATCAATATAAAAAGATAGTATACAAAATGGTCTCTTGTCCTGTGTTACTGTATAATAAAGATCTTCCAGAGCAATTTGTTAGACTGTTCAGGCTTCACAGATCTCATATTACTGAATGTAAGTATACATCAGATATTTGTAACTGCTAATTATGAAGGTGTGGCTGGCAATTCAGTTTCACAAGTACTACCTATGTCACCATGGACTCCTTTCCTTTTCTTTTTGTTTATTATTTAACACATTGCATTCTTAGTAAGTTACATACTAAAGTTTGTGTATCTGAAATGTACATACTCAGAAGTCGCATCTTCACATTCACTAAACCTGCTGAATAACTCTGTACAAGACTAACCTCTTTATCAACCGCTGTTGATATAGTTACGTTTGCATGGTAATCGCGTACTATCCAATATTCTAGCTGCAGGGTTGGAATAAATTCAGGTCCATCCATTTGTATTGTGTGCGGTTTCTTTGACTATGTAGGGCCGTATTCAATTAGCGGCGATATTTTCCCCAAAATACAGGCGAAAACGCAATTGGTGAAATAAAACTAGAGAAGTTTTCTCCATCCCAGACCAAGCTGAAAAGAAAATGCTAAATCCCTATGTTTGGCTTAAAATGTGGGGATTTCTTTCAGAACCCTTTGGACACCCCCTCTAATGATAAATTACCCAAAACATTTTTCGTAAGTTGCGCTCTTTGGTGAAAAACGACCTTGCAATTTTGGGTGAAAAAAGATTTTGAAAATGATGGGAAGCAATTTTTTTTCCAGGAAATTACTGTTGCACCAATTTTAACGTACCCCCAATTTAGGTGGAAGTATATTTTCGTATCGTACAAACGCAATTTTAAAAACCATAAAAAACTGCCTGCTGCGACTGGGTGCGATGTTTAAAATACTTCACACATCCAAACCGTCCCCTGAAAAATCAGACCCAATACATTAAAACCATTTGCAACTTTTTTTTTTTTTACCCAAAGTTTGCCCGGTCGTTTTTCACCAAAGTACGCAACTTATGAATTGTTTGGGGGGTCATTTATCATTAGGGGGGTGTCCAAAGGGTTCTGAAAGAAATCCCCACTTTTTTAGCCAAAAATAGGTATTTTGCATTTTTTTTCGCCTGGTCTGGAATGGAGAAAACTTTTCTCCAGTTTTTTTTAGTCAATTGTGTTTTTGCCTGTTTATTGGCGAAAATATCGCCCTTTTTTGTTGAAAGATGGCCGTTTTCGCCGCTTATTGAATACGGCCCGTAGTGGTAACTCGCCTTTAGACTATATAGCCTATATCAATTCCTAAACAATTGTGCAAAAGCATCTGACCTTTTTCATAGGTGCTTTTTGTGTATACATAGTAATGAAGGAGACTAGTAAATATACCCCTTGTTGTGGATTTCCCAAAGTACGGGTTTATAGAAGTGGAGATGTTGCCCATAGCAACCAATCATATTCTCCTTATTTATCTAGCACCTTCTAGAAGATAATGGCTAGAATCTGATCGGTTGCTATGGGCAACACCTCCACTTTTATAAACCCACACTTTAGTATATATACCCCCAAATATCAAGAAAGAATGTGAAGAGATTTTGACTGCCAAAGCAATTGCAATGACTAGGAGGACATGAAATATGAGGAAAATAATATTCTTGGGGTCATGTCTTTTTGCATAGGCTAGAAAAATTAGAATGGAAAATACAAGTCGGTATAGTCTGGTTTTAACATGTACCAATCACCTATACACTGGGTGGGCGGCCATTTTGAAGGCTGAACCAATAATAATTCCCTGCTCATTAGTGACTTTCCTAGGCAAGAGGCACATACAGTAATCCATTGCTTTCTCATGGTTATTGTTTTAAATCGAACGTATGGTGGCCATCGCTGTGTAGGCAACAAGTCCACTTTAACTACTCTCTTCGTCCCACAGAGCGTGCATTTAATCACGGCATACTAGTACTGAAATGAGTTTTCCCAGAAAACCTTGCCTCGAAATGTCCTTTTGATCTTGTTTCTTTAACAACCTGGAATGTTTTGGCATTAGGAGTCTGTAGCAGATCTACACACACCGCCTCTGCTTATCAATGCCCAGCACTTCTGTTCATACAGCCCTTCAGATGTGTCAGTGTCTCACTTCCCACTTCTGTTCATACAGCCCTTCAGATGTGTCAGTGTCTCACTTCCCTTGCTGGAGAGGGCTGATTTATTCATGAAGCAGTACCAGGATTAATAGCAGGCATGCGCTTTCCGTGGAAGGGTTTTTCAGTAAAGGATCAGGAATGTTTGTGTTGATAGAAGTTCATTTTGTGTTCTACATTGCTGCCTCTTCTTTCTCTTCAAATTGGTTTTGGAGGATATTCTCAAAAGTAACCGAGAGCAGTGTTTTGATCTAAAATTGCAAAGATGTTCTTTCAGTGTCCAGTTTATCATGTTTGCTTTTGAGTAATCAGAAATAAAATTCAGATTTAAACCTTTTTAATTGATGCAGATATTGGAGCATTTTGTTTGAAAGTAATTTATGCAAGGGGGAAAATCTAGAGAAATAGGTTCCTTATTTTGATTTTCTTATAACTTTTTTTAAATGTATAGAACACTGGTTCTCAAACTCGGTCCTCAGGCCCCCAAACAGTGCATGTTTTCCAAGTCCCCTCACAGAATCACAGGTGAAATAATTAGCTCCATCTCTGGATCTTTTAAAATATGTCAGTGATTAATGACTACACCTGTGCACCTGCTGGGTGACCTGCAAAACGTGAACTCTGTGGGGTTCTGAGGACCGAGTTTGAGAACCACTGATATAGAACATTGTTGGGTTTCTATACAATCTCAGTTATGACTGTTTGTTTTTGTACTTTTTACCATACATTTGAGGTGCATGTCCCCTTCTCTGTAAGAAATGGTGCAAGTTGTTTAGTACGTATTATAATATGAATAGCAATATGTTTAGCTTCTACAGTCACTTTGGAGAGTATCACATTTGTTTTATTCCTGTCTCAGCATTAAACATGACTGCAAAACTATTTAGTTCAGGGAATGTAACAAACTGTAGATAACATTGTGCTAAGAGGCTGTAAAAAAAAATATTAAGATGTAAAGTGATTTGTAAGGCACCACAATACCGGACAGTGTGGAAAATAAAACCTACATAAATAGGAACACAAATTCATGCCTTGAATTTTGAGAAGCCGAATTGTCATGTTACACTATACTAGTTACACGGTAGTGAATACTTGGAATACAGGGCCTGATTCAGATCCGTTCGCTAGGCTGCGTTCGCATGTACCCTGCCGATGTTTGCAATCTGCGCATGCGTATAAGACACAGTGCGCATGCGCGAACTAGTCCATGCGATCGGGAAGTGTTCGCACCCTGTACATAGACGCTCCAAAAGAATGAGTGACAGGAAGAGCCGTTTATGGGTGGTGACAGGGGTTGGTCGATGGTAACGATGGTGGTGCGAATGCAGGCGTGTCTGTGCGTCTGAACGCTGTTTCAACGGCGTGCATAATTAAGACGCAGCGTCAGCATACACGGCACATGGCTGAATTACACACAGTAGCACTTGCGGTAGGGTATGGTCAGCCACAAGTGCTGCGTATGGGTCCGATGTTACCGATTGTTTAATACACTTCCTGGACATGACTTATGTTACGAACGGAAAGTGGGCGTCTTGTGTCAGGCTGGTGGGTGTCTAAATACACCCCGCGATCGCACGGCAAGTCATAGTGGGCCTTCTAATGTCTTGCTAGTGATCGCGGGATTACATACTCAGGCTGCTGACGGCTACGTGCGAACGCATCCTAGCGAACTGGTCTGAATCAGGCCCCAATTTCCAACTAGTGTCATGGTTAGATGTGACCATCAGTTGGTTAATCATCTGCGGCAACCCATCAATAGTTTGCACCCATGGTTGATGGTCTTCTCTGCTGTGGGGAATATTAGGCAGTGGGCTGATCAGGGAAGGGGCTTTTTCGGCCTTTGCTCCGTTCCACTGGAGCTGAAAATAAAAAAAAAACAGCATTGCTGCCTGATAGCCACCGATGCAGGAGAATCATCAGATCTCTGCCATTGATGGCAAAATTATCGCCTATCTGTGGCAAATCGATATTCATCCCTAGTCATTGTGGCATCTATGAATATAGCCTAATTCATTAAAGTGTTCAAGTTGAAGCTGTAGCATTATGAATCTTAGATCTGTTTCTTTAAATTACCAAATTAACCTAACTATCATTCTAAGTGGGTCTTGTATTTCTGAACTGCGCAAGTGTATATATTACATATTTTAATCTGTATATATTTTAGTCTGTTAAGATTGCAATATATGTTTTTGTGCATTGCTAACATCAAAAAAGTCGTATTGGATTTAGGCTACAGTTGCTATATATCCGTTTAATCAGAGACTCTTATGAATTACACAGGTTCTGTGGCTGCATTTCCCCTGGATTTAATCAGCCATAGAACCTGTGTAATTCATAAGTATCCCTGATTAAAGGGATAGTATAGCAGCCCTACATTATTCCTGATGAATAAAATATTAGGACTTCATTTTCTTATAGGTAAACCTGTCAAACCTGCTGATTTGCGTTTCATGAAGCTGTGGGTTGGGTACCTCTCATCAACCTGATTTCGGTTTTTCTACTTTTGCAGCGGCTGCCTCCAGGCTTCAGACTGTAGGCTGTCACTCACCCACTGACCCGACCAAGGGCCCATGCCGCAGGGGTGCTCGCCTCCCCAAGGCAGTGACTCCTTCTGTAAGTTTGGTCGGTCTGTGTGGGGGCCCTAAGTTTTCACTTGCCTCGTTATTTTGGGAAGATGCCTATCCCTCTTGCAGTTACCAGCTTCTTTCATTAGACTTAACTGTCACTCGAAGGCAACTCTGCAAATTCTAGATCATATTCCTTCCTTTTTTTTTTTCCAGCCACAGAAGGGAAAATGTTCCGAGCTGCCATCTCTCAATGACAATGCTAAGGTTATACCATAGCCAAAAATTGTATTTGATTCACATATAACTAGACTTTTCTGGTGTATGCAATCTTCTATATATTCTATGTACTGCTTTTGCCACACAAGTTTCTAAGGTTAAAGTGGCAGAACATTAAAACCAGCTAGCCATCGCCAACTTAAAGGGCCACTAAATCCATGCAAAGAGGTATCTCTTAATGTTTGCAGATCTATATGTAAAAGCTTTGCATTGTAGTGTGATATTGTCTTCATCCAATAGGCCCTGAAAGGCTTCCATGAGCTTACCAACCGGAGGATTGGTGTGCAACAGAAAAATGCTTCCTCCCTAATACAGTTATTTCATATCTCCAGTTTTGATAAGCTCCTAAAGCTTTTACATATGTACTTGTGAATGTTACCTATAGCTTTTTCATGTAATGTAACTTATTTTTGGAGGTTTTTGGTCCTATAAGATGACTTCTTTGGTCATTGGCGGTTACATGCTCATATCTTTTTTGCAATTTACTAATGAAAGTAATATTCGCTTGCTTTCTAATTTTTTACTTCTGCCATCCTCTAAGTATCTTATTCCAGTATGTACCTGTTCATACATCTAATTTCCAGATAATGATCTATAGAATTCTCATCTATCATGTATATTCCTTTATTAGGAACACCAATCAACAAGCCACCAGTATTGGGTTACAAGGATCTGAATCTTTTCAAGCTGTTTAGACTCGTTTATCAGCAGGGGGGTTGTGACAAAGTAAGTAGATCCTACGTTTGTGGCCTATACATATCTAATAATCTTACTATTGGTCAGGATATATTGTCAAGATATTAAGATTAAACCATTTCCTGTTTGTTAGATTGAAAGTGGCGCTGTATGGAAACAGATTTATATGGACCTCGGCATTCCTATTTTGAACTCTGCAGCATCCTACAATGTAAAAACAGCATACAAAAAGTAAGTGCCTTATAACATTGGGTGAGAGTGAGTTATAAAAGAAAGGTTGGTCCTAAATCTTGGAGTGTGCCCTTTAGTTGTGGTTTTACTGGTTAATATTTTCACTAAAACAGGGTTTCCAGTCACTGGACCCGTGCCACAGGTGAACATGCACAGCTTGTGTGGATTGTATCTCTTGTCACCCTGAGACACCTGGTGTGAAGGTGCTAGAAGGGGGTGTGAGCCTAGAGCACTTATGCAGTGGTGGGGGTGTCTGCTGTTTTGCTGAAATACAAGGGTGGGACTGTAAGTATTCAGTTGTTCTCGAATAATAAGCCCTTAAAGCACTGCTTTTATTGCACATACACAGCATTAGTTGTATTATTATGGATACCAATATCTATAATAGTAGTTGGTGCTACTGTAATATTGGGTGAGATAATAGCACTATCTCTTGTACCATTTTGAGAATACAAAATATGTACCAGAAGTAGGCATAAAAACCACCTTTCTATGTATGTTATTGACTTTCCCATTGGTTCCTTCTTTCCTCTGGGCGTGAATTTCATTTCCATGGTGTTTAAAGCTTAAAAAAAAAAAAACCTAACATCTTGTAATATGGATTTATTAAGTGAATAATGAGCCTTAGAGTGCCTTAGTGCAAATTTGATGCACATAAGTAGTCTTAATAGTGAATAAAAACCACAATGCAACAAGCACATGTGGCAAGCAATACACTGCACATTGTGTTTACAAAATGCACCAACAATAGTAGGCATCACTGTAGCAACTTCCAATTCTTTGGTGCAAAACTGTTATTTAATAAAGTGTCTTTCAAGAATATTTCCATGTCCTTGTAATAAATTCACTGCGTACCACGCAAGTTAAATGTCTCTTGGACTTGAGTCCTTTCGTCCTTTGGCCTAACAATACAGCAAAATATACCAGAAGACAGTTGAAACATAAATGCACTAAGATACTTTAACTCACATTATTCACTTTAAAAAGTAGAAAAAAATAAAATAAATTGTTAATACTGAGTTATAGACATCATGGAGGAGAGGCAATTAAAAAAAGAAAAATCATAGACCTACGCAGGACGGTGGTTGTAATTACTTGGGGTTATGCTTGCATACATATGAAAATATTTTATCGGGACTTATTGACCATTTGAAATGTATAAATGCAACACTAGAGGCCCTACAAGAGGTGACCTGGACAGTGCCAAGTCCCTAACACTTTGAGGTTCTTGTCTGGGGCGCAGGGCCCAGCCAAAAACCTCCCGAAGGCATCAAACTGGTGAAAATTAGCAGTGGAGTGTTACAGATGATCAGGTGTGTGAAGGCAGCTACTTAGTGTTACAAGAATATAGATAAAAAACAAACAAAGTGGGCTGGTTTGGGGGGTGCCTTGTGCCCCAGACGTAAACCCCAAAGTGTTAGGTACATGCCCTACAAGTGGTGAGCTTGGATTGTGGTGGGCAGGCCCATATATTTGGCCAAATATATGCTAACAACCTCTTATGATATTTAATTGTAATTTATATTTCAATTTTGATTAGTAATGTTTGCATAGTGCATCTGCATCTGTTATGTCTATGCGAAAAACCAATGTAAAACAGCACTTATCTGATATAGGCAACATCTGTCTAAGGTGAAGATTCCTTAGGACTCTACGGGAGAGGAAGGTCTGAATGGCTTGCTGTCTATTACATGTTAAGAATGTGATGTACACATTAGATAATTTGTACTTATGGAGAAAAT
This sequence comes from Taudactylus pleione, assembly GCA_031769625.1. Taxonomy (NCBI): domain Eukaryota; kingdom Metazoa; phylum Chordata; class Amphibia; order Anura; family Myobatrachidae; genus Taudactylus; species Taudactylus pleione. Next base: position 16,866,444 of record JAUIMM010000706.1, on the reverse strand, counting down.
CTGCATTTTGTGAAGAGGGGTAACTTGGCGTGCTCCCTGCGGCTTCATTTATATTGCTGAATTCCAAATCATTGATGATAAAATGCTGAGTATTAAAGCTACACTATTTCTGTCCTTCCAGTGTGAGCTAACTATTATTCAATGTTATTCTGCTTTTAGGTATTTGTGTGGGTTTGAAGAATATTGCCGTTCTGTAGACATTCAGTTTAGAACTATTCACCACAATGATCCTAAACCAGTAGAGGAGAGCCCTGTAAAGGAAGAACCCATGGAGAATAGTGACAAAACAGAGGCCTCAGACCTTCCGGTCAATGTGAAACTCAAAGAGGAAGAAGATGACACAGACTCTAGCAGTGAGAATGAGAAAGAGGAGGCCGACGTTAAATCGCCAAGGGTACAATTTAATTTTATTGATTTATGTTTTGTGATAACGCTCAAAAATCCTTTTATAGAGGTTTACAATCCTTTGAGTGAAATTTTATTTCTTCTATATCGTATGAGGGCTCTGGAACACCGTGGGGGAGGTGGTGAAGTGAGATGGGCAGCTCTACAATAGGCACTGGGAGTCTGTGGCTATGGATGATAACCCTTGGTGCTGGGATCTGGAGGGAGGAGCTAACTATCCTGACAGATGCAGAGTCTAAAAATACTCTGAAGTTTCTGCCTGGTCCTTCTTTATTATGTCCAGTATTGAATAAAAATATCGGTTTTGCCATGGGGAAAGGGTTCTTCTAATCAATGCCCTCAGACCTAGTACCCTAGGTTTTGCTCCTTTCATTCCTCTGGGAGAGCTAGGAGTTAAATTTCCAGAAGACAATCTTCCCGGAAGCTCCTTGTGGGTGGTCCAGAGAGAAAAAACAGGCTTGGGCATCTAGGTGTCCAGTTCCCAGACACAGTAGGTGTGGCGGACAGGATGCCCACTCTGGAGTTGCCATAATGGGAGCCCATCTACTTCTCTTTCAGGGCTGCTGATTCTGTTTCACCACACACACCTGGGTGAAAGGAATCTCAAGTTGGGGATTTTTCAGTGATATTCTGAAGACCCCACTAGGGGAGGGATGTTCTGTCTCTTCAGTGCATCTTTCAAAGTCTTTGGGCTCCAGAAGCTCTCAATAATTGTGCTGGAACTGAGAGCTGTATTCAATACTCAAGTCATAGGATGTCCTAAGTGCCACAAAGATTCAGTTAGATAATGCTACGACAGTGGCGCATATCTGAATTGTTGAACCATGAGATGGAGAACTTCTGGGATCTGAAGGCATTGGTAGTAGACGACATGTAGGTCCCTTGGAACTTTTATCTGATTTTCCTGTTTCCTCCTGTAGCAATGCTTCTGCGAGTCCTGAAAAGCGAGGGATATTCAGGTCCTCTTGGTTGTTCCGCACAGGCCTAAAGGTCACGGTTGGTAAACATTAACAACATGGCAACGGGCTCATTGTGTTGTCTGCCTCTAAAACTAATCTGATCTTGTCAGAACCCTTATGTTGCCATGGTTTAACATGTCTGGCTTTATTGGCATTGTTGAATGTCTTGATCCTTAGCAATAAGTTTTTTTCAGTATTTGAGACCAATCTTAAGGGTAGAAAGTCAATTTTAGCCAAGACCGAGACTGAACTTGAAGATTTCGTTTTCTGTCCCCTCAGTTTTTCTTCAGAGAAGACTCGCACTTACCAGCAGCGCATACTTTCTTACAGGGAGTGATCCACCCTCTGTACACCCCCACTCCAGTATCTCCTTGGGATGTGGATATGGTGTTAACAGCCCTACACACGCATACACTGTAATCCTGCCATTTAACACTCTTCTTGTCATTGTTAAGTTGTTGTTGGAGAACCTTGTTTTTCAGTTCCTCCTTATTCTGTCCTTTTGAGCATGATTAAGCAAAACTGAAATTCATAGTGCTGAGGAGGTACATGAGGAATGAGGGCCCTGCCCTAGATAGCGTACTAGTTAAGAGAAGGGGTGATCAGTTGCATGGTCAGCTGGGGAGAAGCAGAGAAGAGTGGAAATTTTAATCACCTTGAAAAGTTGAGTTTTGAGGGAACCTTTTGAAGATGTTGAATCTCAGAGGGTCGGACTTGGCTAGAGAGTGATTTCCACAGGATTCGGAAATCTTGGAGGCGAGCATGTGAGGAAGGAACCAAGGTGTAGTTTAGATGGTAATCTAAGAAAGAGAAGAGGGAGCGGTCGAGAATGTGGTCAGAAATGAGGATGGATATGCAGGAGGGGCAGTGTGGATAAGTGCTTGTACGTGAAGCTCAGCAGTTTGCTCTGGATTCTGATGGGGGTGGGGAGCCATTAATACAGGTTGCAGAGGGGGAAAGCCAACACAAAGATCTTAGAAAAGAAAATTACATATGCTACAGTGTTCATGATAAATTGAAGTGGGGAGAGGCCAGAGAAGAGGAGGTTACAGTAGCCGAGATGGGAGACGAGTGCGTGGATTACGGTTTTGGTGGAATCGGGGGTGAGAAACGGCCTGATCTCAGAGATGTTTCGGTAATGGAAACTGCACTAATGAAATATAGATCAAATGTGTGGGTTGAAGGATAGGGAGGTGTCAGACATGACACCCAAGGCAATGGACTTGGGGAATAGCCTAGAGTTCAGATATTTATCAAATTCAATGGGGATGATTCAATTCAGCGCGATTCTGATTACCCCTGGGAAGGAGTTCCTGGAGCTCTTCAATTGACTGCGCTGTTAAGTCCGACTAGAGGATTTCTGCTCGCACCCTCCAGAGGTGCAATAAAAATTCCGATTTAATTGCTGGCCACGATGCTGTTTTCCGCTAGCAGCCTTGGGGACGGTACGTTAGTCAGAGAATGCCAGTTAGCTGGACTACACACCCAGCTTAAGGTGCGATAACTAGCATTCTCCGATTTAAGCGGTTTTAGTCAGATTTAACAGCGGTTAATTGAATCGCTCCGGGAACTCCTTCCCGGGGCTATTCAGCATCGTGCTGGATTGAATCGCCCCCATTGAGCCCAAACTCCAACTGATGCTCTCTAACCCCAGTGTTCAAGTGTCAGTATAAAAATACTGTTTACTGCTGTCTGTATTTACCTGCTTCATGTCCTCTCTAGTTAATCTGTACTATAATCTAAGGCAGACTTGGGCAACCTGCGACTCTTGATGTTTTGTAATCCCAGCACGGTGACAAGTAGGACATCCTGGGAATTACGTTTTCACATTTTTTTTTGTAGAATTCTGTGCTAAAAAATAAATTACTTTTGGCCCAAAGAATTAATCTTCACCTTTTTAACCCATAGAAACATTGTGTTCCTTGATGCATAGTGCACATAATCTGGGGTACATTGGTTTCTTTTTTATATTACAATTGGTAGCATAGCTGTATTTGGACATTCCCCTGCAAATTATTAGCTGTTCCCCTACTACCAATTACAAATATGCAGTTGATGATTTGGTTTGATTTAAAAACGTGTAGAAGAAAAAACACTGAAGAAGAATAAATGCATTCTGCTTGTTATGGTAAAGCTGTAGGTGATGTAGACTTTCAGAATGACGGTATGGCCCGTATGTCAATATACAGAATGTCATCATGGATGGGATGTCGACATTCAACATGTGGACAATGACAGTCAACCGACACAATGCTGACAGCCAATGTTAGGGTTCGGCTGTAGTAGGGTAAGGGTTGGTTAAGTCTCCTATGGAAAACCACATGGTAGAGATGCCAACTGTCGACCTGTCATTGTCAACATTCTGCACGTCTACTTTTCATACCACACGCATTGGTGGTCACGGCTATAGATGCATATGGTTCAGCATCTTGCTAGTACTGAAGATGTGAGATCACACTGTTATGTAGGTATTTTCTCCTTCATCCACTAGGGGACACTGGAGTTCAAGACAGTGGGGTATAGACGGTGGTAGAGCAGAGCCTGGCACTTTAAATAATCTAGAAGTGTGACTGGCTCCTCCCCCTCTATGCCCCATCAGCCCCAGTTTTTAGAATGTGCCCGGGAGAGCCGGTCGCACATCAGGCTGTCTCCAACCTTTCTCATATAATTATATTTTAAGCTTTTATTACAAGCACTGAGGACAGGCAGGCTGCTTACTGTGGCAGTCTGCCTGCTACGTGGGAGCCGCCAGGAAGGGCACCACACGGCTACTGCAGCCTGTGTCCGGTGACCCTAAGGTGGGGGCACACATACTGGAGTCATCCGACCCTGCGAGGACCCGCCACTGCTCACACCGGCATGTGTCCGGGTTCCACGCCGCCCCCTCAGCCCAGCATCCAGGCCGCAGCAGTCCGTAAGTATGACCACTGCTCCTGATTAGCAGGAGCAGTGTAAGTTAGCTGGGCTCAGTGACATGCCGCTAGCGGTCACTGTTGATGCCCGCGATTTCAGCGGTGCCATTTGTTACTTAGCTTCTGTGGCTCAGTGTTGAGGCGGGCTCTCCCCCTGAAAGGCAGTGCAGCGCCGTCAGTCCGCAGTACGGGTCCTCCTCCCCAGATGGGGAACAGGAGGTGTAGCCGCGGTAGGCGCGCTAAACGCCCGCCATTAGCGGGAGCAGGCAAGCTAATAATTGTAGCCGCGCCGGGGCTTGTAATGTAGAAGCTCCGGCGACGGCATTGACGGGGGCACTTGGAGAACCGCTTATCGGCTGTCCGTAATCACCGCGCCAGTGCTCACAAATAACACCGGCGCCCAGTTGATCTCCCGCGCGCCCGTTAGACGCCGCTACAGTGGGCCTGTCTGTACCTGCAATGTCCCTCCTCTTGTTACAGGAGGAGGCGCTGCACCGCTGAGGAGTGGTGCGATGATAGCGGGAGAGTCTCCGTTGCACCGCGCACCCTCTTGCCCTGTATTAGTACAGCCTATGTGCTCCAGGCAGCAAGTGCAAAGAATCACCTGGACATAGAGCATCTTAACCACCGCGCGGAGGCCCGCCATTCTCCATAACAGGAGCGCTGCGTCTTCCCTTTTCAGAAGGCGAGCTAGTATACGCAGCTGAGGCACGGTCAAGCTACAACAGACCTGCTGGACATAGAGCAGCGCGGTTCTGCTATCATTGCGCTATAACACAGATAATGGTTGGCATGACTGCCTTTCAGCGCTGACGTTGTGGGCTCAGATCCCACCGCGGCCCTTGCTGTGTGGAGTTTGTGTGTACTCCCTGTGCTTGCAGCACTGCCTTAGCTATTAGCAGCTCTCATCTAAACTCAGGAGGAGATGCTGCATCCCGCAGCTCCTGGCGCGGCTGAGCAGGCTTCCCTTTTGGCTAGTCTGTAGCATAGGGCTAATAGCCTTAACGTTATACCGAATGCAGCTCCCCAATGTAGCGCTGTATGACCGTCACGCCCTGCCATAGCAGCCTACGGCCACACCACCCTGAACACGCCCGATCTTGTCTGATCTCGGAAGCTAAGCAGGGTCAGGTCTGGTTAGTACTTGGATAGAGACCGCCTGGGAATACCGGGAGCTATAGGCCTAGAACAACATCAGTGCTCCCATGAATCCTCTCCGGTCTAGCAGGAGAGATGCTTAGTTAATGAGGGGTTTTGCATCAGGAGCCTTGAATGCTCCCCCGTTTTCCTGGCACAAACCGGATTTACAACTACTCTGCTTTATGCAGTTCTATTAACGGGGCTAGCAGTGCTGACTGGAGTGTAACACTTTGCACACTCAGAGCGGTATTCCAGCGCCCCCTGCTTCCCTTCTAAGGACAGTAGTTATAGAACATACATTTCATGGCTCTTAATTATTGCTCATGTTCTTATTTAGAAAATGTTACTGTCATCTCCTGCACGCAGGTAGTATAGCTTAGTGCACTACCTGCAGCAGGGAGTGCTTTAGCGTGGGTCTCCTATGCCCTCCCCCTCCCACGCTGGGAGTGCTTCAGCGCAAACGGTAGGGATGCCTGTCACTGGGTGACAGGAGTATAGTGATGGCTGGTTTGCTAGCAGAATTGGAACTAGCCCAATCCCCTTTTATTTTTGAACTATAACACCGTGTTATGAGGTTCTGAGAGGGGCCAGTTATTCAGCTGGTGCACATCCCGGCTAGTAGCGCTGTGCTGACGAGACACAGTCCCGCCAATTGCAGCGCCTGCTATTACCCCCTGTCAGACTTCCCCTTGGATCTGCCTCACCGCATCTATCACAAAGGGTGCCTTGCTTCATCTAAAGTCTGAGCTACCTCATGGTATACTAACTACCTTGCCTAAATGTATAGTATTAGCCGCTGTTCTGGCGCCGCGGCTAGCACTTATGGTTATAGCATACCCTTCACTCAGGGTTAGCTCTTTTTTGCGTCCCTTCCCCAGGCTTATGCCTCACATTGGCTCGCCTTTGAGAGGGGCAGTACTCTTCCCATGTATATATGTGGAAACCCATATACTACATTTAAGGCTGATCTTAAAACCTTTTTCACCAGCTTTCTGTGTTTACCTTAGAGGGTATTGCATCTATATAGATTTATATCTTCTGTGCTCCATTCGGTGGCACATACAAGAAGAAGTTAGTGATGCACGGCTAGTGCGGTGGCATTACTGCCTCACAGCATTGAGGTCGTCTTTTTGATTCCCACTTCAAAAACGGGTTCATCTGGAGATAAAATGGCTCACCTGACAAGGCGAGTACACCAGTAACAGAAGGGTCCCAGGATCGAAAAACCAGTCTGGGACAGCACGCTGCTAAAATATCCTGCCCCTACGCAGTAGCAGAATGACGGCCACACGCAGCACATGAGCAGTCTCCCTAAGTGGAGGTAAGCCACGTGTGTATGCGCGTGTGTGTATGTGTATATATATATGTGTGTGTGTGTGTATGTGTATATATATGTGTGTGTATATATATATATATATATATATATATATATTTGTATGAGGTACACGTATCCATATGTAGATATCGCTTCTTAACCTTACCATAAGAGCAGAGGTAAGATCTGTTCTTATCTGTTTTGTCTGATACCTAGCATATTGATAGAAGGAGGCTGCGATTGGAGGCTGGCTCTCCTGATGCGGTTGTTGGTACAATTTACACTCTCTCTCCCTGGGGTTTGAGTTGTGTGTGTGTGTGTGTGTGTGTGTGTGTGTGTGTGTGTGTGTACATATTCATATATATATATGTGTGTGTGTGTGTGTGTGTAGGTGTGCCTATACTTCCACAATCATTAGGTTTACCTATAATTCCACGCATGCGAATGCCGCCTGAGCTTCCCAGAAGCTGTAGGCTAGATCCATACATATTATATGGTGCTCTATAAACTAGTCATGTGATGCGGCTTACATAGTGTTAGTCTTAGGCATTGCTTCCAGTATGGACCCTATACATGTCCTAGGGCCTTCTTGTATGTCCACACATGTATATAAGGATACGTACTTACACCCTCCTGGGGTTATAGTTCGGTTCCCGTTAGTCTATATCTACAGCGCCCCGCTCGGAGGACCCATTATTATTTACAATGATGCACTTGGTAGAAAACTTATTAGACACCCATTCCTTGTATGAATACTTGGGATGACAAATGTGTTCCTTGTATGAATACTTGGGATGACAAACTCGTTCTATGTCTAAGTACAGGTACCCTTAAGTACAGGTACACTTCTCAATATCAATTCTGGTACTCCATATTATTGTCACATATCTCAATAAGATTAGTCTCTAAGGGGCCCTTGTGTACACTTCATATCATGAAGGCCTAGAGCCACCTGCCGATATAAGTAGTGTCATGCCTGGGTGGTATTAGATTGGTGGGCATAATACTCACTTCACCATTATAAATATTTATGTAAGGGTACTTACACTAGCAGATCGTTTTAGGGGTATATGTATAGTCTAACACGACTATACAGATACACATCTCTTATGGAACAGGCTCAAGTATAGAGTCCTGTTCTACGATCTTCTTGTCTCTACTAACATTTTGCTAGTTTCCACAGTATTTTATACTGCACATCTCCAGATGGAAGTCCGTGCTGTAGAGCATTGGTCTTGGCCCACTGAAGCTGCTCTCTATTCCTAAAGTGGCAGGTTGCTGTGTGATGGTAAAGGTCAGTGACATTCTACATAGCGTCCAGAGGGCTTTTGGTCGCTCACAGGTAAGAGCATACCTCACTAATGCCTAGGAAGATGCTCATATTTCATGCAACCTGACATACATAGTGTTATTCTCCCTTATGCACCCTAGCTGCTGTCCTAGCAGCCATCCACTCTTTTAATCAGTTGGCTCTACACTTTAGAGTTTTCCTGGTGTGTGGGTGCATCGTTACAACATTGGATTAGTGACACTATCTACTAGAATCTGTTGGGGTTATGGACCGAAGCGCACCTATGGGCTAGTGCCCGTCTTTACATAGATGTGTAACAGTCACTATGTTCCACGCAGGGGGCCTGGTTGGGTTTTCTGTTCTATAGCTGTTGATATTTGATCACACTGACATGTACCTGATGGGTACCTTCATGGTTGTCCTAGTGCTCTAGCCTTGCTGACTGGATGCTTCCCTATATTGGTAGCTCTTCCTGGTTGTCTGTTGCATTCGTGCTCTTTTACTGGTAGGGTTTGGGCCAGCAGTTTGTACTGACTAGGCACTTCCATCATGCTGGAAGTTGTTTTTCTTTTTAGCGGCAGCGTTTCAGTTGCTGTTTTATCCCTGTTTTCAGAATGGGATGTACTGCTGTCTGACCCTCTGAAGGGTCTTGTAGTCTCAATCCTCTCTATTTCGCCTAGGGCTCATGCCCAGTGGGATCTCCACTCTTTGGAGACTTCTATGGCCTAACCCTTCCGCTGGTTAACAACTTTGTTGTAGTTGGACCTCAAGGATGGTTCAGGGCGACTGTTCAGTCTAGTCTTTTGACTCCCTGCATACTCTGTTAGGAGTCTGTGGACAAGTTTAGCTATGTATATTGATATTGTTATACTTCTGTATATACGATTATGTCCAGCTGTGCTGGGATTCTGCTGTCTGCACCTGTTGCAGCTTCCTGTTTAGTCTCTAATACGGTTCTCGAGTTTGTTCTCGTTTACGGCCCTTCTATGGATTCTTGTTGGTGCTCTCGGCTACCAACGGTCCGGTTTGGTCTATTTCAGTTGAGATAACTGGTTCTGACGTTTCTCAACTGTCTTTGTTCTCTCGCCAGCCGTTCTGTTCCTTTTGACTTAACCTGTACGTTATGGAAGTTTCTATGACTGTTTAGCGAGGAGTGGTATTTATCTCCTGTGCTCTACGACACTTAATCCTCAGCTTCCGCTGGGCCTATGGTTCTTGGCGGTCCCTGTTTTGGTTTGGCCGAGGGGTCAGCAAGTTCTCCGCGCTTCCCACCCGGGAGGTTGGCTTTGGGACGTCCCCACTGTCTTGAACTCCAGTGTCCCCTAGTGGATGAAGGAGAAAACAGGATTTTGGTACTTACCGATAAATCCCTTTCTCCGATTCCACAGGGGACACTGGACGCCCGCCCAGCGCTGCGTACCTGCCGTTTTGTTTGGTTTCTATAGTTGTGTGACTGCATGGGTTCCCTGCAATGGGTTCCTTTGTTCTCCTTCAGTCGGTCTTGTTCCGTTCTGTGGTCTTCTCCTTTTCCTAATTTTTCTGTTGTCCTCCGTCTCCTCTCGGGCTCAGTTCTTAAACTGGGGCTGATGGGGCATAGAGGGGGAGGAGCCAGTCACACTTCTAGATTATTTAAAGTGCCAGGCTCTGCTCTACCACCGTCTATACCCCACTGTCTTGAACTCCAGTGTCCCCTGTGGAATCGGAGAAAGGGATTTATCGGTAAGTACCAAAATCCTGTTTTTTCTCTTGCTCTCTCCTTGATTCATATACTTGTACAGGTCAGAAATAATCACCGGGAACCCGGACCGGTTTGGGAACGGTTTACTTAGAGAGAGCAGTGGTTTTCCCAACTCTTTCTGATTAACAAAGCACTTATCAGTTGTAACTTTTATTTTTTCTTCTTTAGGAGAGGAGAGGACTTGTTTGCAGCACCATTTCAATCCCAAAGACTCTCGAAGACGGCGATAAAAGAAAAGACCACAACAAGGAAAACAAGGATATGGAAGAGGAGTTGGAGAATGATGAGGAGAAGGAGGAAAATGACACTACTCCAGCAAGGCGGAGCCTAACCTACAGAATGAAGGATCGGAGAAGCTGGAAACAAGATGACTCTGAGCAAGAGTCTGATGAAGATGATGATAAGCTAAGTGACATGTAAGTAAATAGCTGGACGTCTAGGTGTTATGTGGACCTCGGTGCACAGCTTCTTGGTGTATTTCAAAACACATGATTGTGTATAAGGCAGAATTCTTAAGGGCATATTCAATAGGGCGCAAGGTTTGCTTGCAAAAAATTACACGGACCTCGCAACCAATTTTAGATTACCGCGGGAAGGCGTGCTCCAGATACCTGCAGTATCCAATTAAAATAAATAAATTGGTCGAAAGGATTTTTTGCAGGTGAAAATCCTGTGGGAAGGCTCAAAATCTTTTCTCAGCCCGCGGACAGCTGCTGCGGCTGTGTGCGGGGAGTGGTTTTCAGTGTAGTGTAGTTTGTGCAGGGAACGGGTGCAGGGTTAGCGGCGTTAGTGTGTGCGGCTAGCATGTGCAAGGCTAGCGGCGGTTGTGTAGATAGTGTACTGGCCATCGGAAGCTCTGGGTATTACGTCTCCGGAGTTATTCAATTATTTAGCCTTTTGCCTGCGCTGTAACATGCGGTAACCCACTGATCCTGCAGAAAATGCGGAACCAAATGTGTTTCCCCACTCTTTGATTACCGGAGGTAATCCTTGGGCTGCGAAGAAAAGTGCTCCCTTTGGTAACTTGTGTGTGTGGTATAGGCCGCTATTTGAAATGGTCAGCGTTGATAATTAGTGTGGCTAATTGGATATGTCCCTATATATGTTTTTTGCATTTTTTTGTATTGAATATGCCGCTTTTGTAAGTGTAATAGTGGACATTATGCAAGTTTCATTTGGCCACTTGCAGCAGATTCAGCTACTGATGTAAAATTATTAAAAGCCATTTATATGCTGCTAAATAGTTCTGATATGCCTGTTAATATGCCCAGTAGCAGTGCTGGCTCTAGTGCATTAAATAGAGGTATCCAGCACATTGCTTTATATGAGACCATGACGATCAATTAGCTTGCTGCTCAGGCTGGAACACAAGCAGGATATGTGTATGTGTGCCATTCGCCTGCTTCCGATATTACACATCCTGCTTGCGATGTCACCAATGGATGAATGTAGGTCACACTGGCAGGGAAGGCAATTGATTCAGGTGCAAACAAACCTGTGGCTGCTCTATTGGCTGAAAATTGCGGCATGGTAGGTAAAAGGAGCTTTCTTTACCCAGTTTCTTCAGGGTCCATAGGGCTCCACAGGGAGACATTGGGGTGTAGGTGGGCCCTGGAGGACCGGACAGCAACAGCAAAGCTTTTCAATCCCAGGATGCTCTGGTTCTTCCCCCTCTACCCCGCCCACTGCCTGGCACCTCAGTTTCGTTGGTGTCCGGAGCTGGACCATCATTATAACAGGGGGCTGCATTAAGCAGCCCAAGCTTTTATGATTTACTTTATTTCTATTTTTCAGCCCTGAATTCAAGGGACAGGTAAAGCGGAACCCCGTTTGCAGGGACCCGCATTGTTATGCATTCTTGCCTCCGGTCTCAGGAGACAGACCGGAGGCGCTGATGTGGACACTGGTGCGCCCACGACTCCACTAGACCACTGGGGCATATAACATACTGGCGCAGGGCATTTGGAAGGAGGCCAGGGGACCCAGTGGTTAATGTCAGCAAAGGGAGAAGGCACTCTCTCTACAGCCCCTCATCCCCCAATCCAGGGCGACATTCCATTGCAGTCTTTGTGTTCCCTGGGCTGCTCCTCCCTCACCTTCCACTACCCCAGAGACGCGCGGCAGCCATTTTCTTCAAGCAGGTCCCTGGAAACGCTGGGTCCAGTCTCCCTGTATACCTCTCCCACGGGCCAGGTCATACAGCGCTATATCCTACCAGTCACTATGGTCTGTGTAGTTGATTTTAGTGCCCATTGTAAACATGTAATGTTTTTCTGCGTTTGTATGTTACTTGTGCTAGCGCTAATCTCTACTTTCTATACTGTACGGCTTATACCTTTCCCTTTATTCTACTATACCCTGACATACTAAGGTATAGGGGGTTAATTGTACCCCACATTTCCAAAATACTTGTGAGGACTATCACTTACTTTATAACGCGGTTGCACGCTACACTGTGCCATATTATCCAGGGTGTTCACTGCACTGTATCATACTGTTCATTTTGTTATTCTTGTGGCTATGGCTGGCAGAGGATAGAATAACAAGCAGCCTGATGCTGCTTCTCCTACTCTGGTGTCTTGTAAGTCCGGCTCTGCTGACTTAGCCACAGAGGACCTCATTCAGGATGGTCTCTGTATTAACTGTTACACAGCCCCGGGCCCATCAGTCCCGGCGTCTCTCCCTCAGGACCCACCGTGGCCTGCCTTTTCACAAATGCTGGCAAAACTTGCAGACCAAGTAGCAGTCCCCGTGGTAGCTTTCCCTATGAGATGGCCACAGCAGGTACTTCCTGCAAATTTCTTTGCCTCCACAGTGGGTACTGTCTACCTCCGTACAGAGTTTGGCTAATACCTCTATGGTTTTTGAGCAAATGCTGCAAAAAAAAAAAAAAAAAGCCTTTACCTACTAAGCCTACTTTAAATGTACTATGATATCTTCCCAATCCACACAGTTATCGGTCTGAGATATCATCTGGGGAGGCAGAAGACGCAGATCATTCATTCTGACTCCGTCTCAATAGAAGAGGAGCCACCCTCTAAACTAAATATACCTACTCTTGTGAGAGCTGAAACTGTTCTACAAATAGAAGAGGATGAACCCGCTCCTAAGAAAAAACACGCACTTTTTAAGCGACAAAAGGTTATTTTACCAGAGTTTCCTGACTCTCACCAGCTATCTGATCACATGAAGCTTGGAATCTGCCTGATAAAAGGTTTCAAATTCTAAAACAGTTTAGTTCCTTTTACCAAAGTATATGTTACAGAACAATAGGCAGCGCTTATAGCATAAAGATATTTTTAATTTAAATATGCAAATACAATTCTTTATATTAGATAGCTGAATAAGTAGTAATCACAATAAAAAGGGGAACAATATTCCAAGAGCAATATAAAAAAAAAAAGAATACCTAAAAATTTCAAAACATGAATAAATAAAAGTAGCTGGAGGGTATATAGATATATACAAGACACATGCAAATTGGTTATAGTCCAAAAACAAATCCAATTTAGTATAATGTTTCCAGTGTTATCCACCTGACAGTTAAACAATTTGTCTTAAGCAATTGCAAGCTGTTTCAAAGAGTTGTATGCAAACGGGTTACCATGCATGGGTGCCGTGTAAATCTCCTGAGTGCTGTGGGCTAGACTGTCCCAAATGATTCCACACTGTGGTAGATGACAGTACCTTAATTCCTTTTTGGCAATCAGCGGGAAGGTGCAGTGGGAAATCCTGTGGAGCCGTGAAGGTAAATGGATGGATGTCTGTTGATATGACAGTCTCTCGTTGATAAAGCTCTGTGTCCCCGTAAAGGATGGTGCTGACTCCAATACAGTATATAAGTCCTGGGGCACAAGCGAGAGGCAGGTGCGGGGCGGTTATCGGCAGCTGCAGTTCCTTTTACCCTCTTCCAGCTACTGATTGTACTAAATGGGAAGTTCTCCCAGCAGTTGATTCTTATGTAACACGACTGGTTAAAAATGTCACCTCACCCATTCATACTGCAACCTCCTTGAAGGAGACTACAGATAGACCTATAGAAACTTGTCATAAATCTATATACTCTCTTACAGGAGCTATTACTCGTCCTGCTAGGGCTATGGCCTGGGTGGCAAAAGCCATTGAGAGTTGGGCAGATACCCTAGAAGAGACCTTTCCCCCTGATGCTTCAAGGGAACAGCTGTCCTACATATCTCACATTAGAGATTCAGCCTCCTACTTAGGTGAAGCAGCTATGGATACGGCTCTCCTAGCCTCCGGGATATCTGCCACTTTGGTAGTGGTCCGCTGTATTCTTTGGCTACGTGCCTGGAAAGGAGATTCAGTATCAAAACGGGCTCTAGAGTCTCTCCCTTATGCAGGAGACTTCCTATTTGTTCCAGAATTGGACAAAATTGTGACTACTTTGGTGGCTAACAAGACAGCGTTCCTGCCCTCTGCATATAATACAAAGCCTCGGACATCATCCTTTCAGGCCTTTTGCCCTCAAGGAAAAGTCAAGGGCAGTCCTTTCCATGGCAGCAGACATCAACCAAGGCCTTCAAGCCTAGGGCCAAATAAGCCTGGGCAACTAGACGTCCACCTGCTAAGTCTAAGGACAAGCCTACAGCCTGATGGGGCGGGCCTCTCCCTAGGGGCTCCCAGGGTGGGAGGCCAACTTCTTCAATTCTCCCAGGTGTGGCATCAAATCACGTCAGATGCCTAGGTGAGGGAAGTGGTCTCCCACGGATAAGCCCTCTTATTCCTGAGGTGACCCCCCCCCCCCCCGAGCAGTTCTTTTGCACAGGACCTCTATCAGACCCAACCAAGGCCCTGCTGCTCCATAAATCCATTTAGTCTTTACTGAATTCGGGTCCCCTCCTCACAACGAGGAGCAAGGGCTATTATTCTACCCATTTCTTGGTTCAAAAACCCAGTGGGTCTCATCGGCCTATTCTCAACCTCAAATATCTGAACAAGTTTATCAGGGTGCCCAGGTTTCATATGGAAACCATCCGGTCCATTATCCTAGCTATGGATCCTGGGGATCTTATGGTCTCTCTAGACATTCAGGACACTTACCTACATGTACATATAGCGCCTTCTCATCAACAACATCTCCGGTTTGCTATGCTACAACAACATTACCAATTTCAGGCTCTGCTGTTGGGCCTTTCAACACCCTCTCCCAAGATCTTTACCAAGATCATGGCAGTTATGGTGCCCTCTCTTCATTGTCAAGAGATCAGACTGCTCCCAACTGGAAAAAGTCTTCCCTAACACCCTCTTAAAGGATGGTATATGTGGTAGCCCTCCTGGACTCTCAAGTTCAGAGAATCTTCCTAACGGCGGACAAAATTTCAGCAATCCAGCACAGACAACGCAGACTGCTCCACAATCGCCAAGTGTCAATTTACTGTGCAATGCAGGCCTTAGGATCAATGGTTGTCCTCCTTCGACATGGTGAAGTTCGCCCAGTTTCACTCCAGGCCTCTACAACCCCTGATCCTTTCCAGGTGGAACGGGCTACCCCATTTGCTCAAATCCCGAGTGTGGGGCGCAGTAACCGGCCAGCACTCTTTCCAGGGCAGATGGTTACCAATCAACATCCTGGAACTTCGAGCCATCTACAGAGCTCTAACTCTGGCTCAGCATATTCTGAAAAACAGGCCAGTACAAGTACTACCTCAATCACCAAGGGGGCACTCGAAGTCAGTCAGCAATGACAGAAGTGTCCCACATTCTCACATGGGCTGAACGCAATCTTCCAGCCATCTCTGCAGTGTTCATCCCGAGGATTCTTAATTGGGAAGTGGATTTCCTCATCCGTCACGACGTGCATGCAGGACAATGGGCTCTACATCCAGAAGTCTTTCAGCTTCTAGTGGACAAATGGAGTCTTCTGGAAACGGATCTCATGGCCTTCAGACACAACCACAAACTTCCATTTTATGGAGCCAGAACACAGGACCCCGACGCGGCCTTCATAGATGCATTGTCGGTGAAATGAAACTTCCATTTGGCATATCTCTTCCCTCCAATATCCCTACTTCCTCGAGTGCTTTGAAAGTTCAGACAGGAGGGGGGCACAGTCCATAGCTCCGGCTTGGCCCAGACGTTATTGGTACTCCTATCTTCAAAGGCTCCCCATAGACGTTCCTCTTCAACTACCTCTACGAGTAGACCTGTTGTCTCAGGGTTCATGTCTACATCTGGACCTAGCCCGTCTGTCTTTAACGACTTGGCTGTTGAGACATCCCTCCTAACAGCTAAGGGTTTCTCTAGCTCTGTGGTCCAGACCATGCTCAGAGCATGTAAACCGGCCACAGCCAGGCTTTTACCACAGAATATGGCATACATATTTCCAATGGTGTGCTCCAAGAAACTATGACCTGCAAGTCTTCAAAGTTTCTCTAATTCCTGCCTTTCTTCAGGCTGGACTGGATTTAGGCCTCCGCCTAGCATCTCTGAAAGTGTAGGTCTCTGCTTTGTCTATCTGGTTTCAGCGCATAATTGCTACTATACTGGATGTTCACACCTTCATGCAAGTTGTTCTACGTATACAACCTCCCTTTGTCCCTCTTGTGGTTCCATGGGATTTGTCAGTGGTGCTCCAAGCACTTCAGGAACCTTCTTTCGAATCCCTGGAATCAGTGGATGTCACCTGAATGAGAGGAAATTGTGGTTCCGGTATTTAATTCACCAGACATCTTGGCAGGTGAGGCCTCGTTGGATGTGGTCTGTGCTCTGAAGATCTATGTGAACCGCATTGCTTCCATCAGGAAATCTGACTTCCTCTTTATCCTATATGGCTTCGACAAGAAGGGATGGCCAGCTAACAAATGGACTCTAGCCAGATGGATTCGCATGACTATCTCACAGGCTTAAACGCAGACTGACCTTCTTGTGCTTGCTTCAGTATCTGCTCATTCTACTCGCTCTGTGGGTCCCTCATGGGCAGCACAACCTCAGCTGAGCAGCTATCTTCTGTCCACACCTTTCTTAGGTTTTATGTCTTTGATACATTTGCCTTTCTGGATGCTTCCTTTGGGCGTAGGGTTCTCCTATGAGCTCAGGAGTGCTCCCGTCCTTGAACAACTGCTTTGGGACATCCCCAATGTCTCCCTCTGGAGCCCTATTGACCCTTGAAGAAGAAAAGGAGAGTTATGGTAAAACTTACCTTGGTTCACTCTTTCTTTGAAGTCCATAGGGTCCACAGGGCACCCGTCCTGACTCCCCTATCTTCTATGGGTTTCTTCTCCTGGTCACTTGTTTTCTTCTATGTGTGAGAGCGTGATTCCCCAGTGTACCAGTCTTCCTTCTCTCCTATCCTGCTCCTGCCTTGGGCTTGTTAACAAAACTGAGGTGCCCTCAGGCTGTGGGCGGGGTATAGGGGAAAGGACTGGAGCATCCTGAAATTTGAAAAGCTTTGCTGTTGGTGTCCTGTCCTCCAGATCCCACCTACACCCCAATGTCTCCCTGTGGACCCTATGGACTTTGAAGAAAGCGAGTTAACAAAGGTAAGTTTTACCAAAGCTCCTTTTTCACAACCCTGCGGGGATGTTACTTGGTTTACAATATACACTTCTTTTTTCTTTTCTTTTTTAATTTAAACAAAAAGTTTGGTGTCCTGGTTTCTTTTACGCCTCCTTGCTGAAGTATGGATTACAAATTGGACTGAATAGACCCAAAAGATTGTTGGATTGCGCTTCAGAGTGAAGCTTAATAAAATTTACTACAATGTAATAACCACTTGACGTTGAAACAAAATATTTAGACAAGGCTTCTCTTAGTAAAATATAACAAATTTAATATACATAATCAGAATTAGCAATTTTGACACATATGAGATATAACAAATCTACCTCATACTAAAACATACTTGTATAAAATAGTGTCCCTTGGACTTAAATCGGTCCTTGTATAAAACTATGTAAAATATGAAACCAGGTAACTTGAGTACAAGTCTTCATTAATGAAATGCAATTAGTCACAATCTCCTGTATAGTTTAGTTGCGTACATAGGGTGTGCAATGCTCACCGGCAAGTTGAAACGCACAAATTGGGATTCATTTTAGCTTATGTGTACGGGATCCAGAGGAAATTGGACTGCAAATACAAATTGGACTGCAAATACTATCTGACCTTGCTGGATTACTGAGAATCCTTTTTGTGTGTGGCACTTTTTTTTTTTTTTTACTTTTTGATGGTGTCTGCACCAATTTGTACAGGTTATTATGTGTTTGTCAAGGACAAATTCACTTAACAATACAAACACTTTAAAAACAATTATGTAGACACAGGTACCAGATTCAGATGACCTGTAACGTCCCGAAAGATTTTGGATACCGTATCGCTAAGATTTTATTCACCAATACTGAATCCCTGGCATTAGATGTGGATAGCCCACAAGAGGTATTTACTGATTTGTTACAATTGAAGAAAAGGAGTGTTGCGTTAAATCTACATGGGTAACTTTATCATATTATCCTATGGGCACAAATAATAAGGAATTCTGCATAAATGGTGTATGATCTTGAAGCAAAGCTCCTTTTATTTAATTATTCTGGTGATAGAACAGGTTATTACTGAAATTGAGTTAATGCAGAGAGTGGTAGAACTTTATGAATCCATTGGACTGAAAACACTGAAATTCTAGTACTCTGGCTTCTTTTAGGGTAAATTTGATGGCTTTCAAGAAAAACAAATATAAAAAGTGAAGGATGACTATAAAAGCTTGAGTATGTCCATGACTCTTTAATCCAGAATCTAGACGCCCATGGAGTTTCTATATAAGGGGGTAGACCAGAAGTTCCCAAATGCAGTCCTCAAGGTTTCCCAACAGTTCAGGTTTTAGAGATATCCATGGCTGGGAACAGGTGACTTAATTAGTAGCTCAGTCAATTTAATTTAACCACCTGTGTTCAACCATGGATATTTCTACCGGTAAAACCTGAACTGTTGGGGAGCCTTAAGGGCCCTGTTTGGGAACCTCTGGGGTAGACTATCAGGTTTTGATTAAACCTTTACAGATATTGATTCTGCAAATACCCAAAGTGATTCCAATAATTCTAATTCTTGTCAAAAATATTTTTTTTAAAGGGGGACATTACGTCACAAAGCCGAAACAAAGGCTTATATGATGACCCTGCAGAAGGGGAGCGATCAAACATAACAAACACAAAAGGGGCAGAAAGAAACAACTGTATTTTAATCTTACAAATTGTTGTTGATCAGATGTTAAAAAATCAGTACTTTTTCGAGGGGTTACACCGGTCTGCATTTTACTTCTTTCTTTTTTTTTAGGTCAAGTTTTTCATAGGTGATCTTTTATATTTAGTGGATGTTGAATTCAAAAACATAAATCATCATGCCAGGATTTTGTGCTCTTTCAAGTTTAAAAAAGTTCTTTCATAAATTATATAGTTTGGAAATTAATGTTTGTTTCAGAGCAGACTTACTTTCGCATAAAATGTACAGTAAATATATGAAATGGTACACATATACAGTTATTCTGAAAGAAAGAACCTTTTAAAAGACTTTGATGTGTGTTTTGCATCTGGAACATCTTTCTTGAGGCACCAGCAATAGTCTTCAAGCAATATTCACATCCTGACAATGCTCTCCTTGCTGTTCGAGATTAGCAAATTGCTACAATGATAACTGGCAACTCTGTACAGGGAGGGGGGGGGGATTAAGGGGTGTATTTGCAAATTATTCCCTTTTTTTTTTTAAACTTGAGAGAAAAAAAACTTGACTTGATTGAGAAAAGGAGGGGGGTATAGTGGTGTTGAACGAGATGATTACTACATTGAGCATAACAGATGGTAAAATAAGTGTTATAAAAAAATATTTATGCTCCCACCCTGGCTATAAAAGAGAAGTTGATGACCTTAAAACAAATGGGAGCCATGGCACTACCAGAGTTAAAATAATGGTCATCTCGAAACCAGGTAGAGACCCCCAATTGGTCACTAATTACCGACGATCTCCCTCTTAAACACAGACCTCAAACTCTTTGCCAATATTATAGCAAACAGATTAAACCCCATCTCCCCTCTTATCCATCCGGACTAGGTAGGCTTCGCCCCTTCATATCAAGACCTCGATAATAATAGACGTACAGTAGACCTTATTCACCATGTTAAATCTATCAGGCTCCCCTCCCTTCTCCTTGCCCTCGATGCCAAGAAGGCCTTCGATAGGGTCATGGCCCTTTATGACAAACACCCTCCTCAGTTTTGGCTTTGGGGGTAAATTTCTCCAGGTCATTAAGGCCCCATATCATAACCCCTTTACCTCATTTCTTGCAGGGGGTCTTCTCTCAGAGTGTTTTCCCATATCCAATGGCACTTGGCAGGGGTGTCCTCCCCACTAATATTTGTCCTAATCATTTAACCCCTGGCCTGCAGGATCCACGCGAATCCGGATCTCTCTGGCATCCTGCACATGATTGCGTCAGCAAATCCGTAACTTTCCCTTGTAAATGTATATGTAATGTTGTTTGTGTATAGGAAATGACAAACCTTTGAAGATGGACTGAAAGGTTGTGAGAGAGATTGTAGGATGTCCTGTCTTCCTGCCACAGCCATAAATGTCCAAATCGTATATGGCACAGAAGAAAGATGTCCCTGGAAATGCCTAGACATCGGTCCAGGCTCTGCTAAAATAAGTCATTAAGAGATTTGTGTACTGTTCAAAAGGTGTGGATTCCCTTACCTAAATCCAGGGGTATGTTTATTGACATAAGTCTTGGAGCTCAACTTATAACAAAACTGAAGGTATAATAAAATAACCCCTGCCCAAATGACAGAGAGACCCTGGAGTCCAGCTAGAGGGACAATACACTACACTCTGAGCTGACAAGGGTTAAAATTACCCCAGGGAGGGGGTTTGGGGGGAAATGCTGGAGAGCAGGATAAAACTGTGATACACTTGTAGTGCAGTGTTCATTTCTGAGGGGCTATTGTGAAGTACAGAGTGATCCAGAGTTCATCATTGATACTGCCTCGTCTCGCACCACTTACAGTCAACGTGGTTTGTTTAATCCCTTTAATTTATTTCTGAAATTGTGAGTAATTTGTGTGACCTTTTTTATTGTAACATTATTATACCTTGTAACTTTTTGTAACTAAGCTTTGAAAATTTTCTTAAATGAAAACATTTAATTTTAGATCTGGAACTGTGTTTTTATGACCCAAGGTCTCATTTGGCCCATGTTGCCTATTTTTACTAAGTGTGCATAATCGTGTAGCAGGTTAGAGCAAAGGCTTACCCTGTATTTAATACTAAAGTTCCCCTTTGCTGGTGGCAGCTATCGGGTTTATTTAACCACACGTGCTGAGATAACTTGAAAAAGTCACTGGCGACTATTCTCAGATTGGCATATCTGGAGGGATCGGCCAGCGGACCGTGACACCGATGATGTCCTCCTTACCCTCACCAATGCTCTGATCTTTCTTCCAAGCCTATTTCAAGAACTCTCTCTTTATGGGCAACTATCTGGCTATAAGATAAACCACGACAAGTCAGAAACCTTACCCTTTCATATTCCGAAACCACCCCTGGATCTTCTTAGAATTAATTTCACTTGGCGGACGAACTCCATCAAATACTTGGGTTTGTACAAAGCAAACTACCCTTCCCTGATTAAGGCTATAGAACAATATCTCTCGTTGGCGTACTTTATTTATCTCTTGGATCAGTCGCATTAATCCAATTAAAATAAATGTCCTGCCCAAACTACTTTATCTCTTTCTCTCCCATCATTGGCTAAATATTATCAAGCCTCCAGACTGAGCCAGTTAGTTGAGTAAAGAGAATTTTTTGTATAGAACAAAAAATAGAGGAAAGACAAATATGCCTAGGTTGGGGCACTCTTAGAAGAAAATGTAGAATGATAAATTACATAGAGCTAAAATTTAACGTTTAATAAAGCATCTAAAAAATATATATATTCTCTCCTAGGGGTAGTTAATGAAAAGATATATCGTATTGAAATAGTCAGGTCAAAAAAACGAAAATTTAATCAGTAAAGACCAAGAAAAAATCAAAATTGTGAACACATTGAATAAGCGAATCTTACAGTAATTGCAGAGATAAGGCAAAAATATAAATATATTATGGATCTCAATATATACTAATTTGGGTAGAAATAAACCATAAATAACTATATCACATCAATGAACAAAAACATAAGTGCAAATGATAAAATTCTTCTTTCTAGCAGTCCAAAATGTAGAAGAAAGATATCCTAGCAGCCAAAAGGAATATTGGTTATCAATAGTAAACTGGTACTGAAAAAAATATATATAAATCTGAATAAGAAAGATAAAAAATAAATACCTTAGAAACCTAAATTCAGATTTATATATATTTACATAGCTATATATATATATATATATATATATATATATATATATATATATATATATAGTAAATAACTAAGGCACCAAACACTGGGTTGATCTGGAGTCTGCACTCCGCAAGGTCTCCTCTGTTTCTGAACTTTCGTGGCTCCTTCGAAATCATAGACCTCTCCCTGTTTTGTTGGTCCCCATACTTACACTTACCTTGTCCGTTCCCCTTATCTAATCATCCTTCACCTCAAACGCCTCTGTAGTTTCATCCCTCCTGGCTATTCACCTCAAATGGTCTCGATTTGGTCAGTGCCTGGCATCACCTGTTTTCATAATGTTCTTGGAGGATTTGCTCCACAATCCTTTTCGGAATTGGAGGAGAAACGTTCTCCAAATTCGACACTTTATCACTTCATCTCTGGACTCCTTACGAAATCCCATGGTGATGTAACATCTTTGTATCTATAGGCCTACGGATAAGGGCATCATATCTCCTATTAACTCTTCATCTCCAATTCCTTTGACCTCTTTGCTATCACCAAAACTTGGATCGCTCCATCTGACACCAGCTGCCTCTTCTTCCACACCCCAAGACCTGACTGCCATCATTGTGGCAGAGTTGACAGGCTCCCATCTTCAAGCAGCTGCTTCCAGGTTATTGCCTCCCTTCCCCCTTGCAACACGCTCTTCCTTGCTTCTATTCTGTGCACCTCTGTGTAGTTAGCATTTATCCTCGATAATGTCTCCTCCTTGCTCCCAGTTTTTCTCCTCTGACCCACCACTCCTTCTTTCTAGGTGACTTTTTAATATCTTTTTAATATTAGCAGGAAAAACCTCTTTCTTCTTCTTTCTCCACTAGGGGGCACATGGTTGACACTGGGGTATAAGCTGGAGAGGAGAATCTGGGCACCAAATAGATAATTAATATGACCCAAAAGTTAATAGGTGGGCTGCTTTAGGTGGTCCCCTGCAGATAATTTTTTTTTTTTTTTTACTTCGTGTTTCCATGAGTTGGCAGTGTAAGGTGTCCTATAGGACGCCCCCACTGCCGCCCCATGGCAGGTGACTGTGGTACTGGTGACTGGGTCAGTGACTTCGGCCGCAGACTCCAGAACATCCACAGCTGGCGCTCAGCGGGGAATAACTGCTTCTACTGCTGTAGTAGGAAACCTCCGGCAGTACTGGTAGTGGGGGCTCCCGGTCTCCTGCGCTTCCCACTATACCACCAGGGATGCGATATGGAGCATAGCGCTGCTTATTAGCAGTGGTGGCCGTGTTACCTGGGGTTCAGCCAGACGGGGGAGGTGGGTGTTCTCTGTTAACCCCTTTCCCAACCCTTGGGCGTGCTCTCCCTCCGTGTCCATCAAGCCCCAGGCAAGATTCTCCCTCCCTCTCCTCCTGAGCGCTGAGCCCCCATTTTACCTAATAGCCTGTTTCAACGTTGGAGAGAGAAGCTGGGCTCCGGATGTCCTGTCGTAAGCTGCTCCCGCAGCTGTGCTAGTCACATTCCTGCTAGTTTAGGCTGAGCATCCTGCATTTGAGCATCAATTCTGCATTCAGTGGTCTGTGTGTATGCAAGTAGGTGTACTTTTATCTGTATCTCTGTACCTGCTGTGGTTACTGGTCACCTAGGGAACATCCGTTGCAGGGGTGAGTACAACTCCCAGTATATTTACTCACTATATACTTATTATATACTGTCACTGTTTAAAAAAAACAAAACATTTTTGCTTAACACATATGCTCAGATATTTTTTTTGGTGTTTGGAGATTTCTGCGACTCTCGGAGCACAATGGCCTTTGTGTTAGTTGCTTTGCGGCCCTGCAACAGGCAACATTGCCCATTGAATCCAGTCCAGAACCGGCTTGGGCGTCCAGGTTAATACAGGTAATGTTGCAGTTTGTAGAAAGGATGGCGGCTCCATTGCCCCCTGTCGTTGTGCCGCAGCTTCCCATGGCAGAGTCACCCTGGATGCAGACTTTTGCACAGTCATTCCAGGGGTTAGCTCAAGTGTCCACGTCCTTTCAGCAGATGCTAGATAAGGCTAGGGCTGCCAGACACAGGCCTACTGCACGCAAAAGCTCTACTCCTTTATCTGGGGGAGGTTCAGACTCAGAAATGTCATCAGATGGTGAGGCCAGTGCTTCTGTTATTTCTGACGTTGAAACGTATTCGGCTAGAAGACAGAAGTAGATGCTTTCAAGTTTCGGCTAGTAGATGCTTTCAAGTTTCCAAGCATGTTGATACCTTTTACCCTCTACCCCCTGTGCCCTATGGATACCCATATTACTCATCTAATTAGGTCATCCGTCCGTCCTATTCCAAATACTGCATCTCTTTAAGACATATTGTAGCTTCCAATCTGCAGGATCTTTAAGTCCATTTATGGTAATGTGGGTGCTCTGACTCGTCCAACCCTTGCATCGGCTTGGGTGGTTAATACTGTCGGCCACTGGGCAGACGCTTTGGAGGATGGGCTCGCATCAGGCATGCACAGAGGTGACTTGGTGTCCTTGGTTGCGCATGTTAGAGAGGCAGCTTTTCTCTCTGAAGCAGCCATAGATTCAGGGATTTTGACTTTAAGGTTTCGGCTTCTGCAATAGCAGCCAGAAGAGCACTCTGGTTGCGCACCTGGAAGGCCGACACAGAATCAAAGAAGGCCTTGGCTGTGGAATTTCCCTCTGATTTACATGTTCCCTCCGATATCAATGATTCCTCGGTTTCTCGGCAAGTTCAAGCTGGAGGGCGGCATGTTGATCCTGGTGGCTCCGGTTTGGCCTTGACACGTGTGGTACGCAGATCTGTTGTGCCTCTCTGTAGATGCACCTCTGCGTCTTCCTCTGCGACTGGATCTTCTTTCTCAAGGTCCGTGTTTCGATCCGGATCTGACCCACCTCGCTTTGATGTGATGGCTCTTGAGTCATCCATCCTAAAAGCGAAAGGAAGGGTCATTTGGACCATTCTGCAGTCTAGGAAGTCTTCGGCGTGTGGGTTTGGTGTACGACTAGAGGTTTTAACCATATTTCTGTCTATCCCATTTCCTTTCTGCAGACAGGTCTGGATTTGGGCCTCCGGCTCTCGTCCTTGTAGGTCCAGGTTTCGACCCTGTCCATTCTCTACCAGAGGCAGATAAAACTGCTCCCGAACGTGCGAACATTCTTCCATTGAGTTCTCCATGTTCAGCCACCGTTCGTATCTCCTGTGGCTCCCTGGGACCTGTCTCTGGTTCTTTGAGCTCTCCAGTCTGCTCCCTTTGAGCTGTTACAGGCTGTTGATTTATACTGGCTCACTTGGAAGATTGTTTTTCTTCTAGCCATCGCGTTGGCCCTGAGGGCGTCTGATTTGAGCGCCCTATCATGTCGCTCCCCGTTTCTTATTTTCCATTCTGACAGGGCTGTGCTGCGAACTTGCCTGGGCTAGTTCCCAAGGTGGTATCCCGCTTCCACATAAATCAGGGTAGTGCGGTACCTGCTTTCCAGACTGCGGATTCCATGGGGTTTGAGGGGCTGGCCGGCTACTAAACAGACCTTGGCCCGCTGGCTCTGCTTTACCGTTCGCCAGGCTTGCTCCTTAGTGAACCTTCCTACCCCTGGCGTGTTGACGGCCCATTACGCACGGTCAGTGGGGACCTCTTAGGCAGTGCGCTGTGGGGCTTCTGCAGAACAGTTCTGTAAAGCTGCCATATTGTCGTCTGCTCATACTTTTATACGCTTTTGATACGTTTGCATCCTCGGACACTGCCTTCAGCGTTCTGTGCTCACTGCAGCTAAGAAGCTTCCCTGCCCATAGGGGACCGCTTTGGGACATCCTAGTGTCATCTGTGCCCCCTAGTAGAGGAATAAGAAAAGGAGACTTATGTTGCTTACCTGTTAAGTCTCTTTCTACGACTCCATAGGGGGCACAGGACGCCCACCCTGACGCACCTGACTGTCGGGGTGTGTTTCCTTGGTGACCTGTCTGGCTGTACTTTCCATGGTTTGTGTGCGTGTGCGCCGGACTTTCTACTCCTCTGCCTTCCTCCTGCCGTGGGCTTGCAAACTAAACTGAGGTCCAGTGGTTGGGGGTGGGATATGGAGGAGTGGAGCCTGGGCTTGTTGGTCATTTTAATGAACTATTTGGTGCCCAGACTCTCCTCTCCAGGCAATACCCTAGTTCAGTGGTGGCAAACCCTGGCACTCCAGTTGCTGTGGGACTACATATCCCAGCATGCGCTGCCAGAGTTTGCTATTAGGTAATGCTAAAACTGTGGCAGGGCATGCTGGGATATGTAGTCTCACAGCAGCTGGAGTGCCAGGGTTCGCCACCACTGCCATAGTGTCATCCCTGTTCCCCCTATGGAGTTGAAGCAAGAGGTAAGCAACAGAAGTCTCCTTTTTCCCCATAAATGGTTGCTTGAAAAACATGTAGGTTCACTCTGTTTAGTGAAGCTTTTTTCTTCACATATATGCATTTAACAATGTCTAAGAGATACTGTTCTTGTTTGCCAAGGCTAAACATTATTTAGTCCTTTGCAGAAATAGAACACTGCCACCTAGTGGTGAATTCATCAGTTGCACAAAACTTGCTAGACCTCAACAGTTTTTGTCAATGTTACTAAACTTTGTACAGCTTCAACTTATTATGCAGTGCTTGAGAGATGGGGCGTGATCCTGAGGTGGGAGTAAAGCAAAAACGAGCAAGCAACTGCACCTGGACAAGCCAAGCTACTACTTTACACCAAGGGGTGTAAATATATTTATTTGCATGCAGGGTGAATACTAGTTGCTTGTGCTTGTAGCCCACAAACCGATTTAAATATTGACATTGCAATTTAGATTTGAGTTTGGACCCAATTATACATCTCATTGCACATTTTAAATCTGCCCCACCTGCAGTGCAACATGATTTTGCCAAGATGCACTCTGGGAGAAAACCCACACGATCATGGGTAGAACATACAGCCTCCACACACAAGCTCCATGGTGCAAATAGAACCTATGCACCCAGCACTGTGAGGCAGCAAGGCTGATTACCTTGCCGCACATTAAAATACATTACTCAGTTTGTAGTGCCCAAATATTTCTGATCAATAAAAGTGATGGAAAACCGATTTAATAAAACAATAATAATTTAAAGTTCCTTTTATGTAGAATTGTAATATGAACATATAATATATAATATGAAACAATTGTTTTGTTATGTTTGTAACTTGAGTTGGACTTTGTAGGAAATAAATTAACCAAAAATGTGCTTTTTGTTTGTAGTTCTCTGCTTACTGTGACATTATTGAGTAATAAATTGGTGTAATGGGCCTGGTTCAGAGATGTGTGTAAACCCGATTTACGTACAACTCCCAGTTTTGTGGGTCTGCACATGCGCAGGACTTGTTCTGTGGATATGCAGAACGAGTCCTGTGTATTAGCACGCAGTGCCCCTAAGCCACAGCATGACTGACATGTTTGGAGGTGGGGAGGCCAGTGTATGCGTCGGAGGACGCAGATTTCCTGTCCTCGTTAGCAGCTGAAGGCATCCAGTCTGAGTCGATTCTATAAACATCGCAATCTTCATTCGATGCTTTGTCTTCTGATGCAGCACTTGGATCTGCGATGCCGGCTGAAGGCGTCTTTTACCTACAGACGCCTCCTGCAGCCATTGGCAAAGTGCTGCTGCGTCCATCTCTGAATCAGGCCTAACATCTCTTCTGATATTTTCTCTCTAATCATAGAGTGTAATTATTAAACCCAGTGTTTGGGAGTCTGGTCACACTGTTTTTTTCTTTCTGATAGTTACTCTGGTATTCTTGCACTGTGCAGGAGAGAAGAAATGGAACATAAAGGAGACACTGAATGCGAGGAGGACTCTGAAGAGAGAGATTGTCTGGCAGGCACCAAAGTAAAGGTTAAATACGGGCGTGGGAAAACCCAGAAAATCTATGAAGCCAACATCAAGAGCACCGAGGTAGATGGAGGAGAGCTGTTATACCTGGTGCATTACTATGGCTGGAATGTGAGGTGAGTATAGAAAAAATCCCAACAGTTTCCGAGACAGGAACACAGTATAAAGATGGAATCTGTAGCAGTAACTGTAATCCTAATCTGCAATATATATTGTATATCTGATATTGTGATAAATGATTTTTTCTGGTCCAAACATATCTTATTTGTTGCAAAAAAACAAATACCTTTAGTAATGTATTTGTGCCCAATTTTATATTATATAGATGGAGATTGGGAGAGGTGAGAGCACATTCTCAAAAAAAAAAAAAAAAAAAAAAATAATCACTTGCCCAATAGGAGTGTTGCAGATATCACAGTCACTGTAGGGGATCTGATCCATCTGTGCAATAATCCAACATGGGAATGGGGTTGGCAGTTAATATTTAGCATGTGTTTATTTTAGATGGAAATTTGTATTGTAAGATAGGTGTTAAAACAGTCTCTGGCATGTTACATGTTTGTATATAGCAGAAATGCTTTTTAATCTATGAGCTGCTATTCTACTTTATGCACCATTTACCCTCTTCCAGATATGATGAGTGGGTAAAAGCAGACAGAATCATCTGGCCTTCAGAGAAAGGAGGATCAAAAAGAAAACAAAAGAAAAAATCTAAAGTAATTATAAACCATATATTTACATTGAATGTTTCTATGATGCAAAAATGAGGGCATATAAAATATTTTTTTTTAGTGTGTGTATAATATATAATTTCTTTAATGTTGCAGTCCTACAATAGTGATATGCAAGTTCTTCTACTCTTCTTTTTAAGAATAAAGATGAAACTGAAGAAAAGCGGGAGGAAGAGAAGCAGAAATCAAAGCGGGGACGACCTCCATTAAAGTCCACTCTCCAGTCTAACATGACTTGTGTTCTATCCAAGACTCCAAATGGTGAGGGCAAGGCCTCCATTAAACCTATAAGAAACAGCCTGCCTGATAACGCCGCCTTGTCAAATGGATTAGAAGGTATTGTGATGATGATTAAAAAGTAAATGCGGCAGCTTTATCATTTATAGGCATGTAAAGGCGCATATCCACTACACGAGTGTAATCGTTCATCATCCTGTGCAGTGGATAATGTGCCCACAGTGAACGCTATGTCGTTCAGTGCAGGCACCCTCCCTCATCTTAGAACGTGCACAAGCTGTCAATATCGGCAAGTTGGCCTGCATGTTCAGGCGATGACCGATGCCAATAATGACCAGCGGGAGTGCGCATCGCTGGTCATTGCCGGCATATTCACTGCACGATTAATGAACGATTGAGCGATAATAATGTCGTCATCGTTCTCATGTAGTGGATATGTGCCTTTAGCTAGGTGTTTTTGATTTTCCTTTTGTACAATACATAACAATAATGTAAGTGTGTGTGTATACATCCAGGTGGTGAAGCCTTGTGCAGCTGCCATATGACGGTACTGCAGCCAGGCCTCCCTAGACCATTATAAAAAACAGTCTGCTTTGGTGGCCAGCTTATAAAAATGAACAGTACAAAAACCATTTAACATTTTCTGTGCTCTGAACAGTGATTGGAGGGACTGTGGCTTTATAAGCCAGTAATTGGATAATGTGGCCATGAGTCAATGCGTATGTAGGCATGGTTTCCTTACTACGTATATTGTGCTGCCAATCAAGGAATGCTGGTCAGTAGCAAACAGATGTGGTCATGTGATAAGCAGCTACTCTCTTCCTAAATTTTGCGGTTTACAGATGCTTGCAGCAGGCCAAAGCTTTTTCTCTATTGGTTTGAGCTGGTAGGCCAGCAAACTTGATATGACGTGCCCATATTGGCCCTCAGGCTGTATGTGTTGCACTGCTTTTTTATTTCTTCATGAATCTTACTCACATTAAATTATACTATGTCATCACCATTTGGGTACGGTAATGTCACGGCTAAATGAAAATTGAGTGTTAAGGGAAGATGGATATAAGACCCCTTAAGTGTGTTCAGTCTGTATAGAGATAACATTGATCTATGTTTGGATTATGCTCACTCTGATAGTAGGCACATTTACACAAACACATTTTTAGAATCTTGACAACACACATGTATGTACGTGTAAACAGACTATATGCAATAGTGTACTTTCTACTGTGAGTTATAGTGTAATGGAAATCGCCGGTGAGTCCTGTGAGCTTTTATACAGAGCACCGAAATCTGAGGCGACTTATAATATGCATTATTTATCGTAAAGGGATGTATTGTCCATTATAGTAAATGTGCTGAAGTGGTAACACCATAATGCACCAGTCATGGACCATGTACTCCAATTTAGTTTATATACATTACTGAAATGAGTGTTTGCATATATAGAGTGCCTTGCAAAAGTATTCACCCCCCATTTGTATTTTTCATGTTTTGTTGCCTCACAACCTGGAATTAAAATGGATTGTTTAAAGGTGTGCATCATTTCATTCACAGAACATGTTTACAGCTGTGAAGTTGTGGGGTTTTTTTTATATTGTGATTCAAACAACATTTAGGACAACATAACAGAAAACTTCAGCGTGCATAACTATTCATCCCCCTAAAGTCAGTACTTTGTCGAGCCACCTTTTGCGGCAATTACAGCTGCAAGTCGCTTTGGATAAGTCTCTGAGCTTGCCACATCTTGCCTCTGGGATTTTTGGCCATTTCTCAAGACAAAACTACTCCAGCTCCTTCATGTTGGATGGTTTCCGCTTGTGAACAGCAATCTTCAAGTCTGACCACAGATTCTCAATTGGATTGAGATCTGGGCTTTGACTAGGCCATTCCAACACATTTAAATGTTTCCCCTTAAACCACTCAAGTGTTGCTTTAGCAGTATGCTTCGGGTCATTGTCCTGCTGGAAGGTGAACCTCCGTCCCAGTCTGAAATCATAGGCAGACTGAAACAGGTTTTGCTTAAGAATATCCCTGTATTTAGCACCATCCATTTTTCTCTCGACTCAAATCAGTTTCCCAGTCCCTGCTGCTGAAAAACATCCCCACAGCATGATGCTGCCGTCACCATGTTTCACTGTGGGGATGGTGTTCTTGGGGTGATGGGATGTGTTGGGTTTGCACCAGACATAGCGTTTTCCTTAGTGGCCGAAAAGTTCAATTTTAGTCTCATCTGACCAGAGCACCTTCCTCCATACATTTAGGGAGTCGCCCACATGCCTTTTGACAAATTCAAATTGTGTCGTCTTATATTTATCACTAAGTAATGGCTTTTTTCTGGCCACTCTTCCATAAAGCCCAGCTCTATGTAGTGTACGGCTTATTTTGGTCACATGCACAGATACACCAGTCTCTGCTGTGGAACTCTGCAGCTCCTTCAGGGTTACCTTTGGTCTCTGTGCTGCCTCTCTGATTAATGCCCTCCTTGCCTGGTCTGTGAGTTTTGGTGGGCGTACCATGTTCTTTCCATTTGATGATGATGGAGTTGATTTTGCTCCGGGGGGTCATCAAAGATTTGGATAATTTTTTATAACCCAACCCAGAAATGTACTTTTCAACAACTTTGTCCCTGACTTGTTTGGAGAGCTCCTTGGTCTTCATGATGTGATGCCTCTTGCTTAGTGGTGTTGCAGCCTCTGGGGCCTTTCAGAAAAGGTGTGTTTATACTGACAGATCATGTGACACTTAGATTTCACACAGGTGGACTTCATTTCACTAATTATGTGACTTCTGAAGGTAATTGGTTGCCCCAGAACTTTTCAGGGGCTTCATATCAAAAGGGGTGATTACATATGCACATGCCAATTTTCAGAATTTTATTTATAAAGATTATTTTTTATATATATTTTCTCATTTCACTTCACCAAATTAGACTATTTTGTGCAGATCCATCACATCAAATTCAGATTTTAAAAAATAAATAGATTACAGGTTGTAATCTAACAAAAAAGGTAAAAAGCCAAGGGGTGTG
Organism: Taudactylus pleione; assembly: GCA_031769625.1. Classification (NCBI taxonomy): domain Eukaryota; kingdom Metazoa; phylum Chordata; class Amphibia; order Anura; family Myobatrachidae; genus Taudactylus; species Taudactylus pleione. The sequence continues at coordinate 16,834,475 of JAUIMM010000706.1, read as the reverse complement.
AATACTTTTGCATGACACTATATACACTTTTCTGTTAGCTTTCATTAACAATATTTTGTCACCATGCACTAATACTTGCTTTGTAAACATTAGGAGCAGTTCGGCGACGAACGAGGAGGAGCTCAGGAATGTATGATTCTGATAGATGCTCTAATGGTAAGTTATACTAAATGAGATTACGATACCAAAAACATACTTTGCTGTAATTGCAAATTCCATTAGAAAGGGTATCAAACCCCAGGCCAAAAGGCAACACATAGGATGTTAGCGTTAACCAAGTTATTCTAAACTCTTGGGATTCCAATGTTTTACTTTAAAGACAACAAATATAGGGACAGCCTTAATGGTCCCCCTACTATGGAGAGATCACTTCAACACCTGCAAGCTATGATAAACACCTGAACATGGCAGGTTCCCACTGTGCTTCATTTATATGCTTACACCTACATCTTGCGACACCCGGGGTGGGTGGGCTTGTTATGCTGGCAAAAAGGGGGCGTGGCCTCGCAACCCGAACCCCCGGTGTCACTTCGGGGGTGCCGGAGATGTGGACTTCCCCCAGGGACCAGTCTGTTTGCAGTGGCGGCTCTCTCACTGTGTCAGGAGTAGAGTGCTGCACGTAATGCTACAGTGTCACTGAAGAGGAGTCTGCACTTTGGTGTCACCCTTCGGCGTGTGACAACCAGGTGCGGTCCGCACCCCCCTTGTGATGCCACTATGCTTAGTCACTTACCCCCAGGGTTTTAAAGTTTTAAGTCTGTTTAAACAAGTTTGGCTTTTGTAATAGATAATAATAAATTACCTATCTATCCTTTGATATATTTTAAAATCTGTATTTATTTTTTGTGGCACTGGCAGCTTCCATCATTGGCTTTATGTTCTGTTTTGTCTCATTAAAGCTACATGTTTTCAGTAGTAGTATTTCTCCTGTCCTTATTTTTGATCCATATTTCTGATTGCAGATTCTTCAACATCTGATAGTGATTCAGAGGACATTACGGAAAAGGTGTCTGTGAACGAAGAGTTTCTGCCAAATCCTGAGAAGGAATCTGAGCAGGAGGAAAGTCTGCTTGAGGACACCATTGAGCAAGAAACAGCGCAAGTTGTTTGTGCTCCTATTGATCAGGAATCCAGCCCGGTAAAGCCGTCACAGACCTTAAAGCAAGAAGTGGAAAAGAGTGAACAAATTGTTCAGATTTACGGGAAGCAAACAGATCAAATCGTAGATCTAAAAGAGGCTGATAATATGCCAAAGCCTAAGGGGAGGAGAAGCAAGACAAAAGAACCTTCTCAGGAGAACACAAAACTTCTGCCAGTACCTCAGGAAGATAATTTGGTGGAACCTGAAGCAGAACCTGAAGTATTAGACTTTGCATCACTTGCTTCTTTACAGAATAAGGAGCTGCCCTCGGATCCTGTGGAAGTGGATCTTCCAAGTGACCCACTAACCAAGGAGAAGAAAGGATGCAAGAGGAGACCAGCGGAACAGGCTTCTCCAGAGAAAAGGTTACGTGCAGACTGTGAGCTAGAACTGCCGGTCATCACGGCAGAAGAGAAACCTGTTGTACTAAGTGAGACTTCGGAACCCTTCAACATAGTTGAGGAAGAGCAGATACAGAATGTAAATGAGGACATGCCCTCCTTAACATCTGAGCTAGAACACATGCAGAGCACTAGAACTGACGAATATGACCTGCCACTGACTGAAATCACTATGGTATCCTATAAAGAAGAAACGGAGCATGCAATGCCCATGATAGGACCAGAAACTTTGGTTTGTCATGAAGTTGACTTGGATGATGGTGATGAACAGGACAAGGTAGAGGACATGGTAATAGAGAAGGCAGAGACGGACACACAGACAATACTTGCACCCACACTGCCTCCTACTGTGCCGCCTCAAAGTTACTCTGTGACTTCTCCCCTGGCACTCAGTCACGATGAGTCTCACAGCATAAAGAGTGAGAGTGACATAACCATCGAAGTAGACAGTGTGGCAGAAGAATCACAAGAAGGCCTTTGTGAGAGTGAGTCTGCTAATGGCTTTGAAGCCAGCACCACTTCCAGCAACTGCAGCATAACCGTGCAAGAAGCAGAGATGCGTGACAAATGTAATTTAATATTTCTAATCTTTTCATTTATTTTTACTGCTACTCCACTGTTTGCTGTTTAATGATAGAGAGAATGTGTTAGAGCTAATTTCTGCTCTAGGAGTAAACCTATCCCCCTGTCCTTCCACCCTCCCACTACCCTGTATTATTTCTTTTAGATAAAGTAAGTTACTATATAAATACCTGTAATACCGGCCCTGGTTACTTCAGCACCAATTGGGTAAAAGTACTTTGATGGAATGTTTTATCCGCTGTTTGTTTCTGTATGAAGGCTCTAAGCTTCGTGTAGAAGTAATTGATAAAAGAACACTCTCCAAGAAGATGAAGGGTTGTATCATAAAGGAAAATATATTTTAATATTTGGGCCAAATTTATTACATTTTAATGTGCTATGCCCTCACCAGTCTTGTTTGTCTGTAATGTATATTACTTATGTGTTTTATTTTTACCTATGGAGACATATGTATGCAAGAGCAGTCAGTTTTGCGGCACTATAGTGTATGTTTAGCAAGCATTGCGTTTTTAAAGCTTCCAGTTTTCCGTAGCTTTGCCCACAGGCTTTAGAACGGCAATAATAGTGAATCCAGAACACACCTGGTTTTGTATTCAGTGTTGCCATTTTTAATCCAAGTTGCAAAACCTCAGTCAGTGGTTTTGAAAACCCGACACTTAGTAAATATTCCCCTATGTCCGCTTCAGAGCAAGTCCACAGCTATGCTCACACAATGCCTCTTGCCTCCACCAGTCACCTACATATGTTCTCCTGAAGCCTGGTACACCTGAGTGTCTTGCTTAGGGAGGGATAGCTTTCTGGTGAGGGAAAAAGGTATTGTGTGATCATGTGAGGCATTCTATGCATACATACATGCATGGTACCATGGTGCTGAAAAGGCAGAGTAAAATCATTTGACCCAAACATTACAATAGCTAACAAGTAACAACTAGTATAATGTAATTTTCTGAAAGAGTATGCTGGCCCTCGGTAGTGTCAAGTCTGCTGTTGTGCAGTGATTTCTTTTTGGCTTGGGTTTCTGTCCCAGACATGGGATCAGTCACCTATTCTGCTATGTGCAAGCAAGAATGTGGTGTCTAATGTAGGAGTCCTTACAGCTCAGTCGTATGGAAACTACAGTGACACTGTCAATGTATAAGCGAGAGGCTAGAACCTTTAATTCTTATATATGATAAATTGGTATTTGTGTGATTACAATCTTTCATTCTTAACTTTGTCCAGGCCTGTGCATTATAGGAATAAGAATAATACCAGGAGCTAGCAATTCTGTAAAGAGATTAGGCTTATTCTGTTACCCCAGAGTAACTCAATGTATGTAATCAGACACTGCCCACCACCTACTAGTCAGCACTTGAACATGGCAGGCATTGTTTAATATTTGCCCCTACATACAGATGTGTTACTCCCCCACTGTCCTTCCACTTGCCAGGACTTAGCAAATGGACCCAGTGGGTGGCACTGAGGTGCCCGCAGTCTGATGTCTCCATGCTACCCCCTGATGGTGACTTTATTTTTGCTGATGACAATATTAGTTAAGAGTGCGTGCCAACTACATTCTGGCATGCATGCATGTCCCTTTGCCCCACTTACTAGGATGCATGTTTCAGTCTCTGGGAATTCTTATTTCTACTTCAGGGTCCATAGGGGGTCCACAGGGTTGACCTTGGGGTATAGGTTGGGAACCAAATCCGGGCACCACGCAGTTAAACCTTTTAGCTCCCAGGATGTACTGGGTCCACTCTCCCTATAACCGCACCCCCAAGCCAGAGGCACCTCACCTCAGTTTAAGTTGGTGCCCGGCCGGAATCGGGTCACCGTTCGCGCAGGGGAGCTGATTAGCAGCCCCTAAGCTTATTTTATTTTTGTTTAGGTACAAAGTTTTTTCCATGGACTTTGGACTCTTAAGAGCGGCAGCGTCGGACTGTCCATAGGACGTCTAAGCTGCCGCTCCGTCACCCCGCTGGCGCTGAGACGCCAGTACAGATCTGGGGATCTCAGCGGGACCCCCGAGTATGTACTAGCCGGACTCTGCGGGCGCCCAGGACTGCTGCCGGATCCACGGGGAGCAGGTAAGGTCGAGGGTCACCGCTTGCGGTGATCCGCGCATTTAATATGCAGTCCTGTGCCTCCGGTCTCTGGGGACAGACGGAGGCGCCGGCAGTGGTGGCGGGCCCCCCATACCCCGTGTGTCCACTAGACCACCAGGGACTTAACGATCGGTGCAGGGAGCTGGCGTCTTGGGGGTTAATAGCCGGCCAGGGGAGGCAGCCTTCCCTGTTACAGCGGCTCCTCCCCTCAGCTCAGCGCGCCTTTCAGTGTCTAAAGTCTGGCGTCGCTGAGCTGCTTCCTCCGTGGGCCGCGCTTCTTCTGAGGTCTCCAGGCGGCCATTTTATATGTGCAGCAGCAGAGCTCCGGAGATAACAGTGAGTTCAGTCCCCCTGCGTACCATACCATCAGGTCAGTGTACACAGCGCTGTAGCCTTCCCAGACACTGAATCTGAGCAGTTGAATGCAGTGACATAGTGCAGTATATTATATGACATGTTTATGTATATATGTATATATCTGCATTGTATGTGACTTATGCTAGTGCTGACTGTCTGTACTTTATTCTCTCACCTGTCAGTGTATATCTATCCCTTTTCTTTTTCTGCCCTAATACAGCTGTACTTAGGGTGGTTCTGAGACCTCACATTTATATACTTGTTAATATTTGTGAGGTTTGTCACATACTGTTGGGTGCTGCACGTTGCCATATTTTAGATGGAACTGTGTGTTGCATACGCTGAAAATGGGTCCCTGCAGCTAATTTTTGGCATCAGTCATTACCAGTATAGCGCTGCTTGATATTTCCGCCAAGAGGGTTGGTCAGATATGTCTGACCAGGAGATAGAGCGTTATACTGCACCCATTTTTACTATCCTGCAAGTCATGTGCTGCAGGTGTTAGTGTGGAGGATTTGACTCATAAAGGGTTCTGTATGTGGCGTCATCTGGTGCCGGCCTCTTTTACGATCCCCTTGGGCGGTTTGTTGTCTTGTGATACTCTCAATTGCGGATTGCCGGGCGGGCCCCATTGTTGTACCTCACTTGGGGTTACTTCACCATACTGCCCTTTTCATCTCAGGGTATCTCGCAGTTTCTTGCACTCTTCCCCTGTGACACAGGCTTCCGCTCCCTGCAGGGGTTTTCGCAGTATATGAATTCCCCCTGGTGCCACAATAGTCTGTCGTTCCCCTTGCAGGGATTACCACAACAGCCACCCTGGTGGATGTCGTTTTCTACGAAACGCAAATTGGCGTGGTTGACGCCCTGTGGTTACTTCCCAGTTGGCTCTGCCGTGAACTGGATACTGTTTTGGGCTCTTGCACGGGGGGAAGCCTATTTCAGGTATTATTATCCCTGCTTTAGGGCTGGTAGCAGGTCCATTCTGGTTAGAGTGAATGTTGACCTGCACCTGTATTATACACCCTCAGTCCTACATGCCTTCGGGTTCCCTGTTGCTGACTAGAGGGTGGATTACATGGCGTGACTCTGGCTGTTGCCAGATATGAGGTATTACAACAGCGTTTGGTCTCCTGTCCCAAATTCCCTGAGGGTCATCACGACCCCCTCCTGGGGTGGATGGGCGTGTTACTCGTCTCATTACAGACGTTACTACGCCTCCCATTCCTGCGTGGTCGGATTCTTTGCTTCCGTAGGTGGTAACTCTGCCTGAAATCCGTATACTCGCTTTCAGGGGTTGTTACCAATCCTACCATGGCTATAGCATGGTTGGTTAATACTATTGCATACTGGGCTGATGCATTTGTAATGTTTTTTCCCCTCCAACACGTCTGGGTTTCAAATGTATTTGGTCACTCATGTACTATATGCAGTTGTCATAGGTGGAAATGCCTATATTGGATACCAGTCTCAGAGTTCTGGTTGCGACTGTATCCTCCGTAATACCCTATGGCTGCGCTCTAGGAATGCAGAGGTGCAGATACCATCTATAGGGTAGATCTTGTTTGGTCCTGACCTTGACAAGATTGTAGTAACATTGGCAGTATTACTAACGACAAGTTTACCGCCTTCAGCTATGCCCACTACAAGGCCTCAGACTAAGTCTGTTAAGTCTTTTTGTCCTCTGGGTCAGCCTAAAGGTCTGTTTCTTCATAGACTGTCGGCCTCTACAAGGGCCGACATATCCAGTACCGAGCAGGACTGGACTGCTTGCCGATCCTGCTTCTGAACCTACGGATATATCTTCAGCCTGACGGGACAGGCCTACAACTGGGAGATACCGATTTTCTCAGTTCGCCAGGTACTAGTGTCAAGTTGCCACGGCTATGTGGGTAGGAGGGTACGCCCTCTCTTTGCTCAGGCGGCCTCTTTACATGTGATGGTACGTGGGCCCTTATTCAGACCCGAACAGGGCCTTACAAATCCAGAAATCTATACAGTTGTTGCGGTAAGCGGAGCTAATTAGGCCATCCCCACTATCTCAGCGAGGGACTGGTTGTTCTGCTTTCTTTCTGGTGTGGTGGCTGAATGGTCCTCTTTGGCCTATTCTCTGTCTCAATTCCCTGAACCAGTTCCTAAAGCTACCTGGGCTCAGGAGGAAATCCCTATGCTCCATCATACGATGTTTGGAACCTGGGGACTTTATGGTATCACTAGATATACAGGATGCGTGCCTGCGGGTACTTGCAGAGACCTTTCATCAGCATGGGCTGCAGTTTGCTGTATCACAACAACACTTACAATTTTTCGGGCTCTGCCTGTTGGGACTGTCCTCAGCCCCACAGGGGTTTACCAGCATTTTGGATTTTCTGACAGTTCTCCTGTTCAGTATATCCCAATGCTCCTGTACCTGGACGGCTTCCTGCTCTTAGCGGGATCCCCGGGGTACTTTACAGCGAGGTCAGGATGACCATGGCTTCTTCAAGACATTTAATCAACGGGGAAAAAGTCCTCCCTGCATCCCTCTCTGGGTATTCTTCATCTAGGAGCCCGGCTGGATTCTCAGAATCTGAGAATTCTTCTGGCGTAAGATGGAATCTCCACTCTTCCATTAGGAGTACGTGGTTGTCTACGCAGTTGACATATGTCTTTACACTCTGGGATGCATGGTCAAATATTCAGTGTCTGCCTTTGGAAGGGTGGAATGGGCTCAGTTCCATTCCAGGCCTTTCCATAATTGGCTCACCTCCAGATGGAACAAGTTTTTTTCACTGTTCAAACGATGATGCTCTCCCTGGAGGCAAGTCGGTCCCTGTCCGGGTGGCTATGGCCATCTCGTCCAGGGTATTCTTTGCTTTGGACAGTGTCTGGTTCGCATCCATTTCAGTGCAGTTGGACGTCTGTCGATTCCACCCTGTCAATTAACTTACTCTGGCATAACTCTTATTTCCCGGTGAACCTGAAAAGGTTCAGTCTGACAGGTTCAGGACAGTGGCTTCCTTTTTAGCAACACTGTTCGTCGGGCGGCAATGACGGGTATGTCACACATTCGGACATAGTCCGAGGGTTTCCTCCCGACCATCTCGGCAGCGTTCATTTCAGGAGCTCTCCATTGGGAAGCGGGAGTCCTCAGCCGTCACGACGTGCATCCCGGGGACTAGTCTCTTTCTCAAGTGTGGTTTCATCTCCTGAGGTGACCCCCATGGCCTTCTGACTTTATCACACTATGGTGTTACAGTCCAGCTCTGGGGATTCTGAAGCAACCTTCAGTGGCTCTTTGTCGTTGAAGTGGTCCTTCCACTTTGTGTACCTGTGTTCTCCGGTCTCTCTTCTTCCTCGAGGTCTTTGGAAGTGTTTCAATCGAGACGGAGATGTTTTCCTGCTGGTGGCTCCTGATTGCCCCAGATGTCAGGGGTACTTGGATATTCGGAGTCTCTCCATCGATACTCCATTCCTGATGCTTCACTGCCCGGACCTGTTGTCTCAGGGTCCTTGGTTTTGCCTTGGACCTGGGTCGTTTGTCTTTGACTGCGTCCCTACAGTGGTCTTACGGCTTCCCTGGCTTTCTCATCGTTGGAATGATTAGAGCACGTAGATCAGCTTTTGCTGGGATCTACTACAAACTGTGGCAGCCATAATTCTTATGGTATTGTACCTGTCGATACGATCCTCCAGTGTCCAGGATTTCCAGATATTCTGGCATTCCTTCCGGCTGGCTTGGGTTTCACCCTCGGCCTGGCCTTCCTGACAGTGCGGATCTCTACACTGTCCGTATGGTTAAGATATGGAATTGCTCCACTCTGGTATCCAGTTCATCCTTTGGAGTGTTTTCTGGATTATGCATCCATTTGTCCTTCCTAGGGACTCCTTGGGAGTTAGTAGTGGTTCTTCGTTCCCTCCGGGGACAGTCAATGGAACCGCTGGTTGTGATAGCCATTACATGGTCTATTGCTTAGGCTCTCTCTTTCTCTCAGGGTGTTTATATCAACCAGGAGAGTGTCTGAATTGGGAGCGTTCTCATGTGGCTCCCTCTTCTGGACGGCATCAAGTCAGGGTGTGAGTTGCTCTCGCCCTGTGTTTCTTCTTAGTGGTTTTTAGGTTCCATATTATTCTGGAACTTATGGTACGGCCATTCAGTCACCAGTCCTCTCGGCTGGTGTGGCCTCATTGACTGTGGTCCGGCCTCTTTGGATTTATGTGATCCGTTCAAGTTCCTTACGGAAATCGGATTCCTTATTGGTGGTCTAAGATTTCTGGTTTTCACAGGAAAGGATGGCCGGCCTATAACCAAATGTTGGCTGGATGGCCTTGTATGTCTTCCTCAGGGGCCTACCCATGGGTGGGCCTTTCTGTTGTTGATGCTTGTTTTTTCTCGGGCCATGTAACCCTCTTGGGCGGCTCGCTGTGGCGCCTCGGCTGTTTTGCCTTACTAGGTGGCCATGTGGTCTTCTGTCCACACCTTTTTAAGGTTCTAGGCATTGGTTTCCTTTGCCTCTCAGGATGCTTCCTTTTTGGCGACGGATTCTCCTCTCAGCACAGGAGCGTCCCCACCCTTGGTTGAACTGCTTTGGGACATCCCCAAGGTCAACCCTGTGGACCCTGAAGTAGAAAACAAGAGATATGGTAAGAACTTACCTTTGTTATCTCTGTTTCTACGAAGTCCATAGGGTCCACAGGGCGCCCACCATGACGCACCTGGCTTCATATGGGCTGTGTGGCTGGTCACCGGTTTTCCGTCTCCCATTTCTGTGAGTATGGTTATTGAGTGTTCCAGTGCTCTCTCTCTCTTTTTCTCTCCTCCTCCGGCCTTTGGCTACTTACAAACTGAGGTGCCTCTGGCTTGGGGGTGGGGTTATAGGGAGAGTGGACCCAGTGCATCCTGGGAGCTAAAAGCTTTAACTGCGTGGTGCCCGGATTTGGTTCCCAACCTATACCCCAAGGTCAACCCTGTGGACCCTATGGACTTCGTAGAAACAGAGATAACAAAGGTAAGTTCTTACCATATCTCTTGTTTTGTTAAGCCTGTATTATGCATTGTGCCCTAGGGAAAGTATGAGTGCTTTTTCATGCAGATAAGGTAATACATATGACATATGGTATAATAAATATTTCAGTAACAAAGAATGCTCAGCATGACCTTTTTATACAAGTCTACTGCACAACATGGCATTGTTATATGGGGTTGGGTACGGAATGCCAGCGATCAGAATCCTGATGCCGGCATCCCGACAGGGTTAGGATCCCAACACTCTCGGTCAGTATCCTAACCTTCCCCCTTTCTTTAACCTTAACCCCCCTCACTGCACCCTAAACCTAACCCTCCCCCCTTAGTGCTTAACTCTAAACCTCCCCCCCCGTGCCTAAACCCTCCCCCTATCCCCAGTACTTGCCGTTGGGATTCCGGCACCGGCATTCTAAGCGCCAGCATCCCTACTGTCGGGAATTTGACTGGATCCCGTTGTATGGATATTATAGCCATTTATATTTTTCCCCATTTCTTTATTGCTCTTAACTGGGGTAGTATTTTATTCTAACATTTCGTTTTCTATGGTTCATTCTTTATTAGGCCATAAACGGATCAGTGACAGTAACCTTGGAACACTGGCCAAGAAACAGAAGCGCACACCAAAGCGAATTAGTGCTGCATCTAAAGGTGAAAAGAATGGAATAGGTGAGAAGCTCACATTTCAGCCAGCTTAATGTATTGACATAAACATGTTAATACCACAATCTTACAGTCGGCATTGGTACTCTCTATATACTGACAGGTGTTAAAGATCTTGCTTCATCACTAACTGGTCATTTGTGGATTTATTATATTTTCAGGCCAAAGTAGCGACAGTGAAGACCTTTCTGCTCTGGACACCTCCAGCAAATGTTCTGTTGTTAAACACACAAATGTTCCTAAGCCACAAAAGATCACGAGATCGCCGACCAGAGTCACGTCTCCCCATACAAAAGAATTAGAGAAAGACAAGCATCGAGAGAAGCACCAGCACTCTTCACCCAGGGCGTACAAATGGACATTACAGCTCAGTAAGTGATCCATTTCATATGGGGGAGCAGGGAACCACTGCTGAACAAATTAGATTGAGAAAGTAGAACTATAGAAGAAAGCTTTATGTCGTGCCCTAGTATGAACAAAGTGCTGGAATACCCGGAGCAGTACCGGAGTTGCCGCATTGGGTGTTGATACCGGTGTGTCAAGTCACTGTGGATGGGTTCGTTGGCTATATTGGCTGAAAAGGCAGAAGCCATGCAAGTGTCTGCGGTTCCACTGAGCGTGCAGAAAAAGGGGGAAAAAAAGCAGTTTCACACTCTAAACACTAAGAATACGTATCAAAATATATATAATAAACGCCAACAATTAACATTGTTTTATAATAAGGTTCTTCATACATGTTTGGCCAAAGATGTTTGCCCACCTACCATGTCACCGTGAACCTCATCAGGTGGGGATCCTAACATTCCTAATACTGACAACGTTGTACAAATGTATCTAGGACTTCCCTTTAATGATCAGTATTCTTAGTGCTTAGAGTGCGCATCTTTTTTCCCCCCTTTTTTTCTGCATTAGAACTACAGGTCTCAGCATGGTAGCACCTCTTATTATGTTTAAATTGGGATGTGCAGCCCAAACCCCCATTTTTCTATGTATGTGTGCATTTAAGTACACTTGAAGGTGAGACCCCTTCTCCTGGGCTGGCACTTCTCCCACCTGCCCCAGGTGACTTTACTTAGTATAGGTCCTTTGCATTGCAGTACACATATTTAATGGGCACTATTAAAGGCAAGTCCTAGATTTATATAATGTCAGTATTAGGGATGTTAGGGATCCACCTGATGAGGTTCACAGTGACGTGGTAGGTGGGCAAACAACATGTTCTAAGAATCTTATTATAGTCACAGTGAGAGGAAAGAAAACCATTGCTGCAACTTGATTTGTAGCTACTGTAATTAGGGGACACTGCATCCACAAAGCAATCCACAGATTAGTGCTCATGCAGTAATGGGGGATGAATGCATGCTCTTGAGGGATCAGCTACAGTGGGCTTGAAAGTTTGTGATCACTTCAGAAGGGATGTAGTTAATAGACCGGCGGACGCAATGCCACCGGTCTAAATACCGACACTTCCTGCCCAACACGGGACTTAACATAGGCATTGAAATGCTGACGCCGGAAGAGCGACCCCCGTTTTCCCGATCGTCGTCTGGCGGGTAAGAATAACACTAAACCCGGGGATGGGGGGGTTAGGATTAGGGACCCCCGGGGGGACTTTGGGTTAGGCATTTTCTCCGGGAAAGGTTAGGGTTAGGCTAGGAGAAGGGGGGTTAGGGTTAGGCACCACTAGGGAGAGGTTAGGCAAACCCCCACCCCCTCCCAGCAGGTTAGGGTTAGGCACCCTAAAGGAGGGATAGGTGGGGGCGTTAGGATATTTACCACAGGCTGTCGGCATCGCCTACCGTTGGTATTTCAACCGGTGGCTGTTTGGCCTAAAACTACCTCAGATTTTCACGCAAGTCCTAAATGTAGATAAAGAGAACCAAATGATACAACAAAATTAGATGTGCTAATTTTTTTATTGAGAAAAATTATTCAATATCACATATCTGTGAGTGGTAAAAGTATGTGAACCTTTTCTTTCAGTATCTGTATGACCCCCTTGTGCAGCAATAACTGCTTCTAAACGTTTCCGGTAATTGTTGATTAGTCCTGAACATTGGCTTGGAGGAATTTTACCCCATTCCTCCGTACACAACAGCTTCAACTCTGTTATGTTGGTGGGTTTCCTCCCATGAACTGCTCGCTTCAGGTCCTTCCACAACATTTTGATTGGATTAAGGTCAGGAGCTTGACTTGGCCATTCCAAAACTTTAAATTCTTTTTTAGCCATTCTTTGGTCGAATGACTTGTGTGCTTTGGCTTGTTCGTTGTCTTGCTGCATGACACACGTTCTCTTGAGATGCAGCTAATGGACAGATGTCCTGACATTTTCCTTTAGAATAATCGGGTATAATTTAGAGTATATTGTCCCATCAATGATGGCAAGTCGTCCTGGCCCAGATGCAGCAAAACCGGCCAAACCATGATACCACCACCGTGTATTACAGATGGTATGAGGTGTTTTATGCTGGAATGCAGTGTTCTCCTTTCTCCAAACATAAGGCTTCTCATTTAAACCAAAAAGCTCTATTTTGGACTAATCTGTCCACAAAACATTGTTCCAATAGTCTTCTGACTTGTCCAGGTGATCTTTAGCAAACTGCAGATGGGCAGCAATGTTCTTTTTGGAGAGCAGCGGTTGTTCAGTGTCCTCCTGATGGTGGACTCTTAAATATTAAGAGGCCGTCAGTTGCTTAGAGGTTACCTTGGGTTCCTTGTGACGTTGCAAACTATAGATGCCTTGCTATTGGCATTATCGTTGTTGGTCAACCACTCCTGGGGAAGGGTAATAATGGTCTGGAAATTTCTCCATTTGTACACAATCTGTCTGACTGTTGTTTGGTGGAGTCCAAACTCTTTAGAGATGGTTTTGTAACCTTTCCAGTCTGATGAGCATCAACAACTTTTCTGCTGAGGTCCTCAGAAATCTCCTTTGTTCGTGGCATGGTACACTTCCACAAACGTGTTGTGAACATCAGACTCTGATAGATCCCAGTTCTTTTAAAAAGACAGGTTGTCCACTCACAACTGATTGTCAGCCAATAGATTGGAAATACCAGACTCTAATTTCACCTTCAAAATATCTGCTAAGCCTAAAGGTTCACATACTTTTGCCACTCACATATACTGTATGTGATAGGACTGGTTAACTCTTGTTGGCACCAATCTAGAGAGCCCACACAATCCTTAATTTTGTCCTGAACCCATTGGTGATAGATAGAAGGTATGGCACTGGATATACAATAACTGCTTTACTGCCAGCAATAAAGACATATGACAGAAACAAAGCTATACTGTCATTTATATAAATCTCTTTAGAAGAAAGGGCTCGGCAAGGTCCGTTCACGTTGGTCGCTGACAAGTACTGTCCCCCCTCCCTAAGGTTAAAAGCAGCAGTTCACCGTCCTGACCCCTGAAACAACTGCACAGACACGTCACTGCAGCCTTTGTCTCTATTGTGTATTCAGTTTTTTTGTAAGCGGTGATATTAATTAAGCATGCACTGAAAGGTCTGCTCTCAGAACAATACACCCTTATTACACCCATCTTTTATGGCCGTTTAACACTCACTGATCTGCTTCTGCAAGCTCCGATCTCCATCATTAACACAGGTACCACATACCCAAAATGGACAGATGTACCATCCACAGGGACAAGCACACAGTTTCCATGGCAGTTTACATATATACGATGTAGATAACCCAGAAGTAGCATATAAGAAAATAAATGATGTACGATACAAGAAAATTGTAATCGTGCAGGTTGGTGTTTGTGGATGGTGCAGTGTAACCCTCCATCAGGCACGGCTTAATACAGAAGTATGTGTAATTTGTTATCCAGTGTGTACACATTATTATGCAGTCCCTCCCTCGTAATTTCAGGTGCCGAAAGGTAGTCGGAAATAAATATTATTGATATTAATAATACTGTAGGAACAAAAAACAGGTCCAAGTTGCATGGTTTTAGTTGCCATTTTTAACAAAAAACAAAACTGTAGATGTGCTACAAATCTGGTAAGACTCATGGACTCTGGAGTGCAGAAGAAAACCTTTACTTAATTTCACACCAGGAACTGAGCTAACCAACAAATTATCCTCAAAAGATAAAAAAAAAAAAAAATGAGCATCTATAAATTTTTTTGTCTCATTTGTTTGATTTGGTTCTCTTTATCTACTTTTAGGACTTAAAAATCTGATGTAGTTTTAGGCCAAATTTCTGCAGAAATATAGAAAATTCTGAAGGGTTCACAAACTCTCAAGTATGTGTCAACTTCCACTGTATGAGCTGCTATGTCTAAAGGCCCCTATACACGGTGCGAGGCGACAGGGGATCCGTCGTCCCACATATCGGGCGGTCCGCACACACATTGTGATCGGGTGGCAGACCACCCGATATGCCGGCTCCCTCACTCACATAGCAGTCCATGGGATCGCACATCGCATCCCCTGATCGATTGGTCCTTCAGAAAGATCAGGGGGTGCGATGTACGACCCCACGGGAGCGCGCTCGGCCCGACATCAGGGCCATACACTGTGCGATATAGCAGGCAAGTCGCACCAATCAATCGGATAGCCTGCTTTATAGCCTCGTGTATGAGGGCCTTAACCCATACCTTCCTTAAAACAGAGAGGAACACTACTCAGCTGATTATTATCCTCCTTAAGACTGCTTTATATGACAAATGAACGGTATTCTGTTCGAATCTCAAAAACTGCATCTTATTAACCGTATACTGCTCTCACGTGTTTTGGGTAGTCATTAAGATAAATCAAAACTTCCGCATTTGTCGAAAAGAACCAAATCAACACTGAACCGCTTATCTCTGCTTTATATGAGCTTCTTTTGCCTTTAACACTGTTCAGGCTTATTAAGGCAGAGGAGTTGGATTGGGGGTGAGATAGAAGCATAAGGACAAAACAAGAAAAAAAAAAAGGAAAAACTCTATTTGGTGAGCACTCTTGTTTTTAGAAAATATAAATAAATTAATACATAACTTTTATTGGAAAACTGTTCAATAAAATATAATATATTATTACCGGCAGCTGTGTATAATAACACAATTCAAAATATGGTATGTCTCACATAAAGAGTATATGAAAAAATATGAATAACCAAAAAGTATAAAGACATAACAAAGGAGAGAGTTTATTCAAAATGAAAATAAAATAAAAAGGTTATAAAGTCCTGATTACTAATGCATCTAAGGCCAGATGCACAATAAATGTAGCTTAAATATCAATCATCAATCAATCATTATTTTTCACTTGCTTGGTCAGTATCATTCACACCTGATTTTTTCCACACGGACTCATACGGGTTGTTGCTCTGTGACCTACCATAGTTATTTGGGTTTAAGCACCTATTGCTGATTACTTTAGCCCTATATGTACAATAGCACTTAATTTGTATTAAAGGATTTAATGGTCCTGATCTGATACTTATTTATAGTACTACACTTTTATATACATTGTGTAGGTGATTTATTGCAGATATTTTGTACAGGTTTTGATATGTGTTCATGTTTAAATCATTTTGTTTATATGGTGTAATTGTGTGTCTAATTGCATAGATATTACCAAAAACGTACCATTTAATGATATTACAATAAATTAATATATGTCTAGGGAACCCAGCATAATATTTTCAATTGGTTGCTTATGTATAAAGAGAGTAATTATTTATTACCTTGTATTAGCAACAATCAACTTGGAGGACACCTATACATATGCACATGTTATTGTTAGCCCTGTGGTAATTACTAATCAGCAGCTATCATTGTATATGTCTGCATTAATTTAATAGTTATTTAGCTACGCGACCCCCGGCTATATAACTCTCTTATATTTTTGTGTCCTCTCTATTAACTGATGACAATCTCAATTAGAGTAACTCTCTCATTGGGGGTCCAATGCTCTTTTGTAAGACCCCCAACAGCAGAAGCGAAATATTGAGAAACGTTGCGGTTATTCTGTTGTTTCTAAGGGTCAAACCGTTTCCAGGTGATCTCTCACTCCCTACCGATGACTTGTGGTCAAATAGGGAGAAGTAGAATCTAGAGAAACGGCATCTTTACCTTGACTATTCTGATATTTCACATTAATGAGAGCACTATAGATACAAACTGGTATTTTTTCTAATGATGCCATAGAGGCAATATATATGTATTATTTTTATTCTTTATTTCGCCATTATCTTTGATGTTTCGATATATCTCTAATTGTGTCATGTGATATTTTTTTGATATTTAAGCTACATTTATTGTGCATCTGGCCTTAGATGCATTAGTAATCAGGACTTTATAACCTTTTTATTTTATTTTCATTTTGAATAAACTCTCTCCTTTGTTATGTCTTTATACTTTTTGGTTATTCATATTTTTTCATATACTCTTTATGTGAGACATACCATATTTTGAATTGTGTTATTATGCACAGCTGCCGGTAATAATATATTATATTTTATTGAACAGTTTTCCAATAAAAGTTATGTATTAATTTATTTATATTTTCTAAAAACAAGAGTGCTCACCAAATAGAGTTTTTCCTTTTTTTTCTTGTTTTGTCCTTGTTGCCTAACTCTAGTGAGCACCACCACTATATTGTGTATCTTTTTCTGGTTTCAGATATTTATTGATAATAATAGTGGTACTAATAATTATCTTGTCATATACAGTCAGTGCGACGATTTCCCATTTCCCTCTTCCCCATAGTTGTGTATAGAAGCATAAAGGTCATAAATATTACCATCCCAAGCCCCGTTGACTTTAACTGTTACATAATGGAATATTTGTTTGTGGAGGACAGGTGGTGTCCTAATGATGTGATATTTTTCTGTTCCAACTTTTAGATGAATTGGATAATATGTCTGGCACAGAGAAGATTGTTTTCCTCCAGGATAAATTGCAGGAAATCAGAAAGTACTATATGTCTTTAAAATCTGAAGTAGCTACAATAGACAGGAGGCGGAAACGGTTAAAAAAGAAAGACCGGGAAGGTGAGTCTCACTGTTATCTTTATCCTTGTGTTGCAAAAATGTTCTGCAGTTACACACAAGTGAATGTTACTGTATAGCACACACAGCCCTCTAATCCGTTGCCCATCCTTGTATGCATAGATTGTGGCTCCTGGGAAACAGAGGAGAAAGTTAATTATCCAAGATCACTAGCAGATTACACTATAGAGTTTTAACCAGGCTCATCAGTGGCTAATTCTGTGTCTGAGGTCAGGGCCGAAACTAGGTTTTTTGTCACTCGGGGCAAGGCAGTAAAACCAATAAAAAGGAAGAAAAGGGTTTGTGGTTTCGTGACACAGTAATGCCCCTTACAACACATTATGCCATACAGTAATGCCCCTTCCCCCAAGAAGCTTTTCACCTTGTCCTCCTGCATCAGCATGTGAGTATTTGCAGTAAGCATATGTCATCATGCTGGGAGTCACCTCTCCCTCAGGTCTTACCTGCCGGAGCCGCGTGGTGGGTGAGCTTGGGACGGGGCTGCCGCACGCCGGTCAGCGTCACCAGTCGTAAACCAATCGTAGCTCGCAGACCGGCAACAACTGATGATTGGCTGCCGGTCCAAAATCTCTGATTGGCTTGCGACTGGCACATCATTAGAATGACGGTGGCGCTGTGTGTCTGAAAGGCTGCGGGCTGCTGCCTGCTGATCCTGGCGTGTGGCTACAGGATCCCCCCTGGCAGCTACCTGGGGCCCCCCTCCTTGGCAGCCTCTCCTCGGTGCCCTCAAGTCTGGGGCGAGGGAAGGTGTCGAACTGTTATCTTTTTCCTTGTGTTGCAAAAATGTACTGCCGTTACACACAAGTGAATGTTACTGTATAGCACACACAGTCCTCTAATCAGTGCAGGCATGAGGGGTGTTAGTAGCAGCAGTTGCCCATCCTTTCATGCAGAATTTGTGGCTCCTGGGGAACAGAGGAAAAAGTTAATTGTCCAAGATCACTAGCAGATTACACTAGAATTGTAACAACTGATATAAAAGTACATGTTAGAGAGTCTAACAGGGCAAAGGAGTGAGATTCAGAGCATCCATATGTAATTTATCCCATTCACGCAGTGGAAAGGTATAGAAACCTAATGTTTCCTGGTATTACACAACACAACAATTACCTTTTTATACATGCAATTTAAGGATGTCAACTATACATCCACATGGTATGTTGCCATTATAGGGTTTTGTCATCAAGATGCAAACATCCCTCCCATGTGATGACAATATAAACGTAAGTTCCCATATATTTTGCTGCTAAACTAACTTTTCTTTCATACTCTCAACAGTGTCCAATACAGGAGCATCGATGTCCTCTGCATCTTCAGAGACTGGAATGAGTCCATCATCCTCTTCTCCCCCACAAAACACACTGGCTTTAGAGTGCAGGTGATACGTGCTGTCACCTGCTTTTCCAGCAGCCTGCTGCCATGGACACTTATCCTCGTCCCCTTTAATCCTACCATATAAAGCACTCAACCAATTTGATATTGCCAAGTTGTTGTTTTTTTTTTTCTCAAATTCCCTCAGTTGGATTGCATTTTTTTGATTTCCATTTCATGGGGTTTTTTTTTTTTTTGTATTATTATTTTTTTCTTATTATTATTTTTTCTTATCTTAAATAAGATAATTAGGGATCGTAGACTAACAGTCAGTCTGCCACAGTGGCTTCTTTTTTTGTCCAAACAGAGGAATGACACTTAGGAATTTGACAAATGTCTGAATAATAATTTCAGGAGCTCCCTCCCATGGAATATGCTCTCCTGTGCCCCAGTATAAAAAAAAACAAAGCAAGTGTATAAAACAAAGATCGGTGCACTATTCACGATAATGTCACAGCAGCTGCACTTTTTGACAGAGCTGCATTTTAACGTCCCTTGTTTTAGTGTACATTTTCTGAAAGCACTTGCAACATACAGAACTGCCAAAGTCCAATGTATTCAACAGAGTGCCCAGTTTTAAAGCTGTAAACAAGACAAAATAAGTTGTGAAAGGGAATGTAGTGGACTGAAAACGACATTGAAACAAGTCTTCCACTTTTTACAGGAATTTAGAGCACAGAAATATGCAACTATTTTAAATGTTTATTAATGTTTACAGTGGAATTGTGAATGTTTTCAGTGGACTATCTTATCCCTTGGCAAATCTATTTTGTCTTTTTCTATGTAATTTCAGAGTTTTTATTTTGTTACAAAAAGACAAAAAGAAAATATATGACAACAGCGAAGTTATTTAACAGAATTTCTAAAGCTGATTTTTTTTTGTGTAAAATAAGGTATTATCTTGCAACTTGTTAAATATATTTATTCAGACATTGGATGTTGTATTTTTATGTATTTTTTAAAATATTAATAAATAAAAAAAAAATTAAGAGAAGGGTCTAGCTTAGTTCTCTCTTCCAATACAACCATAGCTCTTGACATGATTTTCTGCGCTTTGATGTTTTACAGAGAAGGTATTACCATATTGTTTAACATTTTTGCAAGCCTTTTTTTTGGCAAGCTCCTATTTAGCATTTTTTTTCTTTATGTATTATTTTTTTATTTAATATACTGCCAAATTACGTTATCTCCAACTGTTGAGATGCAGCATTACAGTAAAATGACCTACACGTGAGAGGACTGTAGTTGATTCCATAGGCTAAAACATTTTGTAAATAATCCTTCCTGAAGCCTGTATTTAAGAGTTTTTTTGCATATACATTATGTACAAAAGTGATTTTTTTATAAATTTTTTAAAATTCATTTGTACATTAAATGGGTTTTAACCCCTTCTTCTGTGTTTAATATGTTGTAGAATAATGTAGATTTGCTAGACCAATATTTCTCAACTATCCTCCTTGAGATAACTGAACATAGCGCGTCTTGGGGGATAACCAGCTATTCACACATTTAAATCTGAAAAGCAATGTAAATGTGTTTAAATAATCAATTTTTTTTCCAATTATGTATTTACCTTCACTGCCATGAGGTCCAACCAACATACTGGCCCTTCTGACCGTGACGGAAATCAGAGCTTGATTTCGCTGGGTTGTGCAGAGAACGGTGGTGAGAAATGAATCTAGACTATATATCTGAAAATTGTTCACGAAAGCTGATAAAATCTAAGCTAAACACTAGAAATCTGTTGCAAATAGTAACTAAAAATCATTTGTGCTCTTTATTTTATTTTTTTTATTATAACTTTTTTTGTTTAGTTTTTTACTCTGTTGCCTTGTGAAGGTGTGAGTCTGATTCTTTCCAGCACAGATGATTTAACTTCTCGGCTGCCAGAGGGGTTATACAGAAACTACTCCTGTAATATGCACTTTTTCTGTCTTTCTTGAGCAACGGGGAGTTGTGTATGTAAACAGCGCTCAATGAAGAGCATCAATAAAGGCCATGGTTTAAACTTAGCTTTTTTTGCTATTTTATTATATTTTTCATCTTTCGACAAAGCCACGCTCAATCAATGTTTGCAAATAATATAGAAATGCCTTGTTTTTCCAGTAGATTAGAGACCAATTCCTAGACAAAAAGAGAAGTTTGTAAAACTGTTTTGACAGATGTTCTTTAGTGCAAAGATTGTAGTAAATTCTTTTTTAGCCTTAATTGGTAAAGTGTGGAAACCGTTAATTCAGAAATTTGAAGTTTTACACTACATTTCTCTAATGGTATTTTATTTATGAGATATACTTTGTAATAGTTAGGGCTGGACTACACTGGCAGAAGTGTCCAGCAACCACTTAATTGTGATGTTGCTAATTACTTGTCCATATCTCCTGTAACTTCTGGCTCTTGTGTTGCCGACTACAATATCATGTATAGTATGCATTTATTCTCCCAGTCCCCAAAAAGTGGATCAAAGTGTGCTTATCTACAGATAGCTAGTAATTATATCCTTAGTCAATGCACATTTTTGAGTATGTGTGTGTTTTGAGGAAATGTTTCTGTTCATGAATATAAATCTCATAAATATAAATCCAGGATGGTTGGCTTAATTTTCTGCATTTTAAGATCCATAGTTCCTTTAGAAATTCAACAATATATTTCATTGGTGCATTCTCTACAGTCTACAGAAGTTGGTGTCTTGCACATAAGGGGGCTATTTAATAAAATAATGCAATTCTGGATGAAGTAGCCAGTATTAGGGTGAGATGCTGTCAAAACATTACATTGATTTTATACAGAATTTTTGTTTGACATGATTATAAAGAAAAAATATATAAAATAAATAAAATTGTGTCAGAGGTGTGTTTGCCACAAGTATCGTATTGCACCAGTGTGACGCACTACTTCACTACTCCATTCTGTTGTTAATAGAGCTCTAACCTACCTATCCAATCTTAGAACAACTGCAGCATCTGTAGAACAGTCTCCTGAATTGTTCTGCGGTAACAATCTATCTAATGCTATGGTGCCCAAACTTTCCTAAATTACGGTGCTCTTGAGTATCAGTATATTTTTCACGGCACCTCTAGCCCATAAAAAAAAAAATCTTAAATTTAAATAAATTATGTTTACTTAATCCTCATCCTTAGGGTCAGTTATGTGGTGGTGTACAGGGTTACACTTCTGTTTGTCAAATATTTTATGATTGGCAGCCACATTGACCATAAGTATTTTGATTTGGCCCTGAACCTCCAATCTGTGGCAGCCTTGAAAGTGCCCTGGGGCAACCCATGGTACCACGACACCCAGTTTATGAACCACTGATCTAATGCTTATATAGGGCACAGGATGCTGTAGAGCCACCAGCTTAAACTGGTTATACAGATACAATGTAGATGATTTGACCATAGTTGAATCACCTAAAAACATTGTAAAGCGGTTTTCAGCTAAACTACCACAAATAGGGCCATATTCAATTCGAGGCGAAAAGCCTTTTTCGCCTGTTTTTTTTTTTTTTTTTTTTTTTGAGAAAATTTTGCCTAATTCAATTCCAGGACAATTTTGCCTAAGCGGAAACTCGATGCATTGAATTCTGCAAAAAAGATTCTCCAATCAATAGCAGGTGAAAAGAAGTACAAAATCTTTATTTTGGGGTGCAAACATGGGGAAACGACTCGGAACCCTTGGGACAGCCCCCAAAAGACAAATCTGCAAAAAAAAAAACCTAAGAACACCCCAAAAAAGACATGCCATTTTTGGGGTAAAAATGCAAAAAGTGGGGGAACAAGCATAAAAACTAGCGAAATAGACTTCTTGGGGGTCCCCAAGTATTCTGTCAGGTGTTTTTGGATTTTCAGTTTTTTTTAAAAGTTCACTTTAGAGACATAAAAATATGCTAGTACCCATTTTCAAGTACCCCAAATTTGACAGGAATACTTATTTTCACCAACAAATACTGCTTAATGCCATTCTTCACCACCTTTACAAAGACGCTAATAGCAAGCAATTTACACAACTTAAGTACGCAAAATAGTTTTATTAGGGCTATTAGTACACATCTATATTGATTCCCTATGTTAATGTATCTTTTTCTGGGGTACAGACTGACTTCCCCAAATTTTTCAGTACTTTTCGCCTGTTCCGTATTCGCCTATTTCCGTTTTCGCCTGTTTTGCAATTGAATTAGGCGAAAAGCGGGGACGCACATGGAATGATTTTGCCTCTGAAACAGGCGAATGAGGTGAAAAGTCGGACAGGCGAAGATGTTCCGACTTCTTATCTAATTGAATGCCTCTCATTGTTACTTCACATTTGGATTGTTCTAAGTAGCAAGATACTTATAAGAGTTGCAGAACAGACAAAAGTAAGTGCTGAACAGATGTGGGGACGTCGCAAAGAAGCAAATTTATTTTCTTAACTGTTCTTCAACGCGCCATATGTCCCCCGCAATGGGGAATTTAGCATTTGTGTCCAAATTTATATTCATAAAGTGCTTTCCTAGGAACTGCAGTCACCTGTATTTGCAAAGTTATAAATAATTGCAAGATACGTGCAGATTGGCACCAGTGGCATATGTTGCAAGTTTTACGTCAGGAAGTAGTCTGATACATTTGCACCTTCTGCTTTGGTGGACACTTAACCATCGGGTATAGAGTGTGCTGCAGTAGGCATTAATGGCCTGATTCATTACGGATCGCAACTGCGAATGCAATAGAGATTACGCAAGCAGTCTCACCGCGATAGTATGCTAATCCATTGCGATCTCTAGGTCGTCGCAGCACAACATAAGGACGCCCGCATTACCTTACACACATCCGTAATCCTTAGCAAGACTGCGAAACCATCGGTAACATCGAGTACCATCGTAGACTCACGCACACTTGCACAATTGCTAACTTCATCACATGAAGTGCTCAGACTGCATACGGCCCATGCAACGGTGTTCAAACGCCCTGGCACGCCTGTGTTTCGACGACCACCCCTCGTCACCTCCTGCAAACTGCACTTCCTGTCAATCACTCTGCGAAGGGTCTGTGTAGTCACTCCGATCGCAGTGGCCGGTCCGCCCACGCTCAGTGCGATGCATGCGCAAAACGCAACAATCGGCCGATTGTGTGCGTATTCGCATTTGCGATCGGTAGTGAATCAGGCCCTAAATGCTAAAGCGCCAAACTTGTTTGTACAGTAGCTCCTCACCTTTATAACCATCCACCAATAGGTGGTTTGTTTGGTGGTCTTAGCAACACCTACTCCATGGGGCTGCCTAATTGCTGGAAAGAAAGCCCTCCAGTAATTAGGGATACTGATCCTGCTCTGAATGTGGGATATTTTTTGTCCCTATTGCTGATGAGCCCTGTACTCTCTCTAGTTTATTAATATTAAGTACTGACTTATTTTGTGTACTGTTATGTTTATGTACTCTCCATCAATTAATATTGAGTTATAACTTATTTATCTTATTTGGAGGATACAGTGTTATGTTATTGTATTTACCTACTGTCCTTTGTCGCTATTCTTTCTCCATTTTAATTATAGTGAGTAGCTACTTATTTAGCTACTGTTTGGTTACTATACTCTTCATTTTATTGGTTTTGAGTACTGACTTATTTCACTACTGTGTTATGGCACTGTTCTCTCTCCATTTTTAATGTTGAGAACTGACTTATTTAACTACCGTGTTTGGATAATGTTCTCTCTCTATAGTTTATATTGAGTACTAGCTTTAATTAACTACTGTGATCAGTCACAGTACTTTCTCTTTTAATGGATGAGGAGTCTCCTGAGTTTAATTTGTGTAGTGTCGTTGTATTCTTATGTTCGTTATGTGTTAGTTCATTCTCTCTCTTGGATTGGGTCCACAGCTTCGTGTTCTCTCTTGGATGTCTTGATCACATTTGACAGATTAACTTTCAGCTGACAGGATACTGGGTGATCTCCGCTGCTTGTGAATACACGCAACCAGGATCATGACGCAGGGGTGTTTTAAAGTCCCTAGCTTAATCCATTGTGACCGCGTGCAGTACATCCTAGCAGCAAGGGCTTGTTGGGAGCTGTAGTTTATTTTGAGTTTGGTCACTGTAGTGCGGTGCCGGACACCAACGCCAGTAACAGTGCTTATAGAAAGTTTCTTCAATGTGCTTAATATACAGTGATTTCTGGTGTTGTGTCCATAATTAGATTTATGGTTAATTACAATGTTAATTTTCAAAAGTTTTCCAATGTGTCAACTTTTTTTTATTTTATTTATTTTTTTAACTAGTTCAGTCATTTCTGGTACCACCTTAAATAAATCTGCCACAAAACCGTAATCTTATGCCTGGAAGGTGGGAGCCTCTGTATCCTTGTTCATGGCAACGATGGGGCATGTTCTGCTGCACTGTGTTAGGGGTGGAGCCAGCAACAAGCTCTAGAGACAGTACAGATCTGTAAGGTAACATTTGCTGGAGAGGGGAGTGAGGGACAGGGCGTTTAAGTAAAGTTGGAGCAGAGATAGAGAGAGTGGGCAGCCTGTGAGGGACTCACTAAAATAATTGCTTACCCCTGCCTAGCAGCCACAGCTAAGTGCCAGCAGTCGCGGTGGGCTGCTGCTGCTACCGGGCATGGGGACGGAGAACAGGGGAATGACGCTTTGTATGCCCCAGCAGGCACCAGAGGCGATGACATCCCGGTGGGAGCTGGTGCGCATACACATTGTGTAAGGGGCTCTACTGTGTGGCATAATGTGTATAAGGGGTACTACTGTGTAACATGTTAATAAGGGGCTCTAGGGTGTGGAGAAATGTGTATGGGGTATTACACTGTGGCGTAACGTGAGTAAGGGACACTACTGTATGGTGTAATTTGAATTGGGAGTACTATTGTGCAGCCACTCCCCTTCCCTACAAAACCACATCCCTTTATTGGCACGCACACCTTCCCTATTTCAAATATGGGGGGGGGCAGTACCTTACTTTGCCAGGAGCGCTCGAACCCCTAGATGTATGCTGGTGTCATCAGCAGGGGTGTGTCTACTGAAGGGGATCTATCCACTACGCTGACAACAAAGACTGATGGTTAGCATTATTGACCCACCGAACTGCGGCTGTCGATTCGATTCCCATTACAGCCCTAACTGTGTGGAGTTTGTATGCAGGGTTTTTGATGTATTGTGGGCGCTGTTTACTCCCGTTCACGGGGTAACGGGCATTTGCCCTCAGGTGCCTTGAGTGTATAGGACCCGGTGATGTATAGGCATCTGGGCTGCTGCGTCCACCAGGGTGAGACCTGTTTCCCTTGGAATTACCGGAGTTCACCTGGAGTCAGCGCCTGTTCCATTCATTTGCCGTTTGGAAAGCCGATGGTTTACTTTTCCGCTCACTCTTAATCACCTGGAGATGAGAGCCGACCTTACTTCAGTGCCTGTCTCTCTGGTCCAAGCTGCTGACTGCTCCGTCTAACATCCACGCTGCTTCCCTGAGACGCTCAGCAGCCGGATCGCTGCGGCTGATTCCTATTGCAACCAGTTCTCGTCGACATCCCGGTGGGAGCTGGTGCGCATACACATTGTGTAAGGGGCTCTACTGTGTGGCATAACGTGTATAAGGGGTACTACTGTGTAACATTATGTTAATAAGGGGCTCTAGGGTGTGGAGAAATGTGTATGGGGGTACTACTGTGTGGCGTAACGTGAGTAAGGGACACTACTGTATGGTGTAATTTGAATTGGGAGTACTATTGTGCGGCCATGCCCCTTTCCCTACAAGACCACATCCCTTTATTGGCACACATGCCTTCCCTATTTCAAATATGGGGGGAGGGCAGTACCTTACTTTGCCAGGAGTGCTCGGACCTCTAGATGTATCCTGGTGTCATCAGCAGGGGTGTGTCTACTGAAGGGGATCTATCCACTACTCTGACAACAAAGACTGTTTGATGGTTAGCATTATTGACCCACCGAACTGCAGCGATTCCCATTACAGCCCTAACTGTGTGGAGTTTGTATGCAGGGATTTTGATGCATTTTGGGGTAACGGGCATTTGCCCTCGGGTGCCTTGAGTGTATAGGACCCGGTGATGTATAGGCATCTGGGCTGCTGCGTCCACCAGGGTGAGGCCTGCGTGAGCTGAGACTCTCAGCAGTTCGGTGTACGCCCTAATGTAGCTGGTGGCGCTTCACAGTGAGACCAAGTTCAGGCTTGGGTATTGCTTTATCTCTGGCATAGGCTTCTTTCTCTCTGTAAGGTTAAGTTCCCAGCCAAAGTATGTCAGTTTCCTCTATTCGGTGCGTTTTTTCAGAAATCCTCTCGTGTGCAAGGCGCAGGTGGAGGGTGCTCTTGGAGGCGTCTTCCTCCCTTCCCAGGCCACATTAGAAGTTTCACAATTGACAGAACTTGCGAAGACTTGCGCTGTCTCAAAGGAATAGGACCTGCTGTCTTTTTCACCTCATTGCTGCTGCGCACCACTCTCTTAGGCGGTTTAGTTATGGATTCCCAAGTGGTGGCTGTGGGTTTGTCCAAGCATTGGTGACAGAAAGTCATTACTTTCCCTTCGGCATATCTCTTCGGACTCCTCAGGGAGGCTTAGGAGATGCTGGATTCAGAGGGCTCCGTTCCTCACACAGTTGCTTCCAGCGGATTGAGTATCCAAGTGGAAGCATCTCCCAGAGTAGTCGTTGCGGTAGCCGTTTAGATCACCATACTCCCCTTCCTGGGCAGGGCTCAGCGTCCAGTGGGGGATCCACTAGCTAGACCTAGGAGAGTTGTCGCCGGTCAG
Source organism: Taudactylus pleione (assembly GCA_031769625.1). NCBI lineage: Eukaryota > Metazoa > Chordata > Amphibia > Anura > Myobatrachidae > Taudactylus > Taudactylus pleione. The sequence goes on along the minus strand of JAUIMM010000706.1, from coordinate 16,807,121 downwards.
TTTTGTTCTGGAGTCGTTTTTCAGCTTTGGCAAGCCCAGACATGGGTGGCGTGAGCTATGGTCCCTTCTGCTGATTACTTCTTCGCGAATCTTCACAGTGATTCGCCCTGGGATTCCCTGCCAAATTGGCAGGGCATATGCGGCAAGCTCTTTGTGGAAGGCCAGACAACACGGGGCACAGGTAGCTTCCAGATTTTCAACTATAGCCAGTTTGGCTTGAAGGTCCCTTTTGGCTGTACACTTCGCATACGCATTCATTACTTGATTGTTCCTTACACGATCTTCTGTTCGGTAAGGACGTTCTCTTTTAGCCAAAACTGGATAATCGCCACCAGTCAGGAAAGCACTTTTCTGCGGGTTGCCGTCCCTAATGGCGGGATCCGCGTTGCCAAGTTTCGTTCCTCCTTCAAAGTGATGCGTACTTGGAAGGTCAGTCTGACATGAGCCAAATCTTCCCCGGTAGGGTTTCTATTAACACTCTCCTTTCTGGGGACATGGCTCCAAAGAAGCCTAGGGCCTAACTGAGTGTCTCTCTCTACTCAGTTCACTTGCAAGTGGTAGGGCGGTTGCTCCGGTTCAGATACAGTTTAGTGACGTCTTCAGCCACCTGGGTGCTTGGCATCTTTCATCTGGTTCCATGTGGGACCTTGAAAGTCCACCACCAAGGCATTGCTTATTGTTTTTTCACATCGCTTTTTCCCAGGAAGCAGTGAATACAGTGACATTGGGCCGTGCTATCATTCCATTGCTCTCAGCTGGCATGTTTTTGCTCCAGTTCCACCACAGGTACAGAAACTGGGGTTCTATCTCCTTCCTAGTTCTCATGCGACCGGCTCATTCCGGCCACTTTTGTCTCTTGGTACCTTGAGCACCAGGGGTTGGGTAGTTCAGTTCTCTCTCTCCGATCAGGGAACCACAGTAAGGAGGCCAACAATTCCTTACTAGATGTCTGGAATGCATGTTTTCAGGTTCCATTTTGGGCAGGTCGTCCTACTTCCTCAGTGGGTAATTGACTCTGTCCATTGTCTATTATGGGCCCTACCATTCGGTGGAGTTCCGGCTCTGCAACAAAATACGGTCGGTGCTGCCGCGCATAGTGCACACAGCAGGTATCACAATTTAGCCCTCTTCGGAGGTTCTCCTTGTGAAGAATACCTCTGCTTCACAGTCACAGACCTTCTTAGGTCGCTTGTTTCAAGTACATTCGAATCATTGCTGTATCCTGACTTTTGCAAGGCCTCCCTTGATTCCTTATCTGCACCTTCAGTTCTGGTGGGTGGGCTTCGGAACCTTTCTCCAGTTTTGTTTTCTTGCGGCAAACAATGCAGGGACCCTACCGACCTTGGTTGACCTTGTGGAACATTTGGATATTGGGCATCAGGGTCTACACTTGGGAACATTACGTGGACCAGGTTCTACTCATGGGAGTCCCATTGGGTAATTCTCTAAACTTGACAGGGTTGTTCGGCATCCCTCTAATCTCATCTTCTCATTCTGTCAGACAGCACTCGTCCCTCTCCATTGGTGGAGCGTTTTCCGTTCTCCTCCTCCAGGTCCAATCCTTGGTCCTTCTGGCTTGGCTCAGGGTGACCACAGCTGCGAGTCTCCTGGGCTGAGGTGCCATGAAATAGCTTTTCAACTCCAGGGTCCCGGGTCACCACCCACAACAGCTTGGTGGTTCAATGGGTTCGAGCTCCAAGCCATCTTTCTGGCTATGTTGGGGGGCCTGGTCCGTCCTCACAGATCGGCTGCAGTCAGTCGGACAATGACCCGGCGGTGGTATATGTACGTCTTCCGGCAGGCACAAGAGAGCTACAGCAATGGTGGAGGCAGCCCGAAGCCTTTCCAGGCGTGGACTTTGGTTCTGATTCTCTCAGCGGTGGTCATACCGGTAGTGGAAAATTGGATAGCAGACTTCCTCAGCAGAACCATGTTTCTCCCAGCGCAGTGGTTTCCCTACCGTTCGTTCGGGCGTGAGGCCTTCTGTGTGGTGATCTCATGGCCTCTCTACAGGTTTTAGAGGCTCCACAGTTTGTGATATTGGTATCTACTGGCTTCTGCAGTGGAAGCCTTGACCGTTTCCGTGGAATTTTTCATCTAGAGCATCTGTTTCCACCGACTGTTCCTCAGGTCTCCAGGTGTATCGAGGCTTCCCGAATGAGTCTGGGGTGGCATCTACCACTTCGTGCAGACCTGCTGCACCTAGGCCTGTTTCTATAAGGGCACTTTCCACGGTTGGTTTTCACAACCGCACTTCTGAAAGTGAGAAAGCTGCAGATTTTTCTCTCTCGTGGTCCGTACTAGGCTGTAAGCCCGGTTTCCAACTCACACTTACCTCCAGGTTTGGAAACTCTACCTCTTGTGGTGTCATCGTTACAGGTTTTCGCCTCCCGTTTCTTGGCCTTCCTTATGGAGGGTTTGCAGGCCGGTTGACAACTTCATATTGTGACTATACAGGCTTTGGCCCTGTCATTTTCTTTCCAGCGGCATTTGGCTTTTCTGAGGGTCCAAATCATTTTTACAAGCCGCCTATTTAGCCACCGTTTCGTTAGCAGGTGGAGCCGTGGAATCTTAATCTAGTCTTATCAGCTCTCACACAGGCTCCATTGGAGTCGTTACGTTCAATGGATCTTCAGTTAGTTTCTTGCAAGCTGGTCTTCCTTAGGGCTATTACCTTCCCTTGGCATAGTTCTGTGTTTAGGGTTGGAAAGCTGCCTTTTCTAGTTTTCCATGAAAATTGTGCGCTTATTTGTACAGGTTTTACATTTAAGCCAACACTTGTTTCGGCCTTGTACTTATACCAGGATATTATCCTTCCAGGTTCTTCCTTCGGTAAATTCCTAGGACTGGGATGATCTGGCTCTGCTCATTGTGTTGAGCTCTGCAGATTTATTTGGATACGTCTTCTTGGTACGCCTGACCGTTCTCTGCTGGTTCTTTAGAATGAGCATAAACATGGTTGGCCGGCTACTCAGCAAACCCTTGCGTGTTGGATCCACTCGGTCATCAGTCAGACCGGGTGTCACGCCTTCCTCTCTGGCGGCAGCGATCTTATGGGCAGCGCGACATGGGACTTCAGCAGCACAGGACCGTCGTGAGGCTAACTGGTCCCCTGTCCGCACATTTGCTCATTTCCACGTTTTCAGGTTTGTGCCATCGGCAGCACCCACTTTGGGCGTACAGTTCTTCGGTCAGGCAGCCTGAGCATTCCCTCCCCCGGGGGCGGCTGTTGAACCTCCCATTGTCCAGTGTTCCCCCGCCTTGCTGCAAGAGAAAATAGGATTTTTGGTCAACTTACCGTTGAATCCTTCTCTTAAGCAGGCTGGGGAACACTGCGATCCCTTCCTTACGCTTAGTCGTGCAAGGTTTTTTTTTTCGTACTGTTTTTTTTTGTTCTAAACCGTTTCATGGGGTTCCTGCTACTCCTCTCCAGACTCTCTTAAAGAAGTACTGGAATAGTGGGATTGCAGGGGGGAGGAGCTTACTTTTTAAAGCTACAGTTTAATTTAAATTCCAGCTTTTATTTACTAATACCCCAGAATTAACCTCTGTCAACTCAGTGATAGATTTTGGATAGGTGCCTACTGTAGGTGAAGATGCTTCAAGCCTTGGAGAGATAAAGTACCAACAAATCAGCTTCTGTTATTTTTCAAGCACAGCCTGTAAAATGACAGAAGCTGATTGGTTGGTACTTTATCTCTCTCCAGGGCTTGATACACCTCCCCTACATTTTTCAAGAAGAAATTGGAATATTTTTGAATTTTCAATTTCAGATGTAATTGAGGGTCCAGGGCTTAGGGAAATATTAATGTGTTGCAAAACCATTTCCCTATTTAAAACTGAAGCACCAGATACTGCTTCTATCACTACAGTGATACAATGTGGATAGGTGCCTAAAGTTAAAAGCACAATTTCAGGCATTTTTGGAATTTTCATTTTCAGCCAAAATTGAGGATTTGTGTCTTAGGGAATTTTTCACGTGCTGCAAAAACATTTCTATCTCCTAAATTGCTTTGTAGGCTATCAGGTCTTTCCCAAAGAGGAATCCATGCCTGGTCTGGTCCAGAATGAAGGATATAGTCAATCTTCAAATTATTGCCAGAAAATTTTCATTTGGATCACACGAAGTGGATGCCACATTTATTGAGAAGACCCCAAAAAGTTTTAGCATCACCATCATATTTGGTAGGCATAGGTATGTGGAGTATAAGTAAGAAGGAGAAGCACATGATGGAAGAAGGCCCTGCTAGCAAGAGCTTACATTCTAAATGGGAGGGGCAGACAGACAGGAGTGACACAGATGGGGTAGACAGTGAGGAAGGAGCATGGAGCAGTGGGTTAGGATGAGAGCTGGAAGGCTTTGTAGAAGTGGGTCTTGAGAGCCCGTTTGAAGATTATTAGGGAGGTGGAGAGTCTGGTAGAGAGAGGTAGGGAGCAGCACAGGCAATATCGTGGAGACAGGAAGTAATCGATTGGCAGAAGAGAAGCAAAGTGGGCAGACAGGTGTTGAAGGGAGATAAGGTCAGAGATGTAAATGGGGGTGGGTTGGGTGAGGGCTTTGTTAGTGTGAGAAGCTTGAATTGGGTTCTGAAGGGGGGGCAGTGTAGGGATTGTAGGAGAGAGGAGGCAGATGTAAAACATTTTGAGAGTAAGATAAGCTAAGCAGCTGCATTGAGAACAGATTGGAGTGGAGAGTCAGGGGGCTAAATAGGTGGACTTTACAGTATTCCAATCTGGAGATGACCAGTGAGTGGATGAGGGTCTTGGTAACAACCAGGGTGAGAAAAAGGGTCTTAACTTGGAAATATTTTTGAGATGGAAATGGCAGTACTGCGAAAGATACTGTGTATGTGGTTTGAAGGAGATGGAGGAGTCAAGGATAACTACAAGACAGCGCACTTGGGTTATACATAATGAAATTAAGGGAAGATAAACAAGCTCAGTCTTGGATATGTTAAGTTTAAGAAAGCGCTGGGAGAAGACTTCCGGTGGGCGGGGCATCCAGCATGGCTGCCTTTTAATTCTCCTCCTGGAAGAAATAATTAAAATCCAGCTTAATCTTCCAGAAATTGGGCAGTCAAAGCTGAATTGTTCTGTCTGATACTTAGCCCTAGTAAAGAGGAATCGCTTTATATCAAGAATTTATATCAATATCTTAACTGAGGTCTTTATAACCACCAGAGTTTGGCCATATTCCTGGATGGCCTGCATGACAGCCTGACTTAAGGCGCGAAACTTGGCGTGGGGTATTGAAGCTACTGATAGGGACTCTATACCTGCTGATGAGCTTTCCCCAACGCTTGTACCTCGGAAACCGTGCACCGGGCTCGGTGCTATAACAGTGTGCCACTACCTTTGTATAGCCTGCGGGAGTGCTGAGACCATCGGACTGCCTTCTACTTAACGGCTCTGGTGGCTGCGGCTTGCAGTCTCCGGAGCCTTACCTGTGATCGCCAGTGTTTAGAGGATCTAGGCGGGTGGCTCCAGGGTGTTCATCCAGCTGGCGTGCTGCGCATAGCCACGGTGTTCTTGGAGAGGTGACGATGGGCCACTGCAGAAAAAGCGGCTGGGAGACTTCTGAATTACAGTGGTTACCTTGGATTCCTGCGTGTGGTACTTGCTGAATCCCCGTTAATGGATCTGCGGTCACGCAACCCTTGCCGTGGGTTCTCCATTTGAGACTGTGCTCTATTTGGAGTTTCCTTGCCGGGACCTTGAACGACCTGCCGGAATTGCCACTCAGCGTGGCTGACTGGATTGCATTCGACACTGCTGGGCTGCTGACCGGTGCAGTTGCCTGGGATACCCTTGTATATCTGTCCCCTTGTCTGCACCCTGGAGGAGGTTAGCACACCCGTGGCACCTTTCTGCAGTAATCCGACCTCCCCTGCTGCATCTCGATCATGACATATCTATTGGTGACGCTGTGACCTTGCTGTGATCTGGACTGGGTCCCCTGCGCGAGGACTCCTACTTTTAGGATACACCTGTACATGAGTCGCCTCTCTTGATCATCCCGTCATCCAAATACGAGGTGTCCTGCTGGAGGTTAGTCTGGCACTCCTGTTTCCTTTGGTCAGTGGGAATTTGGATCCTGGCTACTGTTCTCTTGTTAAATACCTCTGACATAATACGGACAGTACTCACCTGTTGTGCAGCCCGTTGGCCGGGTGAGTCAACTCTCCTGGGCACGTTCGACCAGTGTGGTCGCACAGGGGTGCCACCCCATAGAGAACGCACCCCTCCCAACCATTCCCGATTTCAGCGGGACAGTCCTGTTTTTCGGGCACTGCCCCAATGTTCCATCCACTAGCCAAAGTGTCCCGCGGGCGATCGGGAGTTGTGCGGCGGTGTCGGCCCCCGGAGAAAAGAATGGATGCTGCACGCATGTGTGTGGCTTCCTTTCAGTGCAGTAAGAGGACTGGGGGCAGCCCAGCTACTGACGGAGTGCTGGGAGCGCCCTCAGCCTGACGTCAAACAGGAGGCGTGCCATACGGGCGCCCCCAAATAATGTCATTTAGGGGGTGTGGCTTATGGTAATAAGGACATGCCCCAATCTTCGCTCGCACACGGCTAAGCTGCGCGCAAGTGACTGGTGACTCAGTCCGGTTCTATACAGGGTGCGGCTCCTCCTGGGATTGCAATAGGTGCCTTTTATTGAGTGAATTATCCACTGAGGTTACCTTTGCCTTCCCAAATGGTATATATACACTCTCCTCTCTGTATGTTTCCCCTTTGTCCCTCCCACCCAAACCATTCTCTACTAATGATACATATCCCAGAGTATTTGCCTAAGTTGTCAACATATCATATTATCTTATTATAAAATCTAATTTTCCATTTGGAAGATTTTTCTATTCTGAAAATTACTACAAGATAACACTGCCACCTAGTGTTCAACTACAAATATTGTTATTGTGTATTTGAAAATTCCTATGTTAGGCAGAATATATATTTAAATTGATCATTTACCACATTATTTAATGGTGTTACATTCTAGTATTGCTGTTTTATAACTAGTCATTTGTCTAGAGGGTAACAGATTGATTGTTATTAAGTATAACGGAGATTGGATTTGGTCTTTTTATCTCATCCATATTTCATGTTTATATATTCTTGCTGCATGATACTTGTAAAGGACTACTGCTCCCAGCAGCATATTCTTGCTGCATTATAATTGTTTGTCCCTGCCCGAGCTGTACTAGGTAAAGGACTACTGCTCCCAGCATATTCTTGCTGCATGATACTTGTAAAGGACTACTGCTTTGAACAATTAACTTAGATGTAATGTTAAATTAAGTAGTATATCACTGCATAGTATCTGTAGTTGTTGGTTTAGAATATAGTTTTATGTTTGTGTTTTCTTAGTTCAATGCAAGGTATATAGACCCAGATGCTAGCTTAATGGTATGTTCTGTTTGTTTGTTTAAGGTAATTTATTGCTTGCAATAATAGTGGGAGTGTTTTGGGGGTTGTTAGAAATTAGTGGTTTCACATGCTAGGTCTCCTATGTAAGGTTCATTAGAAGGCTGGACTAAGCCTTGGCTGGGTGCCCTATCTTTAGAAGTGTCCTATTTTAAAAGTGTCAACTTCTTTTTAAATCGATTAATTGGCGTTATATCAGCGTTAAACAGCAGTGAAACAGAAGGAAACCCACCAAACTACAAACAACAACCTAATTAATTGGACAAAGTGGAATGAACAATTGTGAGTTCACAGTCTCCATACTACTAGCTCCTGTGGACACATAACCAGGACTTTCATTATTGAACTCCCTGTCTGGTGGCTGCATAAACCTGGTGCATCCCTTGCTACTATTGCTGCTGGCTCTGTGCTTTACATATAATCCTAATGCATGCTTATCTGTGTTATGTCAGTTTTCCTCTATAATAATGTACTTTTACCTTAGCTCTTTTTCTAAGTCTTATATCTAGCTCCTACCACTGTATATTTTACTATTTAATTTCTGCTCCCACCAAATCTCCACTTTTTTATACTCAATAATAAACTTTTGCAGTACAGACTCTTTTCCCACACTGCACTATTACTTGAGTTTCTGGAAATCTGCTCTCTCCTACATTCTGTCTTCATTCCTACTTTTAACTTTTCTTCCCCTATTTACATCATCCTTACTATTACCATGTTTTCTTCAAATCCCACCTTCACTCAGTGTCTACCTAATCTTTTGTTCTGCCCCTTGCTTCCACCTTTATCCTTTCCCCCTTGTCTCCTCCACTTCCTCTTCCCCTTATCTCCTCTCCTCTGTTTACCTTCCTCCCCATCTTCTCCCATTACTCCACTTTCATTCTCTTATACTCCACAGGGGTCCTACAACCTCACTGCTAATCCCTCCTCCCACTCCCCTCTCCATGTCACTTTACCCCACATCCATCCACACATCATTAATTTCCCTTCCTGCCCACCTTCTACTGGCTCCCCTTCTAGCACTGGAGTCCGCACCATCGCTACACTCTATTCAGCTCGGTCCCCCAAATTAATCTCACCCCCACGCTATAGCAACCCTGATAATCTCATTCAAATCTCTCCAACAAACTCTGTCCCTCTATCCTGTGCCCTCTGGAATGCCAGGTCAGTCTGTAATAAACTGGTCCCAACCCATGACCTTTTCATCTCCAACTCCCTGAATCTCCTAGCTATTACTGAAACCTGGATTTCACCCTCTGACACCGCTTCTGCTGCAGCTCTCTCCTCTGGGGGCCTCACCTTTTCCCACACCCCACGACCTGGGGGTCGCCATGGTGGTGGTGTTGGGGTCCTTCTATCCCCTGGTTACTCATACCAACCCATTCCCTCTGAACCATCCCTCACATTCTCTTCATTTGAAGTCCATGCTATACGCCTCTTCCACCCAGTACACCTCCAAGTAGCTGTCATTTACCGTCCCCCTGGCCCTCCCTCCAAGTTCCTTGACAACTTTGCTTCCTGGCTCCCTCACTTTCTCTCCTCAGACCTTCCCTCCATTATCCTAGGTGACTTCAATATTCCAATTGATATCCCCACAGAATCCTCTGCCTCCAAACTCCTCTCCCTCACATCGTCACTTGGTCTCTCCCAATGGACCTCCTCACCCTCCCATGTGAGTGGCCATGTGCTTGATCTGGTATTCACACACCGTTGTGATATTTCTGACCACCTCAATTCCCCATTCCCTCTTTCTGACCATCACCTTCTCTCTTTTAACCTGTCCCTCTCTCCTTCCCCTCCTCTACCTCCAAAAGCCTCCTTTACTAAGCGTAACATTGACACTATCGACACAGGTTCCTTTTCTTCCCTGCTTGACTCACTTCTCTCCCCCATCCTCTCTCTCTCCTGCCCTGAACAAGCCGCCTCCCTATACAATGCCTCCCTTACTTCTGCTCTGGACTCTGTTGCCCCAGCGATCACTATTCACACTCGCAGATCTACTCCTCAACCCTGGCATTCCAAATGCACCAGATACCTGCAAAAGTGTTCTCGAACTGCTGAGCGACAGTGGAGAAGATCACGCTCTAAGGCAGATTTTCTCCATTTCAAATTTATGCTCTCATCCTATAGTGCTGCGCTCTCCCTCTCTAAACAGTCATACTTTAAGAACCTCATCTCCTCTCAGTCCTCTAATCCCCAGCGTCTCTTCACTACTTTCAAATCCCTCCTTCGCCCACCCCCTCCTCGTCTCCCCTCCTTGCTCACTGCCCTTGACTTTGCTACCTATTTTACATCTAAAATTGATTCCATACGTCAGGACATCATATCCAATCAGTCCCCCAGCTCTCCACCTCCTCCTTTCCCTAGTCACCCCTCCCCATCAACTTTACCAACTCTAACATCCTTCTCCCCTGTATCTGGAGAGGAAGTCATGGCCCTCATCCGGTCCTCCCCCCCCTTCCACCTCCCCCCTTGATCCCATCCCCTCCCGCCTCCTCCGCTTCCTCTCTCTCTCAGCCTGCTCCCATCTTGCCCACCTCATTAACCTCTCCCTCTCATCAGGCACTGTTCCTTCTGCATTCAAACATGCCCTTGTCTCCCCCATTCTTAAAAAACCTACCCTTGATCTTAACCTTCTTTCTAACTACCGTCCCATCTCTCTCCTCCCCTTTGCCTCCAAACTCCTTGAGCGGATTGTCTACAACCGCCTTACCACTTTTCTTTCCTCCCACTCCCTCCTTGACCCTTTTCAGTCTGGCTTCCGTTCTCTCCACTCCACTGAAACTGCCCTCACAAAAGTCAGCAATGACCTCCTTGCTGCCAAATCCCAAGGCCACTACTCTCTTCTCATTCTCCTTGATCTCTCTGCTGCTTTTGACACTGTGGACCACCCTCTCCTGCTGAATATCCTTCACTCCCTTGGTCTACGTGAAACTGCCCTCTCCTGGCTGTCATCCTACCTCTCTGACCGATCTTTTTCAGTTTCCTCTCACGACTCCTCTTCCCCTCCACAGCCTCTTACAGTAGGTGTTCCCCAAGGTTCTGTTCTTGGTCCTCTCCTATTCTCCCTCTATACTTCCTCTCTAGGTGAACTCATCAGCTCTTTTGACCTCCATTATCATCTCTATGCTGATGATACTCAAATCTACCTTTCCTCCCCTGATCTCTCCCCCTCTCTTCTGACTCGTATCTCCAACTGTCTCTCTGCTGTCTCTTCCTGGATGTCCCAGCGATTTCTTAAACTTAATATGTCTAAGACAGAGCTAATCATCTTCCCACCCTCCCACATCACCTCACTTCCCACTATTTCTTTATCAATTGATGGAATAACTATCTCATCTAGTCCCAAGGTGCGCTGTCTTGGAGTTATCCTGGACTCATCCCTCTCCTTCAAACCACATATCCAGAACCTTTCACAGTCCTGTCGTTTCCATCTCAAAAATATTTCTAAGATCAGACCCTATCTCACCCAGGATGCTACTAAAACCCTCATACACTCACTGGTCATCTCCAGATTGGACTATTGTAACCTCCTCCTATCTGGCCTCCCCAAATCCCATCTCTCTCCTCTCCAGTCTGTCCTCAATGCTGCTGCACGGCTTATCTTCCTCTCCAAACATTCTGTATCTGCCTCCCCTCTCCTACAAGCCCTACACTGGCTCCCCTTCCCTTTCAGAGTCCAATTTAAGGTTCTCACGCTCGCTCACAAAGCCCTCACCCAATCTTCTCCCATATACATCTCTGATCTCATCTCCCTTCACGCTCCTCTCCGCCCTCTTCGCTCAACTAATGCACGCCGCCTTTCATGCCAGCTGATTACTTCCTCCCACTCCCGCCTCCAAGATTTTGCCCGCACTGCTCCCCACCTCTGGAACTCTCTCCTACTCCGCATCAGACTCTCCACCTGTTTGCAATCCTTCAAACGGGCTCTCAAGACCCACTACTTCATCAAAGCCTTCCAGCTATCATTCTAACTCCTTGCTACATGCTCATTCGTCCCCATCTACCCCATCTGTGTCAACCCAGTTTGTCTTCCCCCACCTTTTTAGAATGTAAGCTCTCACGAGCAGGGCCATCTACCCTCTTGTGCTTCTCCTTACTATAGTGTAATTTACTTCTTACTCACCACTAGGGCACCTAACACTTGGTTGCTTATGCTCTGTTGCTTATCTGGGTGATATGGTCACTAATGTAGCAATATATATTATCCATGTCCTGTATTGTATTGTTCTGTAAGTCACTTGTATACAATTTGTTTTTGTACTTTGTAAGGCGCTGCGGAACACTTGTGGCGCCATATAAATAAATGCTAATAATAATAATAATATATTTGTGGAGATAACAAGGAAAAAGGGTACTATCTACTTCCTGGGAGATTTCAGTGCTTTGAACTTACTTTCAGTGCAGCAACACTGCCATCTAGTGTTATAACACAAATAATATTATAGTACTACTTAGTATATTATATATTATATTATTATAATTATAATATTATTATAGTATTACTACTGCTTCATATAAATTTGGAAGATATCACTGTGACTGTGATAGAAATTTGGAGACATGTAGTCTCCTCCATCATTAGAGGCATATGAGCTGTATTTAAATATCCAGGCCTCTCTTATAAGTTATTCTATATCGAACCTGTTATTATTGCTCTCTGGGACGTCCATTCCAAATCTTTTACGTGGTGAACACACCGTGGTATGGAAAAATATTTAGACAAGCCTACTTCTTCCCGTAGTGCTAGTGTGACATCAGATACTCAAATGGGTAAAAGTAGACAAACCATAAACAAATCCTCCCCTCCACATTTACTAGCTTAGGGGACTCCATCGGACCAAACTGCCGGTCCTAATTTAGGGATCTCTGTACCTACATCTGAAGATAATGCTAGGATGGTAATTGAAAAATTAATGCCTTTAATTGATAAAAGATGTGAAGACCTCCATACCAGGGTTGAGGCTTCTCTAACAAAGATAGACTCATACTGCTCGCATACTAACACTGGAGCAACGAGCGAGTGACACTGAAGATTCAGTCCACACCCTGCAAGCTACCATAGACAACCAGGCTCAAACCATACAATCCATGTTGGCTAAAATGGACGATTTGGAAAATAGAGATAGGAGAAACAATTTGTGTTTTGTTGGTATCTCTGAGTCAATAAAAAAAAGCCCTCAGCTAATGGAATTCATTAGTGTCAATATACACCAAGCATTGGGGATTTATGACGAATCCTCTGGTGCAGATTGAGTAGGCCCACAGGTTAGGCCCTGATCGAGACGGAAGACCTCGCCCCACTGTTCCAAAATTTTTGGACTATAGGGCAAAAGAAAAATTAACTGCGTTCCGGACCTCTCAAGCCCTGATGATAGACGGTCAGAAGATCCAAGTGTTTCAGGACTTCTCGGTACTTGCCTCCCAGAAAAGGAGGGAATTCTCTGACGTGTGCAAACTGTTAATAGATTAGAATAGACGATTTGCACTAATGTATCCGGTTAAACTATGGGTGATGGAGAATGGTCGCCCCTTATTTTTCACTGATGCCCAGAGAGCTAAAGACCATTTTTCTAGGGGTCTTCCACTTTCCCCTGCCCATTCTAATGATTGATAGTCTATATATACATCCCACAGACTATCTTTCCATTTTTTCTAATTTTTACCGATATAGCGAAACATTAGTAAGAATTGCAGTGGTAAATAGCGTTTTGCCTTATTAACAGCCATGATTGGTAACAACTTCTCACCGGTGGTAACTTTAATACCCCTTTTCCACCAAAATTCCGGCTCTGACTCGGAGTTGAAACAGAGTTCCTATCCGGATCAGACCCGGAATTTAGCCGGCGCCGACTCGGGATATTCCCAAGTCGGCGCCGCTCACACCGGAGTCGGGTCTGCATAGACCCAGCTTTCCCGGCGTGAAAGTGGACGCTTGGAGATGATGTCATCTCCAAGCACCACTGTAGCCGGACCAATCGGCCGGCTTGCAGCGCACTGCGGGTCATCATGACCCGGAGTGCGCTGTTCTCACAGCAGGGTTTCACGGACTACGCCCGTGTTAAACCCTGCTAGTTACCTGGGTTGGATTGCCGAGTCACTCAACCCGGCGATCCAACCCTCACCCCTTTTACACCAGGGAGCTGCCCGGGTTAACCCTGCAGTAACACGGGTTTTAGCTCCGGTGTAAAAGGGGTATTAGTTACAATAGAGATTTAGGTCAATGATTCAATAATCATTTTCTGTTGTAATCCTTATCCATGGCTTAATAATGGATTTCCTTTTACAGAAGATATATCATTATTAAATAGGTTCCACTAATGGGACAGATAGGTTGTTTTTAAGTGTATATTTTTAAATATTGGTTTCATATTGTGTTTTAAGGCCTACTTATTATCAGATTATTGTTAGAAGGCTCATGGCCTCTTTATTATATATTATTCTTGATAACTGATTTAGATTTTATTTTTTAACGGAGTTTCCATACTTTTTTGGGATGAGATCATCAAGGTTTCAGTGGACGGTTTCCACCTTTTGCTAAAAAAGGGAAAAAAAAAAAAGAAAAACGCTGAACACCGTATTACAATTTTGTTGCTATACATACATTTTTTATTTGTCACTATTCATAACAATGTTCCCTATGTCTACTTCTTTGAAATGTATGATTTTGAGGATGCAGAGAGAGATGGGACTGGGCCAAGGGTAAATTTCCTATCTAAATGTCTGTATTTGCAATATTACTCTATGGTTGCTGTGGCTCTCTTTTTTACATTTTATGTCCACTCAGATAGATTACAAGGTAGGTTACAAGGCTGCAGGCTTGTACAAGGCTGCATAGGTTTTTATTTCAAAGTGGGGTTTTTTTTCTAAGTGGGACTACATCTACAGCATAACTTAAAGAGTTAGACAGGAGTTCTTACTAGCTATATCCTCTGCGATCAGTGAGGGATGATGATTTGACAGATTTTCCTATTCTTTCATTGCAGATAAACATCTATTTGCACCAGGCATCTATTATAGAAATACCGACATACCAATGCAGTCTGGAATACACTGATTTCTAGGTAAACATCTAATTGCACCAGGCATCTATTATAGACATACCAATGGTATCTGGAATACACTGATTTTCAAGGTATATTGTCTTTAATTAATATCTGTAAACTCCAGAGTGACATAAGATCTGACTATATAATTATATATTACCTCCTAGATTCATGGGATGCTGTTTAGGCTCTATTTGTTTGTACTAGAATTTTATGATTTGTATCTGGTGTGGGTGAGGTTATTGGGGGTGGGTGCAATTAGTGACTACAAATGTTATGCTTTACTGTATACTGAGTAGGTTACAAGGCTGCATAGGTTTTTATTTCAAAGTGGGACTACATGTACAACATAACTTAAAGAGTTAGACAGGAGTTAAACTGTAGGAATACAGGATGACAACATTTTAAAAGAACTCTATAACTTGGAAAAAATTGCAAAGGATCTGAGCTTCTGGATACCCTGCAACTCAGCCACCAGCTTTCATTATAACCTGGACACACCTTTTGCCAACACCCTGCTTCAGCATTGCAAGCAACTAGCTGCTTGCTGAACATTTAATTCTTGTATGTTTGTATTTCTACTCTACACTGTTTAAATCATTCCAGTACCACTGTCAATTTATCTCTATACCACTGTAGTATCTACCATTGTTTCACACCTATACCTTTTTTTTTATAATCATACTTTATACTAATTCTAAAGTCCTGCAACTTTAACAGCTCTAAACTCCTTTTGTTTATAATATACTATTGTAGTTGTGCCTTTACATCTTCCAGCACTGTTCTTCCTTCTATCTGATTTTGACAATTGAACTGTACTGCTCCTCATCTCACACTCATTACTACTACTGACTTTTCCCTCCCCCCAACTGCCTCATCTACACTGTCTCTTTTCTTCTACTCCTCCCTCACTCAGCAACTACATTCTTTTCTCCTCTACCACCAGTTCTCGCCTCTTTTCTCCATCCATAGTCCCCTCTACCTTCTGCCCCTCCTTTGTCTCTCTTCATCACATATAAGTCTCTCCACTGCATCTCCCACAACTCCAGTATTATTCACTTCTCTTCTACCATGGTCCTGCTGCACCACCACTAGACCCTGCACCCTCTCTTTTCTCCAAGTTACCGGTCTTCTTCCCCCCCTCACACCACACTAAACCTCCACCTTACCCACCACCTGCTGTCACCCTTCCTCATTCAGTAGCAAGCCACATAACCCCACACTCCTTATCCCCCTGCTCTAGATCAATATCACCTCTGCACTACATCAACCTTAATAATCTCATTCTCCTTTCGCCTCTTAACTCAGGCCCTCATTCAGAGCCACTCGCTAGCGGCAGTACGCTCATTCCGAGCGATGTTCGCACATCTGCGCATGCGTACGGTTTTTAGTACGCATGCGCGAACCAGTCAGTGCGGCCGAAAATCATTTGTACGCAATATAGCGAGTGCCTGCTATTTTGAGTGACAGAATGAGGCGTATGTGGGTGGTAACAGGGGAAGGTGCTTGAAAACGGGGAGTGGAGATCCGATCGCAGGCGTGCTTAAAGGTCAAAACGGGCATTTTATGGGTGTGCATAATTAATACAGCAGCGTCAATGACCACGTCACTTGGTTTTTTTTAACTCAGAACTGCTCGCAAAATAGCGGTTGAAAAAACCAACCACAAGAATAGCGAGCAGTTCATATCCTGTTCGATGTACTTGATTAATCTAATAAATAGCGGACATGACGTATGGTGCGAGTGGCCAGGGGGCGTTTTTATCAAATAAACGAGCGTATGTTTTGATCGCTCGTTCAGACTTAGAGGTGTGAACAGACTGCAATGTGCAATGTGCGAACGGATCATTTGCATAGCCACCCCTTGTTTTTGAACGAACGAACGCAAATAGTGAACGGCTGTGAATGAGGGCCTCTGTCCCTCTCTCCTTTTCCCTCTGGAAAGCCACTTCTGTCTATAATAAACTGGTCCCCATTCATGAGCGCTTCGCAACGCCTTGATTCTTCTTGCCATCACCAAACCCTGGATTTACCCATCTGACACCACTGCTCCTGCAGCTTACCTCCTTTGGGGGCCTCACATTCTCTCACACACCCTGACATGGAGGTTCCCATGGTGGTGGTCTTGGGGTCCTTCTATCCTTGGGTCACTCCTACCAACTCTTACCTTCTGAACCCTCCATCTCATTCTTTCCATTCGACACTCATGACATTTGCCTCTTCCAACTTCTTTGAGTAGCTGCCATTTTTCGTCTCCCTGGCCTTCGCTCAAAATTTCTCCATCACTTGGCTTCCTGGCTCTTAATCTTCAAATGGGCTCTCAAGACCCATTTCTTCCTCAATGCTTTCCAGTGCTCATCCTAACCCACTACTCCTTCCTCTCTATCTAGCCCATCTGTGTCACCCCTGCTTATCTGACCCTCCCCTTTAGAATGTAAGCTCTCGCGAGCAGGGCCCTCTTCCCTCACGTGCTTCTTCTTGCCTTACTTTTACTTTCATTTACAATGGCACTTAAAACTTGGTTACTGACACCCTGCTGCTTATTTAGGTGTTATGCAGCAATGTTTATAAATAATGTACTTGTCCTGCATTGTTTGTACGGTTAATAACTGTTGTCTTGTGTGCTCATTTGTTTCTGTACTTTGTAAGGCGCTGCAGAACCCTTGTGGCGCCATATAAATAAAGGATAATAATAATCGATGCTATGACTGATTCAGTGACCCCCCCATTTAAAGATGGTGTCATGGAATGTGGATGGCCTTAACACCCCAATAAAACGGAAGAAAATTGCGACACATTTACATAGGCTATGCCAAGATATTGTTTTCTTACAAGAGACCCATTGGGTTACAGGGAGATGATTCGACACTCAGAGCTAGATGGATAGGAGACTGTATGTCAGCCTCATTACATCTAAATTGCGAGGGGTGACTATACTATTCAATAGGAATCTCCAATATTCAATTTTGGACTCCCTTTCGGATCCTGAAGGGAGCTTTTTATTATTGGATGTAGAAATTGAGAGACACAAATACACTATTATTAATTTATATGCACCTAATATATCCCCAGGTCGATTTTTATCTAAATTGACACAAATTTTAGTCCATCACACATTATATACTTTAATTATGGCAGGTGATTATATTGTAGTGGATGACCCGACCATAGATAGATCCCCTCCTACTACAAGGTCTCCTAATCCATCCTGGTATTATGGGCTGTCCGCTCGCAAGTGGGTCGATGGTGTGCACTGCGCATGCGCACGACGGAGGGAGCTCCGTCGTGCGCATGCGCGAGACGCGACGAGCGAAGGACTTTCCTTCGCTCGTTGTGTCTGATCAAAGGGGGCGTGCTGTCGATGTTGATTGACAGCACGCCCCCTTTGGTGGGCGTGCCGGGGGCGTGCCTCCCAGACGCCTACCATCAGAAGCCGGCCCCACTGACATCACTAGTGATGTCAGTGGGAGTGATTTTGGCTCTGATAGAGCCAAAATCACTCCGGGCCTTGCGGTTGAGAAACTCAACCGCAGGCTTCGGCTCGCAGTGGCGATGGTCAAGACCATCGCGACCATCAACCTGCACGCTCGTATAGGCTGTGGGTGGTGACCCACAGCTATACGAGCGTCCAGGAGGACGCTCCATAATTATGGAGGTGGGCCCTGATTCAGAGCGAGCGCTCTGGTCAGAGCATCCGGCTCTGAATCAGGGCCAATATTCAGACTTTAAAGAATACCTTACAACTGAGTGACCCTTGGAGGCTGCTGAGTGATAATGACCACTCATACACACACCTTTCTAGGGCACATCGCTCATTGTCAAGAATTGACTATTTCCTAATAGCAAATTCTTTAATGACACGGGTACGAGCAGTAGACATTAAAGAAATTATCATTTCAGATCATGCCCCTGTGACTCGGGGTGTATGGGGTCCCCCTCTTTCCCCAACTGACCGCTTTTGGCTCTTTCCAGACTACCTCTCCAAATCAGAGGATTTCAAACACTTCCTAACCAGATGCTGGGCAAATTACCTAGATGATAATCTGGAACATTGGGAGGACCCGGTCCTCTTCTGGGGGGGGGGTGTCGAAGGCTGTCAAGAGGGGTCATGTCATTCAGTATATTTCAAAGCTTAAAAAGGATTCTAACAAACAATATAAGATGCTCAAGTCCTCAGTAGCTGAGGCCTTTCACCAATACAGTTCCCATCAATCCGATGAAACTTTGAGTTTGTACTTACAAAATAAAATAACTTTTGGAATCTTTTTTGACGTCACAGGCCTAATCTAAACTTGATCGTACCAAACAAACCTTTTACAAATGGGGTAATAAATCAGGGAGATTGTTGTCAGTGATGTCAAAACCATGGCAAAAACGTTCTTTTATAACAGCAATAAAGGACCCAGGCCCTGATTCAGATTGTATGGATTTGTATGGTTTGAGCCTGGTTCTCTATGGTAGCTTGCAGGGTGTGGACTGAGGCCCTGATTCAGAGCCAGATGCTCTGACAGAGCGCTCGCTCTGTATCAGGGCCGTCCCTGCTCCTTTTTGGAGCGGCCTCCTGGCCGCTCGCATAGCTGTGGGTGTGGGCCAAAATGATGGTCGCGATGGTCAAGACCATCGCAACCATCGGGCTTGCGATGAGACCGTGCGGTAGGGTCTCGCTGCCGCAAGCCCTGGAGTGCTTTTAGCTCTATCAGAGCCAAAAGCACTCCCACTGACATCACTAGTGATGTCAGTGGGGCCAGACCCAGACTGTAGGCGTTCCCATGGGAACGCCTCCGTCTGGGCAGCCACGCCCCCGGCACGCCCACCAGGGGCGTGCTGTCAATCACCATCGACAGCATGCCCCCTTTGGTGCGAGACCCTTAACGACTGCTTGGCCGTCGTTATTCGGGTCTCGCGCACGACGGAGCCACCTCCGTCATGCGCATGCGCACTTGGGCACCATCAACCCGCTTGCGAGCGGGTCAGAATCAGGCTCCCTGTTACGAATAAGACTTATTCGCAAACAAACAACATGGTCTGGCGTCCTTCCCTTTTACGAGATTATATGAACAGGGTCTGACGACAATTAATGCCTTATTGGACAAGCAGGCCAAAAGACCTCTAACTCATTCTCAAACGATAGAGAAATTCCCTTTCTTCCGCTTTTACCCACTTGCTTTTATGCAAGCAAACATTATTTTATTGCAACCACCAAATGGTTTTCCGATGTAGATTGGGATAACTCATTGGGGTAGATGTATTATAGCGGGACTTAACGTGCCGCTATAACGCTTCCCACTTCGCCTCTTTACCGAGGCGAAACAGGAAGCACTACCGATGAGATGTATAAACATCTCATCGGCAGGAGAGGGGGAGCGTCAACTCCCCCCTCCGGTGCTACCCGCTAGAGACAGCAGCGCATCAGCCTAGTGCTGATGCGCTGTCTCTCTGTCCCGGCCGGCTCTACTGAGCATGCGCGGGATCTCGCAAGTATCGCAAGATCCCCGCGTGGAGCCCTGGAGCCGGCAGCCGCCGCAGCAGGGACAGCACTGTCCATGCTGTGGGGATAGGCTAGCGCCAGGCTGTAGCTGTCGATAACGACAGCTACAGCTGGCCGAACGGTCATGCGTTATGACCGTTCGTACATAGCCCTGCTGTCGGCGCTGCTATCTTGTGAAACTTTAAATACAATGTTGGCCACTTCTAGAAAAATCCTTCCTGCCACACAATACCAAGAGATGTTTTTTAATCTATTTCATAGGGCATACTTTTCTCCCCATAGGCAATTTAGGGCAGGAATGGTGGCATCGCCCTCATGTCCTCGTTGCCAATCTCCACTAGCTGACACATATCACTATTTTTGGAAATGCCCACTTCTTAGAATATTTTGGTTACAGGTGCGTAGATACGCACTGGATAATTTGGTGAATTATCTGCCTTTTACCAATGAATGGGCACTGTTTGGGATATTACCGGATGGTCAGAGGGTCACAAAAGGCTGTAAAAGATTGTTACTGATAATTAGTGTGGCAGCATGTAAAGCTGTTTCACAAGCCTGGATAAATATTTCCCCTCCTACTCTAAGGTTATTTCAGGAAAAACTTTTTCATGTGTTTAATATGGAATGGATAGAAACCACTTTGGAGAAGGAAACTAGGGTCTCAAAATTTTTTGATACATGGGAAAGTTATATCTCAACCTTGACTATTGGTATTCGGAAACATCCATGCATCATTTAAAAATACACACTAGTATATAATCCGTGAAATATCCAGTGACCCCCAATCACTCTGGAATACTAAAACCAGATTATAGTGGAGAATATTAATGTACTTTTACACACAATATGCGTCTGTGACTATATCTACATCGGAATAAAGGGAAATATTTGTCCATTTGTGATTTTATTTTTGGGGGGATGCGCTGGGTTCTCGGTCTCTTCTCATGACTCTTGCCTCTCATTCTTTGACAAGACTGTAGTGAAGGTCTTATTGGGAGCATTGTTTCAAAGTGATAGACTGATTTGATTATTTATATTCAACTAATTGTTATGTATATATGTTATTATTGTGATGATTTAAAATTACTTTGTTTTTGATTCTGTCTCCAATTACTGAATTGATATGTAACAAATATTGTTTTTATTTCTTATGTTGTTTATCTGTACGGTGTTTCAATAAAAATTTTTTTTTTTCAAAAAGAAAGCGCTGGGAAATCCAGAAAGAAATAGAGATAGTTTTAGATATGAGGTGGAAAGGTCAGTGGAGGAAAGGTAGATCTGAGCATCATCAGCATAGAGATGATATTGGAGGCCAGATGAGCTCACCTAAAGAGGGAGAATAGGAGGGGTCCAAGGCAGAATCTTGGGGGGACACCTATCATTAGTGTAAGTGGGGGGGGGGAAGTGGAGTCATGAGAGGAGACAGAGAAATAACGGTCAGAGAGGTAGGAGGACAGTATTATGTAGACCAAGGGAGTGAAGGATTTCCAGGAGGAGAGGGTGGTCCACAGCGTCAAAAGCAGCAGAAAGGTTGAGTAGAATTAGCAGAGAGTAACTACCCATTGATTTGGCAGCAAGGAAGTCATTGCGGACTTTCGTGAGGGCAGCTTCAGTGGAGTGGAGAGGACAGAAGCCAGACTAAAATGGGTTAAGCATGTAGTGGGAGGCAAGTAAAGGCAGTTGCAAACCATATACTCAAGGAGTTTGGAGGCAAAAGAGAGGAAAGAGATGGGTCGGTAGTTGGAGAGCTTGTTAGGATCAAGGGTAGGTTTTGTAAGAATGGTGGAGACAAGTGCATGCTTGAATGCAGAAGGGACAGTGCCTGAGGGAGAGTTTGAGGAGGTGGACAAGATGGGAACAAGCAGAAGGAGAGACATAGCGCAGAAGGTGTGATGGGATAGGGTCAAGGGGGGGAGGACCATGACTTCCTCTCCAGATACAGGGGAAAAGATGGAGAAGCAAATAAGAAACCCTGAGCAAAATCTTTAGTTGGGGGGTACAGTCTTAGTACAAGTCAGTAATTATGTCCACTTATATAAAATACAGGGACTACGTCCATCCACTGTTCTTAAATATGATGATAAAAGAACCTTCAAAACTTCCAAAATATGGGTAAATGGATGAATAGATAAAACTTCTCAGAGTCCAGACAGCCTGCCCAATGAAATTGTCACTTTCTCCTTCTTCACAGTGGCGCTGTCGGATGCAGGGCTATGGGCCCCTATTCCGGCACCCGATGCACGCGCACCTCCAGCCCCCCCTAGTTGCTGCCCTGTTATAGCAATAATAATCTTAGCATAAATATATATGCTGAATATAATATTTTAAGGTTTATAGCCTTTATATATTTAGTTTAATAGGGGGAGATGTACTAAGCCATGGAGAGAAAGAAAGTGCCAACCAATCAGCTCCTGTCACTTTATAGGCTGTGTTTGAAAAAGGTCAGGAGCTGATTGGTTGGTACTTTATCTCTCCCCACTTTTTCTCTCTCCAAGGCTTAGTACATCTACCCATAGTCTTTTTACTAACCTTACTATTGCAATCTTAATATATATATTCTATTGAGTTGGGTATGGTATGCCGGCAGTAAGCATCCAGATACCGACATCCCGACAGGGTTTGGATAACAACACCTGTCGATCAGTATCCTAACCATACCCCGAACCCTCCTTCCCCGCTGCCTAAACATATTTCCCTCACCCCCCTCGCACCCTAACCCTCCCCCTAGTGCCTAACCCTCACCCTCCCCCTAACCCCAGTAGTTACCGTTGCGATCCCGATTGTCGGTATTATGACCGCATCCCATTCTATTTACATTTGTGTGTATATTTAGATCTTTACAACATTTTCTTTTTTATTTTATTTTTCTTGTTCCCCCTCCATGCCAGTATTGGATTACAGCTACAGCATCAGCGTGAGAAAAGTTTGTAATACAGCCGTGGGGAAGAGGATTGAATATGTGAGAGGTAGGACAGTTTCATTTAGGAAATTTAGGGGGGGAATTCAATTCGCAGCTGTAATTTACCACAAATGAAAAGAGGTGCTGGCCTCGGACTTTAACGCTCAGGGCTATTCAATTATAGCTCGTTTTCCTCGCCTGATAAATTAGTGTTAACCCATAGAATCCATTATAAGTTCCCGGACCTATGTGTTTACACAGTCACGGCACCCGCAAACAGGCTATTTAACGCAGAAAAAAAAATCCTCATTAACTGCAGTTTGCAGGCTGCCTCCGGCTCTAATGGAATAGCCCCGCTGCAGGGGCGTATCTATAATGGGTGCAGGGCACACAGGCCCCTCAGTGTTAAACGCAGGATTTCTAGAGGGCGGTTTCCAAATGCTTGATTTTAGAGTGAGTGTGGCCAGTCCATGAAGAGTGCATAATTAGCACTTATCCAGCTTTAATATACATACAAAGTATATTGTGTTGCATAATTCCAGCATATACAGGACCAGCGATCAAGTAAGCCATTAGATGCGGCAGTAGGTCCATCCGGTCTGAGCAAATTGTTTTTTTTCAGATGTGGGCACCATTCCCGAGCATTGGAGCAAGTCCGGGAGTCTGGGGGAGCAGCAGAAGAACTTAGCACTTCCCTGGACATACAGTCAGGTGCATAAATATTGGGACATTGACAGAATTTTCATAATTTGGCCTTTATTCACCACCGCAATGGCTTTGAAATGAAACAAACAAGATGTGCTTTAACTGTAGACTTTCAGATTTAATTTGAGGGTAATTACATCCAAATCAGGTGAACGGTGTAGTAATTACAACGGTTTCTACATGTGCCTCCCACTTTTTAAGGGGCCATAAGTAATGGGACTGTCAACTGAAAAGCTATTTCATGGACAGGTGTGGGCTAGTCCCTCATTATTTCATTATCAATTAAGCAGGTAAAAGGTCTGGAGTTGATTCTAGGTGTGACATTTGCATTTGGAATCAGTTGCTGTCGACTCTCAATATGAGATCCAAAGAGCTGTCACTATCAGTGAAGCAAGCCATCATTAGGCTGAAAAATCAAAACAAACCTATCAGAGAGATAGCAAAAACATTGGTTGTGGCCAAATCAACTGTTTGGAACATTCTTAAAAAGAAAGAACGCACCGGAGAGCTCAGCAACACCAAAAGACCCGGAAGACCACGGAAAACAACTGTGGTGGATGACAGAAGAATTATTTCCATGGTGAAGAAAAACCCCTTCACAACAGTTGGCCAAATCAAGAACACTCTCCAGGAGGTAGGTGTATATGTGTCAAAGTCAACAATCAAGAGAATACTTCACAAGAGTGAATATAGAGGGTTCACCACAAGATGTAAACCATTGGTGAGCCACAAAAACAGGAAGACCAGATTACAGTTTGCCAAACAACATCTAAAGAAGCCATTACAGTTCTGGAACAACATCCAATGGACAGATGAGACAAAGATCAACTTGTACCAGAGTGATGGGAAGAGAAGAGTATGGAGAAGGAAAGGAACTGCTCACGATCCAAAACATACCACCTCATCAGTGAAGCATGGTGGTGGTAATGTCATGGCGTGGGCATGTATGGCTGCCAATGGAACTGGTTCCCTTGTATTTATTGATGATGTGACTGCTGACAAAAGCAGCAGAATGAATTCTGAAGTGTTTCGGGCAATATTATATGCTCATATTCAGTCAAATGCTTCAGAACTCATTGGACGGCGCTTCACAGTGCAGATGGACAATGACCCGAAGCATATTACAAAAGCAACCAAAGAGTTTTTAAGGCTAAAAAGTGGAATGTTATGCAATGGCCTAGTCAATCCCCTGATCTGAATCCGATTGAGCATGCATTTCAATTGATGAAGACAAAACGGAAGGGAAAATGCCCCAAGAACAAGCAGGAACTGAAGACATTTGCAGTAGAGGCCTGGCAGAGCATCACCAGGGATGAAACCCAGCGTCTGGTGATGTCTATGCGTTCCAGACTTTAGGCTGTAATTGCCTGCAAAGGATTTGCAACATAGTATTAAAAAGTGAAAGTTAGATTTAGGATTGTTTAGTTTGTCCCATTACTTTTGGCCCCTTAAAAAGTGGGAGGCACATATAGAAACGTTGTAATTCCTACACCGTTCACCTGATTTGGATGTAATTACCCTCAAATTAAAGCTGAAAGTCTGTAGTTAAAGCACATCTTGTTTGTTTCATTTCAAAGCCATTGTGGTGGTGAATAGAGGCCAAAATATGAAAATTCTGTCAATGTCCCAATATTTATGCACCTGACTGTATATGTACATATCGGTCTCCTTATGTACTGGATAGTGTATTATTATACAGTATTAATTATTAACCCTATTGATGGTCTATAGCAGTGCACCCCTAACAGTGCATGTTTTCCACATCTCCTAGTTGGTGCACAGGTTTATTTATAACTGGCTGACATTCGAAAAGATCCACAGTTGGTGCTAATCATTTCATTTGTGATACTGAGAAGAACATGCAGCACTAGTAACATTCTATTATATTATTATTTCTATTTTGGTCATGGTGTGTGCTGGGGAGGGGGTTTTCCAGGCAGTCGGAAACCCCCCCCTGCGTTTGCCTATGCCCCTGGGCCCAGGGGGGGCCCGCGCCGCACACCCTGCACCCATAGTATTACTTACCTCTCCGAAGTCCCACGTCGGCGCGGGGGTCCGGCGCTGTAAAAATGAAAAAAAAATGGCCACCGTGGCCATTTTCCCGTAGTATGCGCAGTACAGGGAAAATGGTCACCGCGGCCATTTTCCCGGTGACTTGCACATACTCTGTAGACTCTGGGCGCACTCTAGTGCCCAGAGTCTATAACTCCGGCGCTGGTCGTACACAGCTCAGTTCGCTGCCGGACAGAGATGAGGGGGCCCGTGTCGGACCGCCCCTGCCCCACTGCTTCAGTTAGCCCGCAGTAAACTACAGCAGCTAATTAAATCCCCCTCTTACAATGTTATTAAATTTTCACTTGGTGTTTTCTTTGATGGACAGATTTTAGAAAGACAGACTCAACCATATTAATCGCTATACTAAAAAGATATAAAATATCTATATACACATATATACCCCTCACTTAACTTCACTTCCTGACCCAATGAATTACCCCTCACTCACCCTCATTCCCTGGCACCATACCTCACCCACATTGTCAAAGTCGAATAATTGCATATGATCGCAATACAATCGTTATCTGACGATTTGGTCGTCTGTTCATCTGATTTATGTTGGTGCAATTCACAACGCACCTTTGCGTGCGCACGCATCCTTGAGTGCGCACGCACCCACACATACGCACAACGCAAACTAGCGAAACTACACAATATTCTCGCACTTACACATACAATAATTTATAAAGAAGGTTCCTCCGCATTAAAAGTAATATTAGAGGTTTTATTAGCTATTACTTATGTTATGAAATGTAATGTATATGATATTTAAGGTATAGAGACTAGGAGGCAAGTCATGTTTGGTACCATTCTAAATCACTGTTTATTTGCAGATCTCCGGTTCTATCAGCAAGGAAATCGCATCATGCGTCTACAAGATATGAATTATATGAAATTAGTGGTTAGAATGTAAAGCTGTATGCAGGTGTCTTTTGACTAGTTTAAACCAGTTCTTCAGCGGGATAACCACACAAAGCATTTGCTGAAGAGTCAAGACATACCCCAAATTACATCATATGAACTGACCTATGACCTGCATCGATACAGAATGTCCAGGAGCAAAAACCAATGAAAACATGACATCTAGTTTCTTTGTTTGTACTGAACTTTGTAAGCCATATAGCCCGAGTACAGATGCCAGTCTCCAGCCATTCTCCTTGGATGACCACAGACCTCTGGATTGATGACTGTAGACTGGTGACCAGGGCATGTGCATATGTATCGGCCTGTACCTTGTATTATACTTGCTTTTGGCGTTCATTGTCTAGATCACAGCGTGGTATACTTGTATTTTTAACAATATAATTTTTTGTGCGTTAGAAACACAATCAGCTTGGAAAGCAATTATTTTCATTATAGCGATTAGTTAGGATCGATAGATGGGGGCTCGCAGCTGATATCACGTCACCGAAAGCCGCACGATAGAGTACGGATCTCAATTCCGCAACAAAGGGTGGGAAGGTGCCATACGCAGGTAAGAATGCACTGTGTTCAAAACCCTGCTACCATCCAGTGTTGTGGAATCAATGTCCTTTATTGTTTGATTTTAAGGGGTGCTGATCAGGGACCTGGGGACAAGAGAGGAAAAAAATTGTTTCTTTTATTGGCTGTTTGCGCTTTGTGTGTTAGTCACATTATTGTGTATCCGGTAATACTGCCATGGGTTTAAACAGTCATTTTTGATAAATAGTCTTGTTATATGCATAGTGTGGTTAATTGGTTAACCCCTTTAAATTGCAAATGCCAAATTTAAGTAAAAGTTTTTCTGCGCAGAAAACAAAAGGTGCATGAAAGAGAATGTATGCTCATGATGAATAGGTTGCTGGCAGGACCTGGTGTAACTTGGTAGGTGTCTGATGAGGCAGGAAATCTACTGGGCCAGTGTATAGAGCAGGTACATTGTGGTATTTGGGAGCTAACTAAGTTTCCCGTGCGTCGGGAATACGGAATTAGCTGTTGATCGTCCCCTCAGAGTAATCGCAAAGTCCATTGATCAGTTAGGTTCTCTGGGCTTTACGATTGGACCACATGGTTGGGTAGACCGTGATTGTGACGGGGGGTGGTGGAGTAAAATCACTGGAAAGGGTAAGCGTTATTGGAGCAATTACATGCTACCAGGAGAGAGTAACTCAAAAAGGGGAGGAGTGCGTACACGTAGCTCAGTGAAATCGTGTACAAACAAGCGGTTGAAGCTTGGTTAAATTCGCTGCTAGCAGGGTAGATTGCAATAGGCAGGTATTTTGCTATTCATTGTGCAAGCTGACTGAAACGACTAGTGGGTCGGCAAGCATAACGGGAAGGAGTGCGTACACGTAGCTCATGAAATCGTGTACCGGTCGATAATAAAATTTATAAAAATGTAACAAGTAATTTGTACCCTGTCCTGAGTAATTATAAGGAAGATGTGTATATAGATGATGAACCTGTTATAGTGTCAGCCATTTCACATGCAGTAAATCTGTTAGAAACAGCACTGAACTCAGAAAGGGAAGTGATCCAACCAGCTGTATAAGCAGAAGGGATCCCATCATTTGTACCAGAAGTAGAAATGGAAGAAGGTAGTACAGTGCATTGTAGTAACAGATTGAACCCCCAGAGTACTAAGGTAAAAATTCCCGTAGGTAATCTTAAAAACAGCAAAGTAGTAGGCGTCCATCCTGTCCGGACAATAACTGTTCGCAATGGGAATCCGAACGGAGATGGTGTAGTTCCCACGAGGGAAGTAACTATGCATTGTCCATGGACGAGGGCAGAGTTACGTTCCATAATGTCAGATTTCCCTGATCCTAGAAAAGAGTTAGCTAAGTGTCAGAAATTACTTAAGGATTTGGATAATGCCCACAAGCCAACTAACAAAGATTGGCGAGTGGTATTACGGACATGTCTTCCCTCCAATACCGATGTGAAAAAGTTTATCACATCTTGTGTATCGGATGGAGATGTACCTTTAACTGACGAGGATAATCAGCAGAACATTACATGTATAGTCACACAATTAGCACAATTAGAAAATATACTTTCCAGTGGTAGTGAACTGGAGTAAAATTTTCACTATTAGTCAGAAGGATAGTGAGTCTGCAGCAGAATATTTCACCCGAGCACTGCAGACAATTACTCAGTACACTGGGATAGAGGATATAAAAGATAACACACCACAGGAAAGTAGCTATCACGGTACTTATGGATGGTCTCAAAGACAACCTAAAGACCAGGGTTCAAAGCTCTCAACCTAACTGGAGAGTAATTACGGTAGACGCTCTGAGAGTCAGCTATAGAACATTATAAAAACATCCTCAGGAAGAGATAAACACAAAATGAGAAGCTAATGGCAGTGAGCATTTAATCTTTAGAGGGAATGTACACCCAGACACAACACCCATATCACACCGAGCAACAAAACACATATCAACATACCTTGCCTCAGAATCCATACCTTACACAGCCACAAACTCTTCATGCACTCCAATCCACACAGCAACAACCTTTTAACCCATCCGAATCATAAAGGTGTTTTAAATGTGGTCAATTAGGACACATAAGTAGGTCCTGCAAAGTAAAGAAGTGGGTACCGCCTAATCAGGGAACACCTAGATACCCACCAAGAGGACACCCCCATAATTCAGGAAACTTCCAGCACTCACCTGCCAACATTGTGGCAGTCAATGCTCTGTTAGAGAGTGACCGTCAGCACTAGGAGGTAGGTCATACCTGTAGTCTACAGCCAGTCAGGTTAACTGGGAGTACTAGGGAAGAATCTACAATGACAGTTAATATAGCTGGTACTAAACATACTTTTCTTGTAGACACAGAGGCGACCAGATCCGTGTTAAATTCTCCAACTAATTTGCAGGTGACTAACAAGACAGTACCAGCAATGGGTGTAACTGGTAAAGTGCAGCATTACCCTTTAACCAAATTTTCAGAGGTTACTATCGGGCCACTGCAACCCAAGCATTCCTTTCTCTTGGCAGCGGTGGCTCCTACTAACCTGCTGGGAAGGGATTTGTTATGTAAAATGGTATGTGTCATTTACTGTACCCCTGATGGTATATTCTTAGATATCCCAGAGAAGGTTGTGCATGAGGTAAGGGATATATTGGACATTCCACAAAGGTTAATGCTTCCCTCTACCATTTTAGAACAAAGCCCATCCCAAGTAAAAGAGATGTTATCTCAAATACCGGGTTCACTTTGGACCAAGGATGGATAGGACACTGGATTGGTGGCAAATGTATCTCCTGTAATGGTAAATTTAAAAAGTAACAGGCAAGCTCCAAAAATCCCTCAATACCCATTAAAACCAGAGGTAGAGCTAGGGGTTTATCCAATAATTGAAAGGTTGTTACAACAAGGGATTTTAATCCATACAGCTAGCCCAGCTAATAGTCCCACTTTTCCAGTGAAGAAGGCTGGGGGGAGGGGCTATAGGTTAGTACAGGACCTTAGGGGTGTAAACAAAGTAGTCGAAAGCCAATTCCCTGTAGTGCCCAATCCAGCTGTCATCCTCATGCAAAGTCCACCATCTGCAACCCATTTTACTGTCATAGACCTATGTTCAGCTTTCTTCTCTGTCCCTCTTCACCCTGACTGTCAATATCTCTTTGCATTTACTTACAGAGGAGTACAATATACATGGACACGATTTCCCCAGGGTTTCATAGATAGCCCCAGTATTTTCTCTCAAGCCTTACACGACTGTTTGCAATCTTTTCAACCAGGCAATGGATCTGTTCTAATTCAATATGTAGACCATTTGTTGTTGTGCTCTGATTCGTTTATGTCATGTTTAAATGATACTAAACTACTGTTGCTTCATCTCTCACAGACAGGACAGAAGGTTGCTAAAGACAAATTACAGCCATGCCAGACTAAGGTTAAATACTTGGGACACTGTCTAACCCAGGGCCTACGACATTTGACAATTGACAGAATACAGGCCATACAGACAATGACACTGCCACAGAACCAACAGCAAATCTGTACCTTCTTGGGCATGTGTGGATACTGCAGGACGTGGATCCCAGGTTTTTCTATTTTGGCCTTACTTTTGAAGGAATTGGTGTCATCCTCAAAACCCGACCGTGTCTCACACACTGAGGAAACAGAGCAGGCTTTCCTTAACCTTAAGGACAGTCTGACAAGAGCACCTGCATTGGGAATACCAGATTATGAAAAACCTTTTGATTTATATTGTATGGAGGCTGTTGGCTGCACAGCAGGTGTCTTCACACAAAAACATGGTGATGCTAGTAGACCTGTAGCATACTACAGTGCACAATTGGACACTGTAGCAAGATCACTCCCAACATGTTTAAGAAGTGTAGCAGCAAGTGCTCTTTTGGTCAGTAAGAGTGAGGATATAGTATTAGGCCATGATATAATTGTTTATACACCCCATGCTGTATCTGCTGATTGTTTATACACCCCATGCTGTATCTGCTTTGTTGAATTCTGCCCAAACCAGACATGTTTCCTCAGCTAGGTTCATGAAATGGGAACTAGCTCTAATGGCACCTGCAAATATCACCATTAAACGGTGCAGTACGTTTAACCCAGCAACGTATTTACCATATGTGCCTCAGGATGCACAAAGGGTGGAGAGAGGTGAGTTGCTGGTTGAAGGTGAGTTTTGCAGATATACTGATACACATGATTGTATGGAATATTTGAATCAGACCTTTACTGCATGACCTGACATACGTGATACATCATTAGAAAATGTAGATGTGATGTTTTACACAGATTTGAGTTGTCATAGACAAACTGACACGGGAGAATTATGCACAGGTTATGCTGTTGTAGATGACGATAATGTTGTAGAAGCTGAACCAATTGGTCCACCTCATTCAGCACAGGTAGCTGAACTGGTGGCATTAAGGAGAGCGTGTGAACTGGCAGAAGGTAAGTCAGCTAATATCTACACTGACTCTAGGTACGCCTTTGGGGTAGTTAACGATTTCGGGGCTCTTTGGCGTCTTCTAAATTTTATGATGGCAGTTGCACACTCTTGACAGCAATCCAACTACCAAAAGCAGTAGCTGTCATCAAATGTAAAGCCCATGCATGTGAAGAAGACCCGGTGTCACTATGCAATAACAGAGCAGACGAAGCTACCAAATGGGCAGCAGGGTTAAAAGTAAACATGCAAGTTGATAAAATGATGGTTTTTCAAATGCTTGACACCCAGAAATTAATTGAGATGCAAAATTTGTGTTCCATACAGGAAAAGGCAGTCTGGAGATCAAAGGGATGTAGTCAGGAGTCCTCTGGACTCTGGAGAGATGGACAAGGTAGGCCGGTTGCACCCAACCCTGAAAAGGAGGTATGTGCAAGTTAGTTAGAGCATACTGGTGTGTACCTGAATTTTCTTCTCAAGCTGAAAAGAGGGCTATGTCCTGTTTGACTTGCTTGAGGAAAAATGTCGGGAAGACAATCCCTACCGAACCATCCCATATCCCTCCGACAGATGAATCTTTTCAGGTAATACAAATTGATTTAATCCAATTACCACCCTGCAGGAACATTAAGTATGTATTAGTTTGTGCCAATGTGTTTTCCAATTGGGTAGAGGCATATCCAACTGCCACTAATACTGAGGTGTTTACTGCTAAAAAGATTGTTCAGGAATTTGTATGCAGATACGGTATCCCTAGAATTATTGAAAGTGATAGGGGTACCCATTTCACTGGTGATGTCTTCCAGAACATGTGTAAGTTAATGGGTATTAATAATAGGCTTCACCCCCCTTACCGACCACAAGCCAGCGCCAAGGTGGAGAGGATGAACGGTACTATTAAAAACAAATTGAGTAAGATCATGGCTGAAACTGGATTGGGATGTCCAGAAGCCTTACCGCTCGTGTTCCATAGCATCAGGACCACTCCTAGATCCCCTCATAATCTGTCCTCCTTTTAGATACTGTTTGGGAGACAACCTCATTTGATTGTAAGTCCACAGGATGATCTGAAGTGTAATAACGAGGTTACTGTGAAATACCTTTATAACAATGAGTAAACAGCTGAAACAGCAGCAACAGAAATTTAAATTGTTATCACCTGACATGCCTGAGACAAACTGTCATGATGTTGAACCTGGAGAGTATGTTAAGATCTAAAATTTCTTACATTCAGGTTGTTTGAGAGACCGGTGGGAAGGACCGTATCAAGTGTTGCTGACAAGTACAACATTGTTGAAAGTAGCAGAGAGAGATACCTGGGTCCGTTCCACTCACTGCAGAAAGGTCAAATCACCCGGAGGAGATACAAGGCAGAGTCGACACAGATAACGTGGCCCTGTCAATTGTGAGCCTGTTCCAGAAGAGATAAAATTTTGCAGTGGAACACCTGAGCTAGGGAAATTTGCAGACCACTATTCCAGAAATGGAGTGGCGGGCTGGGGTTGTGCTTGTGTTTCCTTCCAGGGTTCTCATATTCATGTGTTTTATGAATTTCTGTTTCTGTGACGAAGGACAGATGATGGAGAGGGAGGTTGATGGTGATATCTATGGAGTGGGGTCAGGAGAAGGAGCGATAAAACCATTAGGGCGGTATTTGGCAAAACCCAGTACAGTAATTAAGAGATCTGTCATCCTAGAAATTCGGAGTCAGTGTGAAGGTCTATTGTCTGAGGAATACTGTATGTGTGCAAACTGTGGATCCCTAATTGATGAAAAGTGCATCCAGCCATGCCAGTCTAAGAGTAACCTGTATTTGGGTGAGCATCCTTTAGAGGATTTCCATTCCTTAGTGGGTAAGGTCTTAAACCAGACTGAGTGTTGGGTTTGCACTCATGTGCCTCAGGGACAACATAATGTAGGTTTAGTACCATTCCTGTTAAATGTCTCTGAGGTTCTTGGATTACATAAGGGGAAAACGGTGGATGGGAAATTCGTTAAGTCCAAACTTCCAAATTTTAAGCTCCACCCGTACCAATTAGATAGAACTCTCATGTTTAAACTTCATCAATTCCAATAAACTAGGAAGTTGGGAAGTGACCGGGAACAAACAGACAATGGCCTTCTCACACAGCTGATAATGGACCACTAGATGATAAACTTGTACATGACATTACTAACAGTGGGAGATATTTCAGGTATAAGTATACTCATAGTCCCATCAAGGAGATGTTTGGCAGAGTACCAGTAGGGTACTGTGCAGATATTATATAACCAGAGACGTGTATTAGCCAAATGTGAGAACCTGGGATAGGATCTTTTGTCAGAGAAATGTGTTTAATGGTAATGATGCATTCTATCCCTTATGTACTCCCAGACAATGTGTATTATATATGTGGAAGGAAAGCGTACAAGTGGCTCACTCCGAGTTCTGAAAGTTTATGTTATCTGGGAAGGGTATTCCCAGAAGTTATGACCCATACACATGGTGAAATGCTTGGTATTCATAAAAACACACCATCACCATATCGTCATACACAGAATGAACACAGAGACAAAAGAAATATGATACCTGGTGATGTACATACAGCCACACAGTTGTATAGTGAAACAACTGGCTTCCAAATTTTGGTAGCATTAGATCCCACTAGGATCGCTTGGGGTACTTTAAATTTTAGATACATCCAAGACCTTGCTAAATTAATACATAATATCACCGAGTCCTATGATGACACAATCAGGTACACTGGTAAGGAGCTGCAGGCCTATAAGAAAGAACTTGTGCAACATAGACTAGTGTTAAATTACTTAACAGCTGTAATTGGCGGATACTGTGTGACTGGCCACCCAAATTGGTGTCAAGTGTTGCACTTACATCACAAATAATACTAGTGATAGACCGGAAGATGGATGAGATTCTGCAGCTGAAATGGGAATTTCGAAAGAACCATAATGCCTCATTGACTGAGGTAGAGGAAAAGGTAGAAGAGTGGTTCTCATGGCTGAACCCTGTAAAATGTTTCTCCGGTCTAGGAGAGTGGGTCCAGGAAATGGTTGTTAGTGTAGGTAAGCTCCTTAGTAATTGGCTTATGTGTCAGATGTGTTCCTACTGTGATGAAGTGTGGAAAATGTACTGCTAAAGCTAACAGGGATAATGAAATCATGATGGTGGTAAGCAATGATAGTATGGATACCAAGGTCAAGGAAGAACTGCATTACAACCCTGAATTAGAGTGTACCATCAGATGATGGAATATGGAACCGTGTGGTCATGCATGAATGTATTAAAGTTATTTTCAAACATCCTAGATAATGTAGTCTCAAGTCCCCAAACTTCCTTTATAGGTTCAATGAGATCCCACATCCACATTCCACCAATGATCCCTATAGGTCCGCAGATGGCGTATAAGGATTGTTCTACCCTCTTGAAATGCATTATTAATGGTTCAGTGACCTACTTGTCTCACACCATTTGCAACCTTGAATAATACATTATTATGCAGGACTACAAAAGGTTAAGATCAGAGTGTGATTGCATCTTGTTTGCTATCAAAGGGTGGACTGTCAAAGTCAAATATGATATGATCGCAATACAATTGTTATCTGATGATTTGGTCATCTGCTCATCTGATTTATGTTTGTGCAATTCACGATGCACCTTTGCATGCACACGCATCCTTGAGTGCGCACGCACCCACCCATACGAACAATGCAAACTAGTGAAACTACACAATATTCTCACACTTACACATACAATAACTTATAGAAAGGTTCCTCCGCATTAAAAGTAATGTTAGAGGTTTTATTAGCTAGTACTTATGTTATGAAATGTAAAGTATATGATATTTAAGGTATAGAGACTAGGAGGCAAGTCATGTTTGGTACCATTCTAAATCACTGTTTATTTGCAGATCTCCGGTTCTATCAGCAAGGAAATCGCATCATGCATCTGCAAGATATGAATTATATGAAATGAGTGGTTAGAATGTAAAGCTGTATGCAGTGTCTTTTGACTAGTTTAAACCAGTTCTTCGGCGGGAAAACCACACAAGCATTTGCTGAAGAGTCAAGACATACCCCAAATGACATCATATGAACTGACCTATGACCTGTATTGATACAGAATGTCCAGGAGCAAGAACCAATGAAAACATGACACCTAGGCCCTCATTCAGACCCACTCGCAAGTGGGCGTACGCATGTTCGCCGTACGTAAAAAAATATTTAAATTCAAGCACTCGCTCGTTTTTTCCTACGCAGCTAAAAATCCGCCCCAAACTCAGGCAACCCCTCCTCTGACTAACGAGCGTGCCAAATAGCGAGCGTACATCCCCGAAATGGCTTGAAGGGAACGCACGCACAAGTACAAACCGGAAGTGGGACTGTCAGATTCCGATTACCTGCTCGTTTTTTCGGCCTACCTCCCTCAATCGTATCATGCCAATCAATGTATCAATTAGCTTAATTGTTTTTTTTTTTTCAACACAATGCAATAAACTTTAATCTTGTCCGTGTTTGTATTTGCTCGCAGAATACGTACGGCTGAAACCTTCGCTTTTATTGTTCCAAAGACATGTTAGCCCCAATTAAACAATTGTTCTATTTGTTTGTCTCCCCACAATTTTTCTGTGGTTCATTTCTTTATTTAAATTTGCTTACGCATGTCACTGCATCAAGCCAATCATAACTCTCAAGAGATTTGTGGCCCTGTCGAACACATGACTCATACACTAACCAATAGAATTTGTCCTGTTAATTTCCCAAATACATTAGCCAATCAAATTTTTTTGTGGTGCTTTATTAAAAATATTTTGTAAAAAAAACACCATTGCCATCATGAGATCCGCCGCATTCACCAGGCGCGAACTGCTGGTGCTGACGGAGGTGATGGACAGGAGGATCACCAGTCAGCCTCCACCCATCTCCAACAGGCGCAAGCATTCCGCATATGCGGAGGTACATCGACGCCTGCGCTCCTTCGGCTCACGCCGACATATTGGCCAGCTGGAGCGCAGGTGGTCGGACCTGCACCGGCGGACGCCCCACTTGCTGGCATGCTTTCGCATGCAGATTGCGGAAAGTAAGTGTTCTGGACTGTGGTTTTCAAGTTTATCTTGTGGGCCCTAACTGCGTGTGCATGTTTTCATGTCTGTCCTATTGAGTCATTGTAGTCATATCTGCATGTGCATGTTTTCATGTCTGTCCTATTGAGTCATTGTAGTCATATCTGCATGTGCATGTTTTCATGTCTGTCCTATTGAGTCATTGTAGTCATATCTGCATTTGGAATGTTTTCATGTCTGTCCTATTGAGTCATTGTAGTCATATCTGCATGTGCATGTTTTCATGTCTGTCCTATTGAGTCATTGTAGTCATATCTGCATGTGCATGTTTTCATGTCTGTCCTATTGAGTCATTGTAGTCATATCTGCATGTGCATGTTTTCATGTCTGTCCTATTGAGTCATTGTAGTCATATCTGCATGTGCATGTTTTCATGCCTGTCCTATTGAGTCATTGTAGTCATATCTGCATGTGCATGTTTTCATGTCTGTCCTATTTTTTTTTTTTTGTTTCCTGTTGAAACTAACAACAATTTTTTGGTCATTTTTTAGGGGCACAGCAAACACTACGGCGGCATCGCCACACAAGACGCCGGTCCCGGCCCCTCTCTCCAACCCCCAATTCCTCTATTCCCCCCTCCTCCCCAGACCCTGTGGCCGAAATTTCTGGCCTACTTCCCCTCCAGCCCAATTCCCCCTCTCCTCCATCCGTCCCTCCTCCAAATACCCCCTCCCAGGATGGCGAAAACACCTTGCCCCTCGGGTTGGGGAATGTAGCCACCTCCGAGGTGGTCCAGGGAGTGGCTTCTGGCTCTCTCGTTTTGGAGAACGGTATGTTTTTAAAGTTTATTTTGGACACCACAAACTGTTTGTATGTAATCATGTGTCGTCCCCATTTTTTTTTTCTTTTTTTCGCCTTAGGGTATTTTTGGGGGTTGTCTTTACCTGTTCCTGCTGATGTCACCATACACATATCACACCTGTGTGCCTTTTTTTAGGGCCCTTGTATTTTTGGCATACGACATTTTGGGGTTCTGGGTTTTATCTGTGTAATTTATTTTTGGCCCACAAGCTTGTAAGTTTTGGTTTGCTTGTTTTGTGTTTTTTTACAATGTTGCTTCATTATCGATTTATTAATCCCCAAACTTTTGTCACCCACAGAGGAACAGAGGCGTCGGGAACAGATTGAGAATTGTGTGGGCCGTATGCGGGAGCAGGTCACCGGGCTAATGCAGTGCCTTGACCATCTGTTGGTCCTCCTTCGGAATTAATTTTTTTTTTTTTTTTTTTTAATTGTTTCTTAATAAATCTGTTTAAAATCAAGCTCTGTCTCATGCGTTTGGAGTAAATCCAAGATTCTTTACACTGACATAAGTAGACTCTTCAAGCAAGGTTTGCCCCAGAAACTCACTACAGATTGTGTGTTGTATTTTGAATGCAAACAGGCACAAGAAACAACTCCCAGTACCAATGTCATTTTCCTTTTTTGTGGTGGTCAACATGATAGTTTACACCATTTTTCAGGTTCCTATTTGGTGGCCAAACTGCTTAGGACAATCTTACGAAGGCAACTGATTGTACACGATTCCTTGTTGTGTTGGTTAGTACCCCGAAAACATATTACATTTTAGCTCCACTTGCTTCATTACTGGGTTACCCCTTAGGTAAAATTAACGTTTGGGATTTTGTTTACACTTGCTTCTAACGTGCCCAAAAAGGAAACAAATTACACTCTCCAAATATTTATTCACAACAGAAATCAAAATACAAAGTGGTCACTCACAAACAAAACACACAGTGATAATCAGAAAAACTCCACATACCAAAAACACTAAACAAACACACAACAAATCAAGAACTGGTTGACGAAGGTCCATGCCCACATGATTTCACAAATATGGCGTTGCAATATTGGTGTCAGAATATATTCCCGAAGTTTCCACAGAAAGGTTTTTGAAGGGTAGCAGGAAGTAGTCATCGTGGGAGTGCCAAAGATTATGCAAACAAACAGAAGATGGTGCAAGAATTAATATAAAAAAAGATGAACGTTAAAAAACCGTAACACATTGGGTATACACACTGTTGTTTGATCAATAATTACCTAAAATATCGGGCCACCACATCATCGCGTATGGCCCCCCCACATACTGACCTCCGACCAACCTCGGGGGGGCCATCCTCAGGTAAGGCATCCTCTGGCTGCATTGGAACACCACTCCTTATGGCGATGTTGTGAAAGATCCCACACAGGACCACAATTTTCGAAACCATATCCGGCAAATACATGAGCTCGCCACCAGAGCGGTGGAGGCATCTGAATCGGCCTTTTAAAAGGCCGATACAGCGCTCCACCACTTGCCTGGTGGCTGTAAGTGTGGTATTAAACTCACTTTGTGGACCTGGTGTGGGAGCCAAGTAAGGAGTGAGCAGCCAGGGCATGCAAGGGTATCCACTGTCTCCTGTGAAAAAGAATAGACAACATCAGGATCACTGTGTATCAAGCTTAACATTGTTATGTACTAAAGGTCTACACTTACCCAGAAGCCACGCAT
Organism: Taudactylus pleione; assembly: GCA_031769625.1. Taxonomy (NCBI): domain Eukaryota; kingdom Metazoa; phylum Chordata; class Amphibia; order Anura; family Myobatrachidae; genus Taudactylus; species Taudactylus pleione. The sequence goes on along the minus strand of JAUIMM010000706.1, from coordinate 16,767,997 downwards.
CACCAGCTTGTAGGTTGTTTAATTTGTGCCATATCCCTGATTGCCGGATGACGAAGGAGTCATGTGCACTTCCTGGTAATTTTGCATTCAGGGACAGGATCTGGAGGGAGGCATCACATACCACCATTACATTCAGGGAGTGATAGTGTTTCCTGTTTTGAAATATGGCCTCCAGCCGTGCTGGAGGCTGAAGTGGTATGTGAGTACCATCCACAACCCCTATGATGTGTGGGAAGCCAGCTATTTGGTAAAAATTGGCCTTGGCCACACTAAGGGCACCCATATCCAAAGGCATTTGAATAAAATGATGGAGGTGCTTGAAAAGTGCCTCCATCACTGCCCTCAGGATCCGGGAAAAGGAGGATTGTGAGATGCCTGCCACTATTCCCACCGTTGTTTGAAACGATCCTGAGGCACAGAAATGTAACACCGCCATAAATTGCGTAAGTGGTGGTATTGCTGTAGGACTGTCAATTTGCCGCTCAAGATCACTCTCTATTAATGAGAGAGTGTCTATGATGATTTTGGGAGGAAGACGGTAGCATCTTAAAACCTCATCATCGGGCATTCCAAAAAGGGTGACACGTGTTCGAAATATCTGGGGCCTTGCACGCCTACGATGCCTATGCCTGGGACGAGATTGAGGTTGGTCGGCTTCCGGGAGCATGGCCAGAACAATCCGCCCTAGATCAACCTGAAATGGCAAGATTGTAATGTAAGGCTTTGGACCCACCCCAAAAGAAAATTCAAAACAACTTAGCTTGATGATACCATCCATTGCTGCTTACATGCCGGGGTATTGTCATGACATGTCCAAACTGAAATTAATCACAAAAATTATTTGAAAAATTTCACTCTGTGCATTTTTGTTTTTAAATTTTGTGCTAGACCAAACTTAAAATATGCGAAACACACATTTGGCAAAAGAGCAAAACGACATTGCACACAGTACATCAAAATGGGTTGAAATGTTTGCCCAAAAAGCGACAGGGCAACCTCAAAAAAATTAAAATGATTAATAAGCATTTAAAAATGCGCTAATTAGTTCGCAAATACAAGTCACAATAGTAAGTAGTAAAAATGCGCTAATTAGTTCGCAAATACAAGTCACAATAGTAAGTAGTAAAAATGCGCTAATTAGTTCGCAAATACAAGTCACAATAGTAAGTAGTAAAAATGCGCTAATTAGTTCGCAAATACAAGTCACAATAGTAAGTAGTAAAAATGCGCTAATTAGTTCGCAAATACAAGTCACAATAGTAAGTAGTAAAAATGCGCTAATTAGTTCGCAAATACAAGTCACAATAGTAAGTAGTAAAAATGCGCTAATTAGTTCGCAAATACAAGTCACTATACAAACTGTGAAAAATGCGCTAATTAGTTCACAAATACAAGATAAAAAATGGACTTACCAAGAGCAAATATATAAGAGTCCAAATCAAAAGGTCTTTGGGTCCGAAATTAATCAAAAGCTAAAATATATGAAATTATGGATCCCAAATTTACAAACATGAAGAAACACAATGAAACAACAATTGATCAAAAGTTAGACTTCACAAAACTTACCAAATCAAGAAACGAGGTAAAAAAAATAAAAAACAAAAAAGAGAACGGAAAATAAAAACGCAAATCTACCAAACAAAATAATCTCCAACCGCCAACTCCTTTATACGCAAACAATAAACTCCAGCCAAGGTAACCTCCAACAATCCAAAAACGCCACCTCGACTCGAGACACACCAAGCCATAAATAGTGTTTCGTTTCCCGCACAAATTAAGGAGGGATCATAGGAACGCACAATCAATGATGCGGCCGCAAAATAAGGACGCATGTATAAATACGTCACGAAAACACATTAAAATTCTGGGGTATTTCTTGATTGGACCTCAGACATGGCGACAGACCAGGGAAACAATGCCCAAGAGTCAGGCGGTAAGTCTTTCATGCATTTTGTATCAATGATTAATTTGAAACATAAGATTGGGCAAGTTGTGATTTTGTGAAATCTGAATATTTACACAAATAGGTGAGGAGGATGACATGGAAGAGGCTGCCGGGCCCAGTATTCCGGCCAAAGCTGCCAAAAAAAAAAGGCAGCCACATTTCACAAGAAAGGAGATGGAGGTTTTGATACAGAAGTGTGTGGACATCCTGCCACAGGCAGACAGGAATATGAGTCTAAGCCAGAAGGGGAGAATGTGGGAAGAGGTAGCCGTTGCTGTCAATAGGGTGGGTGATTATGTCCGTCTAGCCCGGGATGTCAAACGGCGGTAAGTAAACACTTGCCCCCCCTAAAAACAAACACCATTTTAAACAAAAGGATAAAGGCTTCCATTTTTTCCCACAGATGGGGCGACTTCAAATATCGCCTAAAGCAAAAACTCTCGGACAGGGCTAGGCATGCAAGGGGGACAGGTGGGGGTCCCACCCCTGTGTCATTGGAGTTGACCGATTTAGAAGAGCTGGCACAGGGGTGTGTGCAGCCTGTGGAGGTGTTTGGCGTGTCCAACATGGATATGGACATGCCAGACTTTGCGGCTCCTCATGTTGTCCCAGGTAAATCTTTGGATGTTATCAACTATGAAATGTTATTGTGCCAATATGTAGATTCTAATGTGAGGCTTTTCTCTTTTTTCCTAACAGAGACACAGGCGGATGAGTCTGCTCCAGAGGGGAGCCTTGGCCGCCGAATTTCTGCTGGCTCGGCAGGGGAGGAACCAGTACATCCGGCTGAGGACCCTGCAGAAGCCAGTCCAGGGCAATCCCCCTCGCAGGCAGTGTCCCTCCTCACAGAACTCAATTTCAAATCGGATTTCCATACGGAGATTCTGCAGAGGATGGACGCCAGTCTGCTACGGGTGGCTGAGGCCCTGGAGCAAAATGCTGCGGCCAACATGACCATTGGTCAGGCCCTGGCGGAAAATACCAGGGCCAACATCCGCATCGCCAATGCCCTGGAGCAGCTCATTCGCCAGCACATGGTGGAGCCGACCTCCCTTCCTGCCAGAACATCAGGATCCTCCACCTCTGGCACAACATCAGCCAATCCTCCAAATGTGCCTAGCCCTGTGCCTAGTCCAGAGGCCACAACATCTGCCTCTGGACAGGCCAGCCCGATGACATCCCGGACCCGGTCTGGCGCCCTCCCTCCCCCATCCAAACGGGTGAAAAAACGATGACCGCAATGGTGACTTTTCCCACAATCCTTCTGTGCTTGGCTCATATTCCTTTCTGGTCAAAACTTCCCTCTCCTTTCTTGTGAAATGTTTTTAAAATTTTTTTGTATGTTTATGTCAACAGTTATGTTGGGCCAATTTGTTTGATTTTGGGACATATCTTTGGCAAAAAAAGATGTTCCCAAATTTTTAATTTTTTTTTATTTTGTTTGAGCAATAAATTGAAACAAAAAATCTGACATTGGATTGTGAAATTATTGTACAAATGGGTTAAATTTAATCCAGGACCAAAAGGCAAAAACTGGAAAAAAACAAAAAACAAAAACAAAAAAAAATGGGCTCTTTAAGGAACGTTTAAAAAATCATATAACGAGGCAAATTCAAGAGGCAAAAATAAAATGGTGCGAAAATTAAAACATGATGACATTATTGTTACAATAGGCCCTAACCACCAAATTGAGGGCAAAATAAACCCCCACAAATGTACGCAAATTGATTGTGTCATCCTGACATTAGCAGCTCTGATTTCCACCTGCGTACGGTTTTGTGCTATCCCAAAAACTGATTTCAAAACACATACCAAGCCGGTTTTCAATCCAACACTAATTGCTTTTCAGCCCTCCCGCGATTAATCGCAACAACATCGTGGAGTCCCGGGACGGAGGAGAAGGCCATCGCCAATGTGGTCGAGTAATCCAGACCCTAAGCTGTGCGAGCATTTTGAAGGGAAAGAGGATCATCCAGTGACGTATGAGTCGGTCTGAACACATTTTACGCTCGCATTTGCTAATGTATGTACGCCCCAAAAACGCCTCGCCACGCCTGCGTTTTTCCATCTCCACCCCCGTCAACACCCAAAAACGCCCTGTTCTGTCAATCACATTTGACAGGTCACTTCCTGTACGCTATTTGACGAACGAGACCAAAAAAGCTCGCAATCTGTCGTACGCACATGCGCACTGTTACACCGACGCATGCGCGGTTATTCAACATCGGAACGCAACGAGCGTACTGCTGTTTGCGAGTGGCTCTGAATGAGGGCCCTAGTTTCTTTGTTTGTACTGAACTTTGTAAGGCATATAGCCCAAGTACGGATGCCAGTCTCCAGCCATTCTCCTTGGATGACCACAGACCTCTGGATTGATGACTGTAGACCGGTGACCAGTGCATGTGCGTATGTATCGGCCTGTATCTTGTATTATACTTGCTTTTGGCGCTCATTGTCTAGATCACAGCGTGCTATACTTGTATTTTTAACAATATAAGTTTTTGTGCGTTGGAAACACAATCGGCTTGGAAAGCAATTATTTTCATTATAGCGATTAGTTAGTATCCATAACATAAATACCGTTTTTATATAGAGAGGTCTCACATTCACGCAGGGATGGACTGGGGCCGGGAATCGGCTCTACCATGCCTTCAGTCGCTTGGACCTGCCCATCAGGCCATCAGCCTTTAAAGCAATTTCCAGAACAGCTAGATTTACAACATCACTAAGTGCCTTATATGCTCTTTAATAGACTAGTTCAAATTTTACATCATCACTTAACCCAAATATGACAAAAAAAAAGAAAATTGCATTATGTGAACTAGGGGTGTTTGAATCTGTTAATCTGTAGACTCTTGCGTTACACTATTGATGAAAAGGGGAAGGAGATTGAATTGGTTGGTGGTAGGTGTAGCAATGCCTTCCATAGGACTAGCCACACACCATTGTACAGGCCACACCCCCTCAGTACTGGTCTTGTCCCCAACAACGCTTGTCACACCCCTACAACATTGGACACACACCCTGCGAAGGCACACAGTAGGCCCTTGATAAATATCAGCTTCGGGTCCATGTGAACCTTAATCTGGCACTGCCAAGACCAATCTGTCCTCAAATGGCAAAGTTTTATTATATACCAATATATGTTCACACAGTCCTACAGTTGCGCACATCACATTAAATATAACTTATTAAAAAGCATTATAATATTTCCTAATTTTTAAAATTTTTCAAAACAATGTTTCTTAGGCACAGTGCAGAGAATTAATTCCCATGGTGGCAAAGCTGCCAGACCCTGCTCTGGGGCCACAGCCTCAACAGGTATTAAACATGTGCATAATACATTATTATATATGCAGTCCACACTAAAGCACATACTGTATAGTGCCAATATTTCCCTCTTCTGGGACTGCACCAGGAAACTTTATGCAGTGGTGGCCATATTAGTGGCATGGCGTGGATCCCATGATACTAACCCTATATGTCAATGCCAGACACAGATGGAACTAAGCATACTTTATGATGCCCATGCATTAAAGTGCATACATTGCGGATGGGGGCTCTATCGTTTCCACCATGCAAGACAGGTTCACTGTGTTTCATCTTTATGACCCCCAATGTTCCTGTTTACCAGGTATCAAGAAAGTTAAGATGTCACATAGCAAGTAACAGGGGAGCTGCAGAGGAGTAAAAAGTGGAGCGCTGGTTGCATCCTAAGGACACCAGCCTTGCAGCGGGGGGGCCTCTACAAGCAAAATTGGTTTTTAAAAGAAATATTCACATGCAGCATAAAACAATTAATCTACTGTGTTAAAATCAAGCACCATAATCTGTGAGTATGACGTGTTACTGAAGCTGGGATTGTCTAAGGTGAATGGGACTGTTTAATGATGCTTTGAGTGTGTAATGTTACTGGGGCTGTGATAGTAATTGTGAATGGTACTGTGTAAGGTATATAGGTATGAGACCGACGGCGGTGATGCTGCTGGTCTAAATCCCGACGGGGGAAGCCCGACAAGGGACGTATTATAGGCGTCTAAATATAGACGCCTATCTTAATCCTGACACTGGAATCCAGCCCGAATGAGGCAAGTCCGGGGTGCCCTCACTGTTAGCTGCGAGGGGGGGGGGGGAAGGGTTAGGTTTAGGCAGCGTAGCGGGGTTAGGTTTTTTGGGGGGGGAGGTTAGGGTTAGGCACCACTGGGGGGTTTAGGGTTAGACACCCCTTGGGGGGGGGGGGGTTAGGGTGGGGCACTGCTGGGAGAGGGTTAGGGTTAGGCACGAAAGGGGGAGACTTAGGTTTAGGCACTAACGGGGAGGGATAGGGTGCAGGGTAGGGAAGGTATGGGTTAGGCTACAAAAAGGGAGGGTTAAGGGTAGAAGGGAGGAGGGTAAGTAAACTTACATGACCCCCTGTCGGGATACCAACCATCAGGATGCCGCTGAGGGTATTGTGACAGGAGGCATCCCAACAGCCGGCATTACCTACCCATTCCATGTGTAATGTGGCTGATAGTGTGCAATGTTCCTTGGGCTGTCCAATGGGTCTCTAATAATGAGAAAGGGACTGTGCGTGCTGCATCTATTCACTGCAGAGCGGGACTATAGCAGTGGGTGCAGGGGGCGCTGTAGCAGGCCCTGGCTGGTGGGCAATCCTTTAACCTGGTACTGTGGGTAAACAGTCACATAACATTTACTTTATGTGACTGTTTCTTTCTATCATTACAGGTAAGACCTTATACAAATGATATACCTATTGTCCCAAAACTTCACTGTGCCATTTATCAGCTTCTGAAGTCTTGTACAGTAAACTTTTTTAACTGGCCCTAAATCAAATTTATTGGATTCATGTACGGTGACCTGTAAAATAATTAAAATATATAACGTCAATAACAAATTTGTACTGTGATCATCAGCCTGTACTGAGCAGTTACATTCAGTCTGTACACAATATTCTGCAATACAGTAGGACACTGGTTCCCAAAACTTTTTTGAATCACGGTGCCCTAGAGTATCGACATTGTTTTCACGGCACCCCTAAGCCAAACGTTTGTTATTGAGAAACCCAGAAAAATTGTAGCAAAAGCAATGTAAATTGTGCTTACCTGTCATCCTTAGGGTCAGTTATGTGGTGGTGGGACAGGTTTGCACTTCTGTTTTCCCACATAATTACATTACATTGGCCATAAATAATTTGATTTGGTGCTGGGTCACCAAGCTGAGGCACCCCTGCAAGTGTCCCGAGGTACCACAGGGTGCCGCGGCTCACAGTTTGGAACCACTGCAGTAGGACAATACTTGTGGGGGGCCTGCCCTGCATTGCTCATTGGGGTCTATTCTCTTCCATGAATTTGGCTGATGCAGAGTTTGATGATTTGGGGGATATTTCTACAGCCATTAATTTGTGCAACTTCTGCTGATCTCCAGTGGAAATAGTGACACAGACGGACCTACGTTATCATGGAGGAGGTAAGTCATACATATTAGAATTTAATGTTTGCTTTCCTTTAGAATATTAGACATTGTTTAAGTTTGAGGCCGCAAGACTTTGTTATACACCATGTACATTTATTGCACATCTTATGATCTATTCCTCATTTAGCATAATATATGTGTACTTAGATACACCTTGCGACTTAATTTGGGTACTTTATCTGCTATAGTTAGTTGTTTATTGAATGTACGGCTGCCTTGTGGCTGGCAGCAGGATCTAAGGGCAGGAAAATAATGCAAAGACCTAGCAGCACAGTAGTGTCCGAAGTCGAAATGCTTGGTTATACATATTGTTTGCTAATTGTACATATTATGTATGATCTATTCCTTTTAATGCCCATTATTATGGCGTAGAGAGATGTGCGGGGCCCTGGTACTTTCGGAAGAACAGGCTTCTGCCACTGACAGGTATTGGAAGGGCGGCGGAACTGGGCCCCTGCTGGCCCATCCATTAAGCCCAAGTAATTTGTAGCCGCTCACCCCCTCTTCCTCTGCGCACCGCCCAATATACATGTATTTAGATGCACTTTAACAACATAGTGATTTAGTTTGGCTACTCTTGATTACCTACTATAGTTGGTTGTACACTGTGGGGCTAATTGTGAGTTGGGTGCAAAGCAAAAGAGCTAGCAACTTTGCATCTAGTTAAACCATTTTGCACTACAAGAGGAGCAAATACATTTTTTTTTTGCATGTAGAGTAAATACTGGCTGCTTTTGCATGTATCTCACAAATACTGGACAGCTTTGTTTTTACACTGCAATTTACATTTGAATTTGGATCCACCCCTCCCACATATAAATATCTCTGCAGATACAGTAAGTGGTTGCAGGGTTCTATGTACTGTATACACAAAGGGGCTGATTATGAATTGGACACAAAGTGGCTATTTTCGCATTGATGCTGTAGAAGCCTAATTTTGCAGTCATGCAGAGAGATCCACCCGACTCAGAATCAGCCCTAGTGTCGGTATAAAATATCATTTTTTGTTGCGCTTAGTAATCAATCCAACACTAAATAAATAAATAACATTTAATTAAATAAACAATATGTAAAATAAAAGGGCCCGAAATCTGCAATGTATTGACCAATTTCCTGTTCTGCCGACGTTGGGGATACGTGGAAATTCAGCATATTGGAAATAATCAGTTCACCTTGACCGAAAAATGATCGGGATTGGTGAGTCAAAGATTTTTAACATGGTTTTACCCTGACCCTCGCCGATTGGCAAAACGGGGAATATACTCTACCTCTTATTTAGTTTCCATTCTCTGCTCTCTCCTCTTCATTCAGGACATCTTGGTAATCTGTGACTATTATGAATTGGAATATCTAAACGACAGTAATCTCACAATTTCTTCTTCGCGGTCCTTAGGGATCCACAGGGATACCATGGGGATATTATGTTTGGAAGACCAGGCACCAAACAGATAAAGCTTTGACTCCCAGAATACCCCGGGTCCTCCTCCATATATGTAACGGGACTACTCAGGCAGTCCTAAGCTTTTTATTGTTTTATTTTAAGTTTTTTGAGTTTGCAGTACCAAGCGTCTGTATTAAGACGCATGTACTGCGACTCCATCTACCTCCACTGGGCAGCAACATCAGTGATTGTGCTGGTGATTTCGTCGGGTCGTGGCTGAGATTAACTAGCAGCAAGGCTGCAACCTGGACTGCACCGGATGCCTGGGGATGTCAGGTAAGGCGATTCCTCATTTACGGGCAGTCCTTACTTCTGGTGTCAGAGACGCACCAAAAGCCGCTACTGTAAGGACCAGAGATTGTCCGCATCCTTACTACACAAGCCGGTGCCTTATCGTCTGATGCCGGGGATTGGCAGCAGACACAATCTGCTGCCACGAGGCAAGCGTATCCGGCTGGTTAACGCAGTTATTGGGAGGTAGGCACTCCCCTGGCAGCTCCTCCCCCAACCCATACGCAGTCCCTACGAGATTTTTGCGCATCTGAGTTGCTTCTCCTACCCTCCACGTGTATGAAACGCTCACGGTTCCCGCAGTGCCCCCGGTAGCTGTTGGTCTCAGGAGGGTCTGGGTCAGTCTCCCTGTATATCTCTCCTTTGGTTAAGGTATACAGTGCTCTATGTCCTACCATTCCTTTGCGTTGCTGTAGTGGAAGAGCCAATTGTAATTATATTACATGTGCATTGTATGTGACTGTGTACTAGCTGCTGACTGATACTGTTATTTCTACCTGTCAGTTATAACTATCACTGTTATTTCTTTCTGAAGTACTTCACATTCGTTGAGATTTTGTGAAGGCTGTCACATAACTTTGCGATTTTGCCTTTACTTTGAGTATGTCTAAAGATAAAGCAAGAGGGGGAGCCACCTGCACTGGTTTCATGTAAATCATGTAAGGCTTGTGTGTCCTCACAGGACATAAAGGAGGGTTTTTGTGTTGACTGTTATAAAGTGCCACCTTACCAGTCCGGGTTGCCTGTTGTTGGATAAGAGCCATCTTGTAGTCACATTGCATCGTTACCTTTTATATGCTAAGCGTAAAGGGAAACAGGAGCAGGCAGGTTTGATTTTTCACTGCTATTGCTCCATTTGACTCTCAACTACTATGATGGAAGGGGTTAAATTGTACTTCACATTTACTTGTGAAGACTGAGCTACCAGTCCCCCCCCCCTCCTAATTAGTTGGAGACTCTCAGCTGCAGTTGATCATGGAAATGTCTGCTGAAGGGAGATTTGGGCTCTCTCTGAGTATACCTTTCCCCTAGGAACAAGGTATATAACACTGGAATCCTAGCAACTTTTGTGTTTGTATAAGTTGATTCGGTGCCGACTTGTAAGTATTTTTGTATGCATTGCACTTATATCCTATTAATGTGATATTTATATGCATGCAGAGCCTACCAAACTTATGTTTTTAGGTAGTCGATTTTAATGCCTTTTTGCAAATATATTTTATGCATTTAAAAAAAAAACTTTTTGTTTTTCCTAACCCCCAACTACCTGGTGTATAGGGGTTAGAGAGTACTTCGCATTTATTTGCATTAGTGAAAATGGTCACATTGCATTTTTAACCCTACACTGGTTGTAGGTTACTTGCAAGTATTTCCCATGTCTCAGGACAAGGGTAAATATGAGACTTGTCCCTGTGCTGGTTTCATGTAAATCCTGTGCAGCTGGCCTCTCAGGATTTCATACAGGATGGACTGTGGTTTGATTGTTATACACCATAACAGTCAACCTCACCAGCACCTGTTCAGGGGTCACCTTGAATATCCTCCTGGTCTCAGGTTATGACACAGTTAGTGCATCGTGTATCAGCTCCCACTTTGGATTACCCACAGTGATTACAGCCTGCTATGTTGCCTCTTCACATACATCATTTCTGGGATGGAGGGTTATGTCCACTCAGTTCAGAATCTGGTTTTTAGCATCGACCTATCTGCAGATGTTATAAGCATATAGATGGACTGCACCATTCTTTCAGTCCACCCTGTTTTCAGATTCTAACATATCAATTGAGGAAGCAGAGGATGCACTGTTTTCTGACTCTGGGCCTATCTCAGAGAGGATTCATCAGTGAATGTTCATCTCTAGCAGAGACGGTTATTCAATTCTCATTATAGAAGATGAAGTACCGGCTCCTAAACCCTGATAAACCTGGTGTTCAGCACCAGAAGGTGATTTAGGCTGGATTCCCTCAATTTGAACAGCTCATTGAGGTTATGGGGGAAGCATGGAACATTCCAGGTAGACTATTCCAGATTCCAAAAAGACTAGTGTGTTTTTACACTTTCCCACAGGGAGAGTGCATTAAGTGGGAAATCCCCCTCCTTATTGGGGATTCTTACGTGACACCTTCCTAAAGGGTTACTCCCCAGAAGGTTTTTTGCACAACTCCCCGGTTCCTTTAGCTAACAAGGAAGGAGTAAATACTCAGATTTATTCTTGATTCAAAAGCTAAATGGGTATCGCTCTATTCTGAATCTGAAATCTCTCAACAGGTTCATCCATGTACCCAAGTTCCGTATGGAGACCCTACGGTCAATTATGCTGGCAATGGAACCTGGGGATTTCATGGTCCCTGGACATACAGGAGGCATATCTGCATGTACCTATTGCACTATCCACCAAGGTTTTCTGAGTTTCACTGTTAGTTAACAAAATTACCATTGCCATTTGGTCTGTCCACAGCCCCTCGGGTGTTTACGAAGATAATGGCGGTCATAACTGCTCATTTCAGAAGGAGTCAGGATACTGCCATACTTGGATGACCTCCTGATATTGACAGTCTACGGAGGTTTTACAACATCAACTCCAGCTGGACCCTGCCTGTCTACAGGAGCAGGGCTGGATAATCAATTGGAAAGGGTCTTCCCTTTCTCCATGTAGATGGTACATGGGGGGCACTACTGGATTCCCTGGCACAAGAATCTTGCTACCAGTGTACAGGTGTTCGGCTCTACAATTGCGGATGGGCAAGTTTCTCTGAAATCAAAGGGTGTCCATTCACTCAGCAATACAGGTCCTGGGGTCCATGGTATCCACCTTCAACATGGTGGAATATGCCCTGTTACATTCTGGAACTGCAAGAAGTATACAGAGCACTGATCAAGGCACAGGGCTGGCCGGTCCAGATCCAGTCCAACAATGCGACTACAGTGGCCTACCTCAATCATCAGGGATGCACAATGAAGTTATGCAGACATAGAAGAAGTGACAAGGGTTCTGATTTGGGCAGAACGTCATCTTCTGGCCATCTCGGAAATATTCATACCAGGATTGCTAATTTGGGAAGCAGACTTCCTAAGTAGCCAGGACATACAGTACATGCCGGAGAGTGGTCTTTCCATCCGGGAGTGTTTCAATTCATGGTAAATAAATGGGGTCTACCAGAGATAGATCTCATGGCATCATGCCACAACATCAAGGTCCCCTGGTATGGGGCCAAGACTAGAGACCCATCAGCAGCCTTCGTGGATGCACTGGCAGTAAGATGGGACTTCAAGTTGGCGTATCTCTTTCCTCCAATTTCCCTACTCCCAAGAGTTCTCAGGAAATTCAGGCAGAAAGGCAGAGCAGTAATACTGGTGGCTCCGGCTTGGCCCAGACTTCACTGGTTCACCGACATACAGAATCTGATGGTAGACAGTCCATATCTTTTCCTCTGTGGCAGGATCTGCTAACGCAGGATACCTGCCGACATCTGGACTTGCCCAGTCTGACTTTGATGGCGTGGGTCTTGAATCTTCCATCTTAAAAGCTAAGGGATTTTCCAGTTCTGTAATTCAATCGATGCTTAGAGCACGAAAGCCTGTTTCTGCCCGCATCTATTACAGAATTTGGCATTCTTTTGGTCAATGGTTTTCTCATAAGGAATATGATCCTAGGGTGCTCAGGATCTCCGGGATACTGGCTTTTCTGCAGACAGGGTTAGTCAATGGTCTCTGCCTGACCACTTTGACAGTGCAGGTTAGTGCAATGTTAAGTCTGGTTCCAGAAGAAGATTGCTTCATTACCAGATGTTAGAATTGTTTTCCAAGGAGTTCTGTGAGCTCAGCCTCCATTTGTTCCACCGATAGTAGCGTGGGATTTGTCTTTGGTTCTTAAGGGGTCACAGGTTTCCCCATTTGAACCTTTAAACTCTGTAGATTTGAAATGGTTGACAGCAAAGACACTTTTTCTTCTTGCTATCTCCTCTGTTCGCAGAGTCTCCGATTTGGCAGCGCTCTCTTATCGCTCCCCATTTTTGATTTTTTTTTTCCAGGAAAAAGCTGTTTTTCGTACAATGGAGGGTTACCTTCCTAAGGTAGTATCCCGTTTTCATGTAAATGAAGAAATTGTTGTTCCAGCTTTTCAGGCTCCAGACCTTTCTGTAGGTGAAGCCTCCATAGATATAGTTCGTGCTCTCTGTATTTATGTGGAGCGTGCAAACTGTGTTAAAAAATCAGATTCTCTTTTTGTATTATATGGTTTTCACAAATGAGGATGGCCAGCTAATAAGCAGACTCTCTCTCTAATACGACTCTAATACGCATGACTCTCTCTCAGGTGTACACACAGCCTGATCTTCCTGTCCCAAGCACGGTGACAGCACATTCTACTCGGTCTGTAGGGCCAACGTGGGCATTCAGTCATAGTGCCTCTGCTGAACAATTGTGCAAGGCTGCCACGTGGTTTTCTGTCCACACTTTTCTTAGGCTTTATGCCTTTGATACTTTTGCCTCCCAAGATGCTTCCTTTGGGCAACACATTCTCCTTTCTGCTCAGGAGCCTCCCCCACCCTAAGGGAACTGCTTTAGGACATCCTCATGGTATCCCTGTGGATCCCTATGGACCCCTAAGAGGAAATATAGTTATGGTAGACTTGCCTAGTTTACTCCTTTTCTTCGAGGTCAATAGGGTCCACAGGGCACCCACCCTGACACACCTGGCTTCATTGGGTGATTTTCTTTCGGTCACAGATTCCCTCATCTTCTGTAAGAGCATTTCTGGGGTACGATTGTTCTTCCTTCTCCTATTTCCTTCTCCTGCCTTTAGGCTTGTTAACTAAACTGAAGTCCTATGGCTAGGGGCAGGGTATATATGGAGGAGGACCCAGGGAATTCTAGTAGCCAAATCTTTAACTTTTTGGTACCTGGTCTTCCAACCATAATATCCCCATGGTATCCCTGTGGACCTTGAAGAAAAGGAGTTATCTAGAGAAGTCTACCATAACACTATATATACCAGTTCTGGGGTAAACTGCTTAGATTTTATATCTCCAAATGTACACACTTAGGGACAGAGTCTGAGTTGCATAAGTTGGGTGCAATGACTCGCATTGTGGACACTGAACTAAGGGCCTCATTCAGCAAGGATCGCTATTGCTAAAGTGTATGCAGAAATGTGATTCAGGCACCACTGCGATCATGGAGACATGTAGAGCCATCGTAGAATGATTGACAGGCCGTGAGAGTTTGGGGGGTAGTGCGGGGGGTGGTTGCAGAAATGCAGACAGTATCTGTCCACTTGAACACCATTACATGGGCGTGCTTAAATTGGCCTATGCGTTTGCATACGCAACTTGAGTACTCACTGTGTGCTACGAGGTTAGCAATTTAGAAGATCATGGCTGCTGTAATTCTGTGTTAGGGGTCAACGGTACTCGATGTTTCCGATGTTGGAGGAGGGTTGCAAGGTATTTTGGATGTGAGAGAGGGGAAGTGGGCGTCTGCATGTTGTCCGCGTGACTGCTTTGTGATTACATGCATTAGCATACTTTCGCAGCAGACCTGCGTGCGCAATTGCATCAGCGATTCTTGCTGAACGAGGCCCTAAACGCATAGATTTGCCAAGTGGCATGACCAACCCATCCTCATCCATAAGCTTAGTTTCATAGCCATCATTTTCAGCACACCTGCACTAGTCCTATCCTTTGTGCAATATATTTGTCTGAAATGCTCAGTGCTTCTGTGAATAATAAGATTGGCTGATTGGCTAAAAGTTTTTAAAATCGTGCCCACTTCAATACTGAGTATACATGGACAAACAGGAATTTTACATACCTAAGTCCAAAGTGGGAAGTGCAGGGGTGTGACAACGAGATTCGAGTCATTGTGCTGTGGGGGCGTTGGCATCAAGCCCACACCCACTTCCCCACTTGGGCAGGTACACAGGATCCAGGAGGGTGGTCTATTCTCCTGTGAGTCAAGGAAAACTTACCAACATTCACGAATTTCTCATACATTACGGGACAGTAGGCCACTTGCATGAACTGCAGCATCACTTATACCTGTAGTTCAATCTGATTATGTGCCATTAAGTACAGTTACAATAAATGAATTTATGAAAGATTTAAATAACTATTCATATACAGCTAGCGGCGGGTCACGGCAGAGCTTGCTAGCAGCGATGCTGGGGCCTGGACTGCAACATGAGGTACGGGGACGTCAGGTAAGGAGATTCCTTTCTTACGAGGAATCGCGTGCGGCCTTCCTTGCTTCCAGCGCTGGAGAGGCCTGGAAGCCGCTGCAGTGAGGGCCCAGTGTGTCCGCTCCCTCACTGGACTACCGGGGCCTGACACCAGGGATCGGCAGCAGACGCTTATGCTGCCATGAGGCCAGCATACCCGGTCGGTTGATTCAGCTTAGAGGAGGTAGACTCTCCACCAGCAGCTCCTCCCCCAACCCAAACGCAGATCCATCAAAGGTTTTCGCACATCTGGGTCACTCCTCCTACTCTCCTCGTGTAAATGAGATGCTCATAGTCCACTATCGGTGCTCTGCTGAAGCGATTTGGTCTCAGGTGGTTTTTGGCTCAGTCTCCCTGTATACCTCTCCCTCGGGTTAGGTATATGGTGCTCTATATTCTACCAAGCCTTGTGTTTGAGTAGTTGATTCAGAGTCTATTGCAACTAAATTACATATGCATTTTTATTATGGAATATGCAAAAGGGAAACAGGAGGCTGAGGCCTCTGTGCTGGTTACAGGTAAATTCTGTTTGGCAGGCTTGTCCACTCAGAACTTTATACAGGATAGTTGGTGTGCTGTCTCCTTGTCCCAGGTGATGATGCAGCTAGCGGAACTCCTACACTGCCTCCTCTAATGGGATAATCACAGCATGCTGTTTCTTCTTCAGGGTCCATATGGATAGTTGATTCAGCACCCATTGCAACTAAATTGCATATGCATTGTATGTGACTGCTAGCTGCTGTGTTGAAACTGCCTTTTATTTCTGACTGTCAGTTATAGCCATCACTGTTTTTCTCCTCATCCCTCTGTGCAGGAGTTTTATTATACTTCACATTGAATTATTTGTGAAGGTTGTCACATTACATTGTTACCTTTTGAATATGTCAATAATAAAGGCTATCAGGAGGAGGGGGTCCTTTTGTTTAGATCTCATGTAAAGCTTGTTTAGCGGGCTTGACATATCAGGACTTGATTAAGGATGGTTTGTGAGCTGTCTTTTATAAAGAGCCACCTCACCAGTCCCTGTACAAGAGCCATCTTGGGTGTTTCCCTTGTCTCAGGTTATGAAGCAGTTTGTGAATCGTATGGCTACTCCCATAATGTCTCCTTGTATGAGGTACCCACAGCATGCTATGTTTACATCTCCTATACATCCTTCCTGGATGGATGCTTATGCCCACTCATGTCAGAGTAGGGCTCAGTCAGCGGTTGCAAGCATACCCGTAGTTACTAAAGTGCCTAAATGCAAGTTACATACTCCAGGCAGTCTAGTTTTTGCAAGTTGTCCTTCGATAACTAGGCTGCCTGGAGTAAGACTGTTCCTTTGCTCGTCCCAGAGGACGAAAAGACCGAACAGAAAACTGCCTAGACTTCAATGTAGCCGTAGATAGCAGAACTACAGATTTTGAAGCTGCCAGAATAGTTATTATCTTATCTAACTCTGCTCCAAAAAGTATATTTCCATAAAAAGGTAGTTTCCAGAGTCGTCTTTGATCCTTATCAGCTTTCCAGGATGTTAACCCAAGGACCCTACTGATGCTTTAGAAGCTAAACTTCCAGCATCTATTGCAACTCCTCCCAAATAGGAGGCCGCTTCCCGTATGTGAGAGATATACTTCATCTGTTCTCTGGTAGCATCTGGTAGAGTCCTCCAATGCCCCCGTCCATTCCTCAACAGCTTTAGTTACCCAGGCTCCAGCCATAGCTGGACGAGTAGCGGCTCCCGAGGATGGAAATATTGCCTTAAGACATGTATCAATTTTTCTATCTGTAGAATCCTTGAGAGAAGATGCTGATAGAATAGACAACGTAACATTTCTGACTCCGTGCGTCCTACTGTGGATGCTCATGTGACGCACTCAGTCAGAAATGCTACGTTGTCTATTCTGGGAACTGAAGTCTTAACTGTTTGGTGCCTGGATCACTCCAACCACATTTCCCCATGGTATCCCTGTGGACCTCAAAGAAAAATAGAGTTAACACAGGTAAGTCTACCATAATTCTTATTTTTGTTAAAAACTTTAAATGAAACTACATTCCCAATACCAGAACTAACCCAGACCATACCCAAAGTACTATAAAAGGCCCATTAGCCAAAGTTGACATTATTTGAATCCTGCCCCTAAACCTAGATCTGGGGGGTACCAAGATAGTCTTGTGGGTTTATAAACTGCCATTTATTAAAGGCAAAACCACAATTTTTCAAACCCCAACTACAAACCCCCCCTCTACAAATCGCTGAGCCAACTTTTCCTAGCAGAGCACCAGACTTATCGGAGGGCATGTATGAAATTAGCAGACAAACAGCTGGAACACAAGAGGTTGTGACAGGTGAGATGGCTTAATTGCAAAAGTACCACAATCCCCTCCCATTCTGTATTAAAATAAGATAACAAAAATGTCTTAATATAGTGCCCCTATAAAATTATAGTACCCCCTTTTATATTACTAATAAATAATGGTGCTCTATATTATTAAATAGTGTATCTCCATTATTATATGAAGAGTGTAGCCTTCTATTATCTTGATAATAAATCACTGTGCCTCATAATTTAAAATTTGTTCTTATTGCTTAGAAAATGTTTCTGTAGTGTAGAGGTACCCCTATATTACGGACCTTTCATTTTCTACTAACCTGATCCAACGTAATACACAGGGACTTCATAAAAAAAAAAAAAAATCACACTTACCTGCACGGTAAGGGGTAGATTTACTAGCCAGCATGGATTTAAAAAAACAGCAATAGAACAATCCTGATGTAACATTTATTTCTATTGCCATTTTAAACCATTGGTCAAAGCAGCCAATGATCATTTGCTTTGAAAACACTCTCTGGTTAGTTAAGGGCCCATACACTACTGACGGATCACCACGTTCCTGCAATCCGGCATTGTAGGATCGGTGAAATCCAACCTGTTAGATTTCACCGATTTGCCGATCACGATCAAAATATGATTGTGATTTCTACATCAGTGAAATTTAACATTGAGAATTTCGCCGATCCTCCGGCAGATTGCGGAACATCGATGGCTGCAGATTGGCATTTCTGAGCTGATGGATCGGTTTCTGATCCGATCGCGCAACCGGTCGGTAGGTGTATGGGGGTTTAAATATTACAAGACTCCCCATATAAAAATAGACGTTTGTGTTTCAGCATTATTTTATGAATTTATACACGCACAGATTTGCTTGTGTACATTCACAATCCAAACAGTGAACCCTTAGAAAAACAAATCCAGAATTGACAGATTGTGTAAATTGTATTAATAAATGTAATTTATTTGAAAGTAACCAATAACACAAATGATTAAAATTTAAACATGAACTTCATTAATAAGGACTGTGACAAGCAGATAATGAGGACAGATTATTGAAGCTTCAGGTACAAACCATCTGTAGCAACATTAAAAATAAGTTTATGAGCTGTGAAAAGTTGCAGCGTTCTGTATCTTACATTAAATATTGGAAACGTATGCTTTTGCTTAGAAAAATATGGATGTTTTCATGAGGTTTCATTTCCATCTTGACATAGTTTCGCTATAACGCAGTTTGTCAGAAATTGCTTTTGGTGGATGGAAATAGATTTTAGGCCAGGTCACAACTACTAAACAGTCATTGCTCTTCATGTGTGGTAGCAAAATGGAGACAGATAAGAATCTGGAACTTTCAACTATTCTTCTCCGACAAGCCATAAAGAAGAGTTAGCTTTACTTTTGTTGTTGGCAGAAAAATACATTTCACTTTTTTTCCTCTCATAATAAAATAAGCATTTAAAGGTCTTTAGTAAAAATTTTATTTGTAAACTGTTGCTTTAAAGGACAAAACTTTACACAAATATTCAGCCTCCCTGCAGCGCCAGACGGACAAAGGGTCTGAGCGCTACAGGGGTGAAAGTGATTTTGTTTTTATTCATCTGGTGAGCTATGAAGACACACAAAAGGCGTGAAAGCTGAAACCACATTGGGTACAGAAGTGGTGGCCACTCAGCACTGCAGTGACCTTCGAGGTGAAGAATGAAGGGTTAAAGGTCACTTTCACCATAGAGTGCTGTAGAAAAAGACATGTAGTCCAGGGCCCCTGGGACGGTGTCATGTCCGATGTATGGTGCCATCCTAGCAATACAATATTCTGCTTGATCAGGGGGAAGTTCCCGACGCAGCTCATCAGCAGTGATGTAATTCTGCAGGAAAGAAAGACAATTCATTTGTCGATAACAGGTGTTTGCACATTTTCCCCACTTCAGCTATGAAGACATCACAAGAGGATTGTATATGCTTCATAGCCAACATTATCAGTGATCAAACTATTCTACAGCCAATGTTATATAAAGGGTAATCATTTCACCTTTATGCATCTAAATAGATCCATTAAAAAAAAATCTTAGTGCTATGTATATGGAAATCAGAAAACCTGCTCTGCTCCTGCTGAATCTTTGCTGCTATTGGGAAAAAAAAGTACTCAAGGTCCCCTTAGTACAGTGACAAATACAAATACAATACTATAATTCCCTAGCACTAAATTATTCAGATAATAAAGCCTCTTCTTAAGTAAATGATTAAACAAAGGTGAAAAATAAAATAAAATGGCAAAAAAACATTCATAACCAGAGTAAAACATTTGTTTAAAAACCAGCTTGGTATAAACTATTATTGGTATTTCCATTTAGAAATGCTTGTGGTAAATGTCAGTCCGTCTGAGGGCAGGGTAGTGAAATCCCTCCTGCCTTGTGCTGGCACGCTATTTGATATTAGCGTCTGGCTTAATGTTAGTATAGTACAAAGGACCTGATTCACTAGGGAATGCAATAGTGATTACGCACGCAGTTCAACTGCGATAGTATGCAAATAAATTACGATCGCAATGCCGCCTCCGCTGCACTACATAAGGACACCCACGTTACCTTACACACATCTGTAATGTTTAGCAAGACTGAAACTATCGGTACAATCGAGTACCATCGCAACCTCACGCACGCTTGCACAAGCTCTGACCTTACTCAGAAATTGCTAACTTCCACGCACGCTATCAAGCCTCAGGCTGCGTAGGGCATCGCAGTGGCTAATTTATGCACGCCCATGCAACGGTGTTCAAACACACTGGCACGCCTGCGTTCAGCCAACCACCCCCAAGCCCCCCGTTACCACCCATAAACAGCACTTCCTGTCAATCACTCTGTGATGGTAGTCACTGCAGTCGCAGTCCCGATCGCAAGGGATAGTTCACACACAGCGATGCATACGCAGTACGCAACAATCGGCTGATTGCATGCGTATTAGCCAGGGCCAGATTAATAATGGGGCTGATGGAGCTACAGCTTCAGGCCCACCATCAGAATAGGCCCACAGCCATCTGGTGTGTGTGCGCTGCTGTAGACAGGATTTAGTTTTTTCCTTCTACAGCAGCCTGAGGGCCCACTTCCTCCCCCCCTGGCCGCGCACCCTCCCCGCTCAGCCGCGCACCCCTCCCTCCTCCCTGGCCGTGGCTCCAGTGCATAAACATTATTGCTGTGCATTGGAGGGCTGGGGTTCACTAGTCTGCCCAGCGGCGCTAACACTCAGAGACTCGCTGGCAGCGGCACCACCTCTGCCTGCGGGTCACGTGACATCACTGACCGTGACGTCACATATGTGTAGCGCCCGCCGACACTACCGCAGCCTCACGCAGCCTGTCCCTGCACCGACGACCGACCTCCAGCAGCATAGGCTTAGCTTCAGACACAGCACCTCTGTGATCCAATCTGGTAACAGCAGCAGCACTGCGGGGTGTGAACCTCTGAGTCCCCCAAGGAGAGGTGCTTATATATGTATTATATTTGTATTATATATATATATATATATATATATATATATGTATTTGGTACACATAGTGCCTCAAAAATTATCTAAATAATTAGTATATATTAAACCATATGTATCTCAGTACATGGTTAAAATAAAAACATTTTCTATACTAAATAATTCATAAAACATTGGATCATACTTATAAACACCAAAGTAGTTAAATTTGATAAAACACCACTGGCACTATTGATGTACAAGCACATATATTAATAGATACAACAATTTTTAACTAAATAACCATTACATTTCCGTATTAGGCAGAATTCTCATGTCGCTGTCCGTATTCTACTGTATGGACATAATTCATGTGTAGCGGTATCGGTGATACCAGCAATGCTGGACACATCCTGATGTGATAGTCTTTTGTTGCAGCTTTTGAGACTATGCAGATTTTAAGTGCAAGTGCTTATGGGAGGTGCTGTGTGGTGGCTGTTTCCTTCCTTGTCCATGTGCTGGCTAATTAAATCAAGCGGTATGTGCAGTAATAGGATGTACATAACTTTTCATGGATGGAGTGCCGGGCACCGGTGCTGTATTGTGAAGCGCTTCCGGTTCTTACCTATATTGCTACAGGTTGAGCTCTTGTCAGCAGCATCTCGCGGCAGCTGTCAGAGTGCTATGCGGGTCACCGGAGGTCCGTGCACTTCCCTGATTGCAGGTGGGGATGTGTATTCAACACATTTCACTTGGCATGTGACGCTGTGCAGGGCCGTAGGGAGGGCGATGCGTTCGGTGCCTACACACAGGGCGGAATCTACGAAGGTCACCGGCCGCAGACTGCCCGGCTCCAGAGGTCTCAATAAAGAGACTTCCTGCAGTGCTGAGCAAAATACCTGCCCTCCACCAACCCCTGGCGGAAGTGGTATCAGGGAGAGGGGAGGGGCGGGGGGAGTGAGAGGGGTGGGAGTGCAGCACAGGACAAACTGCCATCCTGATACGGCACCGACACTGTGCTTCATCAGGGACTGTTGTGTATATGTGTGTGTATGTGTGTGTATGTGTATGTGTGTGTGGAAATTGCTGTTTCCGCAATGTTCAAGGACAGTATTAAGTATGTCTCAGATGTACCGAGGAGAGCATGAGATGTCTCTGTTCACCAGCTCCCGCAGTAGCCATCCCCACCTACTATGGGGCTGCGCTGCCATAGAGGGATCTTGTAATCCCTCTCTGGTGGGCTACAGGATGTTCAAAAATGGTTTGTGGCTTTTGCCAAATGAGGAAAGCAGGAGATACAGTGACAGAGATGTATCCTGCTTTCTATCCGCCTGCTCACGCAGCATCAATCTACATAGTTTTCTATGGGGACAGTATATAACAAGATCTGTAAAGCACTGCGTTGTGGATGTTGCCTGCTTGGGCTAACGCCATGTTCACCTGCTATGGGGCTGCCCTGCCAGAGAGGCATTCTGCAATCCCTCTCTGGTGGGCTGTAGGACGTCCCAAAGAGCTTCACATACACAACTTACTTCTTCTATCTTCTGCACCCTTGCGGCTACTGCGCATGTGCAGCTTTCCAGTAGCCGCAAGGGGGTCCGTAGATAGAAGTAAAGTGATTGCAGATAAGTTCACTTTATTTCTTCCTGATAGCCGGGACAGGTTCTTATCGAAGGACAAGCCTCATATTTTAATAGATATGTCCCTATAGCTATTAGTCTTTTTGGCATATTACAGTACAGTCACATTAACAATGGGTGTTTCCATTTGTTCATTTGTAGGCTATCACATTAGAGAAGAGGGGAGGAAGATTGTGTTTTTAAAGGTAGGCGCTAGTCACCCCTTCAGCACAGGACATCCCCTTGCAACAGTGGTCACACACACTATTAAATTAGTCACACTCTCATGGTGCTGGTCACAAACCTTGCAGCGGAACACAATAGGCCCTTCATAAATTTCAGCTCCAGGCCCATGTGGACCTTAATCTGGCACTGGTATTAGCAACTGCCTTCCTTGCTGAATCAGGCCCAAAGTCCATTATTAAGACTTTATTTGAAAACACGTGGATTTTTGCATCGAGTTCAGGATGCCCTGGGAGGCAGCACCAGCCACCACTGCAATCTCCATTTGCCTGGCGCCCGCTGCTAGGTATTTTAGTAGCTGTGCGCCCAGCTCCTTCTCTGCAGCTCTGACTCTGAGCCTGGTTACAGATTTGTTAGCCGGGTGAGCGCTGCACTAATGTGTGGCGTAACGTGAATAAGGGACACTTGTGTGGAGTAACATGAGTAAGGTTGCATTACTGTTTGGGTTAATTTGAATTGTGTGGCTAGAGTTCATTCTATCATACTATTGTGTGGCTAGTGTTCATTCTAGGTCCAGCGCTGGACCTAGAAAGGGGCACTCTTACGTGTGCCGAAAAGGGAGCATGGCAACGAGAAAAGGGCGCATGTCTTTAAGGCGCCCCCTTTTCATCACTCTTGGGGGAGCATGCCGGGCTGCCCCCAAGCGCTCCTGTCTTATTGAATAGGCGCATGCGCCTGGCATCCATTCACCTGAAGGCTGTTTTAAAGGGGCTCTGCCAAGAGGGGCAGGGCGCATTCCACCCTTTAGAAATTGGGCAGGGCACAGCGTCCAACAGTCTAGCGGGAACGCTAGTGTGGCCACTCCCCTTCCCCACAAGACCAAATGCTGCCCCTATTTAAAATATAGGAGAGGGAGGGGTTGCCGTTGCTCTTTCCGGCACAGGACACCAAAATGTACAGTTCTGGCTCTGGCGCATAGGCTGGTGGTGTGTGTGTTTAGGGGAGGGGACCTGAGAGTGGCAGTGTGAGGAATGGGTATGAAATACCGCCGACCGCATGGCCGGCGGTTCGATTCCCGTCAGCGGTAGCCCGACATCAGCAGAGTTCCAAGCAGCGGAAGCCCGACAGCGCTGGAAATCCCGATCGTGGATAGGTGAGTATATACTAACCTAACCCTCCTAACCCTAACCCTCCTTAGGGGTGCCTAACCCTAACTTCCCCCCAAGTGCCTAACCCTAACCACCCCCTTCCCCGCTGCCTAAACCTAAGTCCCCCGGGGGGTGCCTAACCCTAAGTCCCCCCAGGGAGCCCTAAACCTAACCCTCCCCCCCGTGGTTGTCCGCTCGCGGCGCCCGGCATCACTACGTACGGGATGCCGGGCGCCGGTCTCCTGGCGTCGGGGAAATGTGGGCGTCTACATCTAGACGCCCAGCATTTCACCCTTGCCGGGATATGACAGTCGGGAAGCCGGCTGCCGGTATTTAGGCAGTCGGCTTCCCGATTGCATACCCAGTGTGATGATGGTAAATTATATACAAGTCTTTGTTAGATATGATGATGTGTTATCTGCTAGCAAACATCTCCTCACTTCTAAAAATGCATGTAGCTTTCACCAATTATTTTGTATGATGCTGCTGGGTAATCTGTCAGTCTAAAGCAATTTATAATTCGCTCAGCACAGGGGCGTCTTAAGAGAGGAGGAGGGCCCGTGTGCACTCCCTGTGCGGGGCTCCCTCTTCTGTCCCCGATGGCCGGCAGTCGGCTGACCAGGCACTGGAGCATTAGTAGACTCCGGGCACTAGAGTGTGCCTGGAGTCTACTGCGCATGTGCAAAACTCTGTAAAAATGGGCGCAGCGGCCATTTTCCGGTGTTCTGAGCAGCGCCGACACCCGACATCGGACAGGTGAGTTTAAATCAATATGGGTGCAGGGTGTGCGGTGTGGGGCCCTGC
Source organism: Taudactylus pleione (assembly GCA_031769625.1). Lineage (NCBI taxonomy): Eukaryota > Metazoa > Chordata > Amphibia > Anura > Myobatrachidae > Taudactylus > Taudactylus pleione. The sequence goes on along the minus strand of JAUIMM010000706.1, from coordinate 16,743,100 downwards.
ACCCATTATAGATACGCCACTGGCTCAGCAGCAGTACATATAGTTTTATATCAGGGGTTCTCAACCCCAGTCCTCAAGTATCACCAACAAGTCATGTTATGTGGATGTCTAGAAGGGTTGGGTAATGGGCGATCAGAATACAGACAGTGGCATCCCGGCGGTCAGAATACCGACACTCGTAGGTAAGCACTGCTAAAGCTAACCTCTACCCATCCCGATGCCTGAACCTAACCTTCCCCCCCAAGTGTCTGGACCTAACCTCCCCCTCCCCACACCCTAAACCTAACACTCCCATCTTAGTGCCTAACACTTACCTTTGGGATGCCGGCGGTCAGAATACTGGAGCCGGGATACCGTTGCTGGCATTTAGACCGTTGGCATCCCACACGCAGGCATGCTGACTACATCCCGTCTATAATCCTGCACAGGTGAGTTACTCTATTTTGCTGGGTCAGTAATTATCCTGCCTGCTTCACAGACAGCAAGCCTCAAACATGACCTGTTGGGGAAACTTGAGGGCTGAGGTTGAGAACCATTGTATTGGATCATGTATGAGAAGGGCAAAACTGAAACCTTTTCACCTTTATGCATCTAAATAGATCCGTTAAAAAAAATCTTAGTGCTATGTATATGGAAATCAGAAAACCTGCTCTGCTCCTGCTGAATCTTTGCTGCTATTGGGAAAAAAAGTACTCAAGGTCCCCTTAGTACAGTGGCAAATATAAATAAAACAGTATAATTCCCTAGCACTAAATTATTCAGATAATAAAGCCTCTTCTTAAGTAAATGATTAAACAAAGGTGAAAAATAAAATGGCATAAAAACATTCATAACCAGAGTAAAACATTTGTTTAAAAACCGGCTTGGTATAAACTATTATTGGTATTTCCATTTAGAAATGCTTGTGGTAAATGCGTGTAGTCTGCGTACCGTAACCCGATCGCACAGGCTAGTTTGCGCATGCGCAGTGCGACTACATCGGCCAAGTGCGTGCATTCCTTGCTGAATCAGGCCCATACTCCTCTTCCTCCTTATTCCACCAACCAGCATACCACCAGGCATATTCTCTTATCCTAATATTGGTCATTAGCAGCTGTGCAATAAAGTGTATTAATGCTATTACACATGACTTTAGACTGCCATCCTCTCTTTAATACCAGTTTCTACCTTTGTTTTAAGTTGCAAATACAGTGCACCCACATTTTAAATCTCTTCAACAGAAACGTAATTAAGCATATATTTAACACTATGTACCATGTGATATAGATTAATAAATCTGTTTTTTTTTTTATGTGTGTCTGCATGTGGGGAAATTAATTGCTACCTCTAAAGCAAGTGCACACAAAGTGCCACTGTGTAACATAACATTTATCTAGGACTTGCCTATAATAGTGCCCATTACATGTGTGTACTGCAATGCACAGGACCCATACTACCTGGGGCAGGTAGGAAGAGTGCTAGCACCAACAAGCGTACCTTAAATGCACGCATCTGCTGTAGAACTACAGATCTCAGCAAGGTAGCACCTCTTATTGTGTTTAAATTAGGGTGTGCAGCCCAACCCCCCCCCCCCCCTTTTTTCTGTGTATTTAAGGTACACTTGTTGGTGCTAGCACTCCTCCCACGTGCCTCAGGTGATTTGAATTAATATTTTACCTTGCATTGCAGTACATACATGTAATGGGCACTATTATAGGTAAGTCCTAGATACATTTATACAATGTGGTAGTATTAGGGATGTCAGGGACCCACCTGATGAGGTCACCTTGATGTGGTAGGTGGGCAAACATCTTTGGCCAAATATGTACTACGAACCTCAATTTAAGACCATGTTTATTGATAGTTTATTATATATATATTGTGATATTCAGTGTTCTTAGTGCTTAGAGTGTGCATCTGCTTTCCCCCCTTCTATTTCTGCTGTAGAACTACAGATCTCAGCAAGGTAGCACCTCTTATTGTGTTTAAATTAGGATGTGCAGCCCAACCGACCCCCCCCCCCAGCCAGAACTACATTGTAAGTTTGTATAATGAAACATCTCAATAAAGCTTACATTTTCAAATTTGCAGGTTTAAGTTCGCAGAATAGAATGAGAAATACAAACGTATTCCATGAATAATAGCAAGAGGAGGAGTATGTACAAACCTTATCGCCAGCAAGAACCTTAAAAGAGGACATAACTTGGTCAGCGGTGTCTGTGTCTGCAGTCTCACGAGACATGAAGTCAATGAAGGCTTGAAATGTTACCACTCCTAGTCTGTTTGGATCTACAATACCCATTATGCGGACAAATTCTGCTTCACCCTACAAAGGAAAACAATGAGGAATCTTTAATTACTGCAGATTAATGATGGCAAGACACAGTCATAATGTAAAGCTAAAGAATGATCATGTAGTACTATTATTTAAAGGCATTGGACGACCTCCAAGCTCTAAAATAGGCGACTGTACGTGATCAGGATACACCCGAATAAAATGCTGCATTCTGGAGTAAAATGATCAGCACAAATGGGGACGGGGGCGGGAGATTGTACCACAGCACTGATAAGCCAGCGCTCCCATCCTCCGGGTACCAGAATGCCTGCTCCTTACTAACTCTTTCGGGACGATCCATATCATTTACAGTAACAGCTTTTATTTAATTTCCTTTGAATCAAGCATATTATTATTTATTTACTCAGAGAAGTGCTAGAGCGATCTCTATGTATAGTAAGCACATAAACAGCTGTACTGCAGGAGCAGACGCTTCTAGAAACACAATATACATGGCAGTCCTCTCAGTCTATGCTTTACACCATGCATATCCGCATACTAAAAGACTGGTATAAATGTACATTGTTATTATATTGTAGCTGTACCTTATGAACTCCTTATGTATGCATTTCCATTAAAAAAAAAAAAAAAGAAGAATTCATGCAAATAGTACAAACTTGGAAACACTGGGGGCTTTATGTAAACTGTACAGAATGGTCCTGTAACCAACAGCAACCAAGAACGCACTTACTTTCAATTTCCAAAGTGTAAGTGTAGTAGAATGTGATTGGTTGCATAGTTACCTGCGCACCATTGGTGTTCTGCATTATACTGGACCATATAGAGCAGGTACAATACTATGTAGCCCAGGCACTTATTTGCTATTTACCACCATTGTTGGGCTGCTTTTCCCATAGTGTTTATAAGTTTATGTCATCACATGGTGAAGGAGGAAACCATAGTCATGTGGAGAGAACCATTTTACACTGATCTCTCAATTAACACTGCACAAAACATATTGCATGAACAATCAAGTGAATAAAACGTGTTTCATATTAATGAGTTATTACTGTAAAAGTTTAGATTAATATTTAAAATTAAGGTTATTTTTATTATTTTCTTTGCACAGGAACACATGGGTCTATTTACTAAGCCTTGGATGGAAATAAAGTGAACAGACATAAGGTACCAGCCAATCAGCTCCTGTCATTTTTCAAACACAGCCTGTGACACGGCAGTTAGGAGCTGATTGGCTGGTACCTTATCTCCATTCACTTTATCTCCATCCAAGTCTTAGTAAATAGACCCCTTAATCACAATTTGGGCCATAAACTGTACCAGTGAAAACCAGTAATCCTTATACAAAACTAAGGAGTCAATTTAACTGCAGATGGTGCCCGCAATGTGCCAATGCTACGCCCGCAACAGCACACCAACACCCCAATTTTGCCCATAATCACTTACTTTTGTTGGTGCCTCATAGGAGTGCCTATTCAAAAAATTATCTCGGGCTGACATAAGTGCGGCATGTGTGTGTACTAGAGCATCGCTACCAATTGCATTGTTCCCTAAGTGTATAAGTTACATTCTACTGAAAGCTGCTAGATGGCTCCACAGCTCATTACTGATCTGGGTACCATTTACAGACAGTTACTTCTCTGCAGTCTTTGCTAAAGTTCATTGTACGGATATATATGGAGTGACCACAGCACAGTGAAACAAACATTTTAAAATGCTCAATCTTAAAATGCACATATGGGATTGATCATGTTAAGTTTTGCATAATTTTGCCTAAAAATTTTAAGAAAATGAAAAAGGTCTATAAACCGGTACATACCATGCATGCTATAACAGATGCACAATATAGGATTAACCAATATGTGTGCTCTTGCCCACACTATCTAGTTCTGTTCATGGCATTTCCCATGATAAAGTAATGATCGCACCCCCTATACATTTTTTAAACAATTGTGTCCTATGGCATAACCTAATGACCAAAAAATAAGCAGCACAAAGTGGTCTTTCTGGATCCAATTTCTGAACTCTTCCTCCATATAAAGATGCCTGGAAGTTATGTCTATATTTCCTTTAAGTTGCTGAAGGATGAATAAAACCGCACGTACTTCTCAACTAAGACAATAACTCATCATGGTTGGGTATAAGTTTCCTCCTCAGTCCTATCATGGTCAGCTACGTTCTTACAGCATCATACAGTAGAAGCAGGTATTACTTTACCATATTGTAACCCATGGAGATAAGACAGGCCCGGAAATCATCACTATCCAGCATACCGGTCTTCTTCTGCAGGACGAGCAGTGATGGAAAGGACAGAACACAGACAGGTGCAATATGGAGATCAGAAACAGGAGTCAGAGGAGGAAAGTGGTGGCAGAATGCATAGAAATAGTAGAAAATATTCAAATAGTAATAAGAAATACAGTCAAAAGCAGAATCAGATGTTTTAAAGAAGTTTGAAAGTGGTAATGAGGAGGAATGAAGAGAGGGATGTAAGATTGATGTGGAGAAAATAATAAACACACAGACAACATTAAGGAAATAGGGAAAAAACAGACATTATTTCTACTGGATATGCAGTAAAGCAACACTAGTCTGCAGTACCTGGGGAAGCAAAAGTCACATTATTACCCAGCACTTGTCTGAACTTATAGACAGAGTAGTTTTCTGTACCTGAGGATCGTTTCCAATATCGTAACCCAAGCTGATGAGACAGGCCTTAAATTCCTCTGGGCCAAGCGTGCCGGAGTGCTCCTTGTTACAGAAAGTGACCGTTCAGGTGTCCGGGGCATGCATAATAAGTGATAGAGTGAGGGCACAGAGATGGCAAGAAAGGGTGGCAGGATTGTGAATGAAGGGTCATGCAGAATAAAGCAGGAAGTGACATGCACGGGGTAGGGGAAAAAAAGAAAAGAAAAATAGTTATAATTAATATTTGTGACAAGGATGTATTTAACAGTGGAAGGTTTAGGACTCACGCGCATTGGTTATTCTCTACACATTGTCTCACCAAATGAGTTCCATTCTATTTACCTGACACTGAACAGAGGAATTTTGCACCAAAGAGGGCTTGCAATATCCCTATGGCGATCACAGGGGCAATACGCATGGACATTCTGGGGGAAAGCAGGATGAAGCATAGGTGTTGCTATTCCCCTTCCCTTCATTTACACTGGGTCACACATTTCTCTAATAATCCATATGCACTGCCCTGGTGCCCCCACATGATATATCCCATTCTAAGGACTTGTGAAAAGCTCAGACAGAGTAACCGGTGTGCATGTAAGGGGCAAAACTGATCATTTCTGAGAACACAGATGAGAACAATCTTGGTGCCTGGCAGTGTGTTATTGAGCTTGTCCCTCCACGAAAAAGGATGCGATTTTCCTGACAGGGTCAGCAGTGCTTGTAGCTCAACACCACCAGAAATACCACAGGTTATTTAAGCCATTGCCACACTCCTTTTCTATGAGCTAAAAACAAATCAAATACAGGGGGAGGGCGTTCAAAGTAGATGGCTTATGGCCAGGACCATTGTTACCCTGATATGTAGCAATTGCAACAGGCAGAATTCCAGATACTCAGAGATCATGCCATAATATGATATGGAATAAATGACAAGCCTTTTACCCATACACAACCAACCAGATATCTGCTTTCATTATTCTAATTGCTGTACTAGACTGCTGAAAGCTGATATGGGATTGGTCAGTAGGCATTAAGGAACAACATTGCTCATTATTACAGTGTGTGATTAAAAAGGCTCCAAGGTCTCATGATCAGGTCACTGCTGGCTACATCATGGCACCTACAAAGCAATCTGCACTGTATGATATTAGGAGTATGCAGAGTTTCTATAGGAGTCTCATGGAGATATAATTATGCTGAACGCTGGCTTTCCTTTTGTACAAGGCTGTGAATAGTCTCTGCACATTCTTTGTAAATATGCCTGACTTAATAAAAAAAAAAAAAAATTAACTACATGGTAACAAAATAACTCATTCCATTAAAAAAAAAAGTATTAGATGAATTACTTCTTAGAAAGGACTGCTTTTCTAAAGAAATAATGGGAACATTGCACTCAACAGTAATGTCGCTAATGCAGAGTAAATGGGCTTTTCACTTAACATAAGGGGCTGTAGTCATCTATATTTTACATTACCTAATATTTTAAGGCTGTTATGGTGGATTTTATAGAAACAAATCCACTTAATATATGTTGGAAAGTTGCATAGAATAGAACATCACATATTAAAGATTACAGTCCATAAACAGCTGCCCACTGTCAGCAGCACCATACTAACAGAGGTTACTATACCCAACGTAGTAATCAGGGTCACTTATATGCTGATTTGTGTGAAATGATGAATGTACCTCCATAAATCACACAAACATATTTACCTACAACAAAGTGGCAGAGTCAGACTGAGGGGGGAGATGTACCAAGCCTTGGAGAGAAATAAAGTGGAGAAGATGCCGAAAGCAACCAATCAGCTTCTGGCTGTCATTTGTCTAGCAGTCTTTGAAATGACCGTTAGAAGCCGATTGGTTACTTTTGGCAACTACTCCAATTTATCTCTCTCCAAGACTTGATACATCTCACCTTGAATGTTAAATAGGAAATTGGTGGGTGTTGATGCTCCTAAGTGGATTATATGTTCAGAAATCCTTAAATATATAATAGGAATTAGTTCATGAAACACACATTCACCTGAAGAGTACTCCTTTATAAGAAATGACAGTGTGTTGGACGGCATACATTAAACAGCAAGCCTGCTGTGGACTTTAGTGGCAGACAAGGACAGAGCAAAGCTTATGTGTAAACCTATGCATGCTTATTGTACACAGTGCTTGGATAATGTTTAGTTACATGCATAATTACCCTGTTCTGCACATACGAGTGTTTTTAAACATTCAGACTCATGCATGTATTATCCTAGGACACAGCCACAGTGATAGTCAGGACAGTAGTCACACCGGCCCATTGTGAGGTGACGGCGGTTTCCACCATGTTTTTTTTGTATATCATTATTGCCACCCATTTATTACACATTCCCATGTTTCTCTATAGCCACATCCATTTTTCCAATGCTCCCTTACAATTGTTAATCTGATGGTACTTTTGAATATTGCTCTGTTGGGTAAGGGTTATTGTTAGGTGCCTAACATAGGCCTTCACGCTACTCCCATGTGATTTAACTGTACAGCATAAATAATTATAACTATTAATAAAGAAAGGATAATAGCACCATAAAACAAGCTTTCAGGGAAAATACCCTCTCTGCTATCTAGTGCCACCTGCAGCACACGAGGACTCATTCGGCAGTGAGGTCCCAGGGTTGACCTTGCCGTGACTTTGTGTTTGACACGTATGTACATACATACATACGCGCATCAGAGGGCAAAACAAAGGTTACAGCACTAGAGAGGGCAATTTCTTTGAACTTGAGAGAGCCACTGGCATTAGACAGTTTTTCTAGTAGGATTTAGGGAGAGAAGTTATTTAAAAATGTATATCTGGGAATAGCCTTTAAGCAAATGCACATTTAAAAGTATAGTAATATTCCAAACACAACATATACAGTTACCTAGAACTATAAAATATCAGCACTTTTTATTTCTTTAAACATGCACATTTATATTCCATTATGGCAAAAAAAAGTGTACATATCTATGTAGTTTTAATAAGGTTATAACTAGGGTTCATTCACAAAGGTGAATTTGTTGTCGTCAAAAATAAGTGAGCTTTGCTGTCACATGTCTTATATTGTCCTATAGTAGGAACTACTTGGTCTCCTCGTTCCTGAGAGATTTGCTGGAGACCCGGACCCCAGTTCCATCTTTTGTCTTTGTGATTTTGGATAAGTGATTTGGGGCCGTATTCAATTAGAGGCGAAAAGCCGTTTTCAATTAAAAAGTTTCGCCGATGACGTCATTTCGCCAGGTGGAAAAGTGTCGCAATATTCAATTCCAAACAGTTTTCGCAGAAGTGAAAACGCAATGCAATGTAATAGGCGAAAAAGAATCTCCTATGAGTAGGTGGTGAAAAAAAGTGCAGAATTGCAGTTTTGGGGTACAAACGTCGGGAAACCACTCAAAGTACATTTTTCACTGACGGCGGTGAAATTATCGCGGCTAATTGAAAATGGCCCTTGGTCTCCTAGGCACCAAATACTACATGTTATGGTTAACGGTGCATAGAAAAAAATGCCTGTAAAATTCTGTATACAGCATCACATAGATACTGCATGTGCCATAAAAAAAAATATTAATGGTAAAGAAAAATAGAAAAAAACAGCATTCAGCAAAAATAAAGATGATTTTCAGTTCACCCATAAAGTATTAAGGGAACCTATTGTCACCTCTGTGAAGGAAAGGTTGCCCTGCACTGTTGTACCACTACCAGATATAAACATGCACACTTAATCAGATTAGCCCTATACTTGCCCTAATAAAGCCATATTTATACTGAGGCACATGCATACTTACCCTGTCAAAGTGGTTAAATGAGTTCCTGAATTCATTCATCTGCTCCTGGCTGATGCCTTTGGCATCTCGTGTAAGGACCTGGTTTTCTATCTCATTCATAGTTCTGGCAATGGTGGTCAGGAGCTGTTCCCATCCTACACGGATGTGCTGCAATAATGCATAAAATCATGTATCAAAGCCGCTTGTAAAAGATATTCATATTTAATTATTAAGGTTTAAAAGAGACATATGCCCCCTTAAGTTCAGCTCCTTAAGAATTTAAAAAATTAATTTGCATCACTCATAACACGCACAAAAAAGGATTTCCAAAAACAATCATGCCTCCGTACATAGGGACCTAATGTACAGGATTTGGTTCAATAAAGCGTAATGTCAGACAAAATAACACTTTGAAGACACTATATTTTATTGGTGGTACGATGCCATGAGGCTGGGACCAACGTTACACTTTACACTCTGAACACCTGGATGTCTCCTTGTGGAGACCGCACGTGGCAAAATTGCTGGAAGCCTGTTTGGGATGTAGTCAGGAAGCCGATGGTCTAAATCCCGACCGCCGGCTTCCAGACTTTCTAATCCCGGCGTGGTACTTATGACAAGCGTCAAAATCCTGACGCCTATCATTAGACCTACGCCGGGAGGGGTGGCTAGCCGGGGGGACTTAGGGTTAGGCACCTATGCGGGAGGTTAGTGTTAGGCTAGGGGAAGGGGGGGGTTAGGGTTAGGCACCCCCTGGGGGACTTAGGGTTAGGCTGCGGGGAAGGGGGGGTTAGGTTTAGGTACTTAGAGGGGGGGTTAGGCATTTGGGGGGAGGTTAGGGTTAGGAGGTAAAATAGGGTTAGTTAATACTTACCTTTTGACGTTCGTGATCTTCAACCCTCATGGGCTTCTGCTGTCGAGATTTGAACCACCGGCCATGCGGCCGGCGGTAATACCTACTACACCCACCTGGTTATGTGCTACTGCCAGTTATTACAAACAAAACAAGCACTGCCACCATTAATGCCAACAATCAGAATGCACTGCTAATTTACTCCAATTGCTCAGTTTGGCAAGCCTAAAGACTGACCTGGCACACAGCAATTTTTGAACAAACTCTATATTAAATAGACTGGTTTTAACCTAATCTCTGAGAAAATCTTTTCAAGACCTAGTCATCAGGAGCTAGACGTACCTCCATGGTATAGTTGGTGTGCTTGTTGTCAAATATAAGGGCCTCCTGAATCTGTTGATGATCACCCTCTAACTGGTCAATCTTTGGTTTGTAGTTCACAATACTCTTCTCATATTGGCGTAAATTACCGAGTTGATCTTCTAGAGTCCCATGCATCTCTATAGAGATGCGGCCAATCTCCTGTAGAGAACAGACCATGTAATCATGTGTAATAAATGTTATAAGTTCCAGACAGGCTGAAATATATTTTAAGTATTACAAAACAAATATATAGAATTAGAGGCTTGTCCACTCGATGTTACAGTGCATCTGGAAAGTATTCACAGAGCTTTACTTTTTCCACATTTTGTTATGTTACAGCCTTATTCCACAATGGAATAAATTCATTTTTGTCCTCAAAATTCTACACACAATACCCCATAATGACAACGTTTAAAAAAGATTTTTTTGAGATTCTTGTCTTTAATACATCGACGTTTCCAGGACTGCTACCCAGTCATCGGGTGACGGGGTAGCAGTCCCCGAAACGTCGATGTATTAAAGACACGGCTTTATTTATCTTCTCAAGTCTTGGAGTGACGCCTCTTGTTTGTACTATAATAATAGATATATAGATATATAACAAGAGATATGGTAAGTCCATAGGGTCCACAGGGGTGACCTTGGGGTATAGCTGGTTCTGGATCCACGGGCACCACGCAGTTAAAGCTTTAGCTGCTCCCAGGATGCACTTGGGTCCGTCCTCCTCTATACCCCACCCCCGAGCCTCAGGCACCCAAGTTGGTAAGCAGCCAAGGCCGGAGGAGGAGACTAAACAGAGAGAAGGAAGACTGGAACACACAAGAAACCATACTCACAGAAATGGGAGACGGAAAACCGGTGACCAGCAACTCAGCCCATTTGAAGCCAGGTGCGTCAGGGCGGGCGCCCTGTGTACCCTATGGACTTCGTAGAAACAGAGATAACAAAGGTAAGTTCTTACCATATCTCTTGTTTTCTACTTCAGAGTCCATAGGGGGTCCACAGGGTTGACCTTGGGGATGTCCCAAAGCAGTTCAACTAAGGGCGGGGACACTCCTGTGCAGAAAGGAGAATACTGCGCCTAAAAGGATGCATCCTGAGAGGCAAAGGTGTCAAACGCATAAAACCTCAAAAACGTCTGAATTGAAGACCAAGTGGCTGCCTTGCACAGCTGAACAGCGGAGGCACCACGTCTAGCAGCCCAAGAAGGACCCACAGACCGAGTGGAATGAGCCTTAACAGAGGCAGGGACAGGTAAACCTTCCTGTATATGAGCCTCACGAATAACAGAACAAAGCCAACGGGCAACAGTTTATTGGCAGGCCAACCCCTCCTGTGAAAACCAAAGAGGACAAACAAAGAATCGGACCTTCTAACAGAAGCAGTCCGGTCCACATAAATTCTGAGGGCACGGACAACGTCCAATGAAACCTCACCAGCTGTAAGGTCAGGTGACTGAAAAGCTGGCACCACAAGTTCCTGATTGATGTGGAACTTAGAGACTACTTTAGGCAAAAACTCAGGACGAGTGCGAAGAACCGCTCTGTCCTGGTGAAAAATTAAGAAGGGGGGACTACAGGAAAGCGCGCCCAACTCAGATACCTTGCTGGCTGAAGCGATTGCCAGGAGAAAAACAGACTTAAGTGTTAACCACTTGAGGTCAACAGACTCAAGAGGCTCAAAAGGAGGTCCCTGCAGGACCCGAAGAACCACCGTCAAGTCCCACAGAGCCACTGGAGGCACAAAGGGAGGCTGGATTCGAAGAACACCTTGGAAAAAGGTGTGAACATCAGGCAGTGTAGCGATCCTACATTGGAACCACACAGACAGAGCCGATACATGAACCTTCAGGGAAGCCAGACGTAAGCCCAGGTCAAGACCTGACTGGAGAAATGCCAAAATCCTAGAAACCCTGAACATCTGAGATTCATAGTTTCTGGACTCACACCACTGAAAGTAAGTGTGCCAAACCCTGTGGTAAATCCAAGCGGACGCAGGCTTATGCGCCCTCAGCATGGTACTGATGACAGTACGTCAAAGACAGTCGACCCAGATCCGGGTAAAGGCAGGGTCCCTGAGACAGCAGGTCCCGACGCTGAGGCAGAAGGTACGGCACGTTGATGGACAAGCTCCTGAGATCTGAGTACCAAGGATGTCTGGGCCACGCTGGAGCCACCAGCAGAAACGTGCCTCCGTCCTGTTTGATTTTTCTTACTACCCTAGGCAGCAGGGAGATCGGAGGAAACAGGTACGCTAGGTGAAATGTCCACTTCACCGACAGCGCGTCCACCACACTTGCGCCTGCGTCCCTTGTCCTTGAGCCATAAACAGGCAACTTGTAGTTGTGACGGGAGGCCATCAGGTCCAACTCCGGCAGTCCCCATTTGTCCACGAGCAGTTGAAACACCTCTGGGTGAAGCGACCATTCCCCTGGGTGCACGTCGTGATGGCTGAGGAAGTCCGCCTCCCAGTTGAGGACTCCCGGGATGAAGACTGCCGAGATAACAGGAAGGTGGCACTCCGCTCAAGCCAAGATGCGAGACACCTCTAACATCGCCGCTCGACTGCGAGTTCCTCCCTGGTGATTGATGTACACCACCGTGGTGGCGTTGTCGGATTGCACCTGTACCGCCCTTCAGTGAAGAGCGGTGCCTGATGACAGCAGAGCCCTGTACATGGCCCGCAGCTCCAGAACGTTTATGGGAAGAACTGCTTCCTCTGCAGACCAACGGCCCTGAAGAGACAACAAGCTGGTCACTGCCCCCGAACCCCGGAGACTGGCATCTGTTGTGAGCAGAACCCAGTCCGGGATCCAAAAGGGGCAACTCTCGATGAGATGAGCTGGCTGAAGCCACCAAGCTAGAGACCGGCGCACTTCCTGGGACAAGACCAGCGTCTGGGATCGGATCCGGTGAGGGAACCCGTTCCATTCGGACAGAATCTGCCCCTGCAGGGTCCTGGAATGGAACTGGGCAAACTCCACCATGTCGAATGCCGACACCATGGACCCTAGGACTCTCATTGCCGAGTGGACCGACACCCTGCAACTGCTCAGGCAACTGTGTATCCTCAGTTGTAGGGAGGACACCTTTTCTGGAGTCAGGAAAATCCTTTGCTGACGAGAATCCAGAAGGGCTCCCAAAAGGACCATCCGTTGCGATGGGATCAGAGATGACTTCTTCCAATTTATCAACCACCCGTGTGCTTGAAGACAAGCAATGGTCAGGTGAAGATGTCGAAGAAGTACCTCCGGGGAGCTTGCCAGCAGAAAAAGATCGTCCAGATACGGCAGCAGCCGTATACCCTGGCCCCGAAGGTGGGCGGCCATAATTGCAAACACCTTGGTGAACACCCTCGGAGCCGTGGAAAGGCCAAAAGGCAACGCCCGAAACTGGTAGTGATGTTGCAGGATAGCAAACCTCAGATACCGCTGGTGTGCAGGTGCTATGGGCACATAGAGATAGGCGTCCTGGATATCCAGGGAGACCATGTAAGCCCCGGGTTCCATCGCCAGAATGATGGAACGTAACATTTCCATCCTGAATTTGGGAACGCTGAGGTATTTGTTCAGAGTCTTCAAATTCAGGATAGGGCGATGAGAGCCATTGGGCTTCTGTACCAGAAACAGAGTAGAATAGTACCCCTGTCCCGCGTTGAGACTGCGGAACGGGAACAATGACCCCTGCTTGTAGCAAGGATTCTATAGCTACCTGAATCTGGGAAGCTTTGGTCTTGTCCAGAGAAGGACTCGTGCAAAAAAACTGGTGGGGGGGCCTGAACCGAAAAGACAGGGCGTACCCCTGAGAGACTACTTCTCGAACCCAGGCATCCGTGGTGGTATTGTGCCAACACTGGGCGAATTGGAGAAGTCGGCCTCCCACTCTGAGGTCCCCCAGAGGGAGGCCCGTCCCATCAGGCAGCAGGTTTATCCTCCTGCTTGGAAGAAGGGCGCCGAGCACTCCTGGCTTGCTTCTTAGGTTTAGAGGCGGTCTTAGCCGCCGACTGCCTCGGGAAGGACTTGCCTTTTGCCTTACCCTGAACCCGAAAGGAACGAAAGGCCAAGCTCCGGACTTTGGCAGGTGTTGCTGCTGAAGGGAGGAAAGCGGACTTAGATTTAGCCAGGGTATCCACTATTTTGTCCAAGTCCGGACCAAATAGCAATTCTCCATTGCCCCCAGACCTTTCTTTGAATCAGCGTCCGCTCTCCAGGACCTCAGCCATAAGGATCGGCGGGCAGACACTGCTACAGCCGATACTCGAGAGGTCAGCAGACTAGGTTCCAAAGAGGCTTCTCCAATGTAGGAAGCAGCATCTCTCATCTGTCCTAACAACGCCCTCTGGACATCCGGAGCATCGTCCGGAAAGGTATCCTCTAATGTGTTGGCCCAACCCTCAATGGCCTTGGCCACCCAGGAGATGGCCATGGACGGTTGGGCCACTGCCCCTGAGAGGGAGTAAATGGACTTTAAGCAAGACTCAACTTTTCTGTCCGTGGGATCCTTCAGCGAGGATATAGACGGTAATGGCAGAGTAGCGCTCCTTATTAAACGGATGACATGGGAATCCACCGCCGGTGGAGTTTCCCATTTTTTACAATGAGCCTCAGGAAAAGGATAATTAGAAGCTAACCGCTTCTGTGGCAGGAATCTCTTACTGGGCGCCTGCCAAGCCACCGCCATATGATCCGTCAACTGATCAGAATGGGGAAACACCGCAGAAGCCACTTTGGTCTTTTTGAAACTAGGATACTTCGACTTAGGAGCTGGTGCCTCATCCTCTATTAGGAGAATGGCTCGCACCGCCCTAACCAGTGCTCGCACATTAATGGACGGCTTGGTATCTACCTCCTGGACCGAGGTGTCCGAGTCAGTGTCGTTATGAACCTCCCCATCATCTGAGGACCCATCGGAGTCTGATAAATATGCGTTTTGACGCCCTTGAAGGCATGTCACTCTGCAACAATTCAGAGCCGAAGACGCGGCCGCCAAATTTTGGACTGAGTTGGAGAGCACATCCACCCAGGGTGGAGGAGCCGCCACAGGGGCCTGAAAGGGCACCACAGACTGTTGCGTCACAGGGTTAGACTGTATATACATAGGTAACCCCGCATAAGGACCAACAGACTGAGACCCGGGGGGGAGCTCTGCAATAATTGCGGGACACCCGGGGAATGGGGGATGGCAGGCTGGGGCAACGCCCTACTAGGGACAGCAGTCGGGACCAACAGACGGTCCGCAATAGACACCAGCACCTGAGAAAACATCGCTCATGGTGGTTCCTGCGTCATAGGGGGTTTTGATGGGCCAGGAACCACCTGGCACCGTCTACACAGGCCATCCTGTGATAAATCCTCCCCATCCACTCCTGCAGAACAGCGTCTGCAGGAGACCAACACCGGAGCCATGGAGTGCTCAATCTCCTCTTCCGACATGACAAAATATATTATATAAATAAATATATATGGCAGCAGAGCAGAATCAAGCGCACTCACCCGTGTGCTGAACAACAGCCCACTATATGGCACTGTGTAGCACACAACTGTATGTGACGGACCTCACAAATACGTGATTTATATAAGTGAGGTCTATAGAAACCCCCCTACCCCACACACCTGCAGGGCTTCGGAGAAGGAAAGGGATAGGTATAGGCTGACAGTAAGTAGAAATAAGCAAAGACAGGCAACACTAGCAAAAGTCACATACCATGCAGAAAGATATACAGGTTGAGTCTCCGATATCCGAAATGCTTGGGACCAGTGGTATTTTGGATAACGGAATAATCCGTATTTTGGAATAATTGCATATCATAATGAAATATCTTGGGAATGGGACCCCAATATACACACATAATGCATTTATTTGTTATATACGCCTTATACACCTAGCCTGCAGCTCATTTTATACAATATTTTCAATAATTTTGTGGCTCAAGCAAAGTTTGTGTACATACATGAAATAAATTTATGTTTCATTTACACCCTATACACACAGCCTGAAGGTAATTTTATACCATATTTTTAATAATTTGTGCCTTAGACAAAGTTTGTGTACATTGAACCATCAAAAATCAAAGGTTTTGTTATCTCAGTCATGCCAAAATTATTCCGTGATTCGGAATATTCCGTATTTCGGAATATTTGGATATGGGAGACTCAACCTGTACTCACTGCACCTTTCGACTACAATCAACCGCCCAGATTCAGTGTCTGGGAGGGCTATAGTGCTGTGTACGCTGTCCTAAACAGGGGAGAGGTACACAGGGGGACCGGTCCGCGTGCTCCCTGAGAGATCTGCGCTGCCACAGAGAAAATGGCCGCCAGAGACCTCAGAGGAGGAGTGGCCGAGGAATCTGCAGCTCAGTGACGCCAGACTTTGTGCTGAAAGGCGCGCTGAGCTGAGGGGAGGAGCCGCTGAACAGGGAAGGCTTCCTCCCCTGGCTAGCAATTAACCCCGGTTGCCGGCTTCCCGCTAGCCGCAAATGTAACCCTGGTGGTCTAGTGGTCTGACTGGGTATGCCTCAGAGAAGGGGGAGCCCGCCGTCACAGCTAGCAACCCCCGGTCTGTCCCCACGAGGCGGGGTATAGAGGAGGATGGACCCAAGTGCTTCCTGGGAGCAGCTGTAGCTTTAACTGCGTGGTGCCCGTGGATCCAGATCCAGCTATACCCCAAGGTCAACCCTGTAGACCCCCTATGGACCCTGAAGTAGAAATAGATTCATATTTTCTCTCTCCCTCTCTCTCCCTCTCTCCCCTGGACTTTAAATCTGAGTAAGCCCCAAGGCTGTGCCCGCTACTCTGATCATAGTGTAACCCTAATATTAAACGCAGGGGTACAGATATAACGTTAAAGGTAACTACATATCATCTTGGACGTGAGTTACCTGGGAAACAAACACATTAAGTATATAATCGAGAGTTCTGGCTATGTGTACTTGGAGATGTCAATCTCACACTGCCTGTACCCCAGAAAAGGAGACATATCAGATATTAACTGATAAAACCCATGGCAGAGAAGCAATTACTTATATAGAGGTGGTATTAGGACATCCCCAAATATTAATCATGTTACATTAGCCCCAGCTTAATGCTGCTTACAATTCTGTAGCTATATAGGCTTACTTAGACACAGACACTCAAAGTAGCAGTGATAGGTTACGTAACAATCTGCATATCATATTAGTGTAGCGCTGCTGCTACCATCTGACATTACTGAGTATTGAACCCACAGTCTACTGAGGACAATTACAGGGTATATTAAGTACAAACCAGGCCTGACTTATTTTTCCAAGACCAGACGAGACCGGGCGTAAATGGAAACCTTCAGGGTGAGCACTAACATCACCATTTGGAGCAGCAGGGTATTAGTACACTTCGCTATCTTGCTCTTACTGCTCACGGTGATGCGGCCGTAGGCCCAACTCAGATTATGTTATAACATAACCCACAGGGGCTAACAATTATTACAGACCCAAATGCCCAATAGCAAACTCTGCAGCTCCCTAATTAAATAATCATACAGATTGCTGGGGAGATGTAATAGACCACCTAGTAGCTACTAGTTGCCTGAGCCATCTAGCTTTTAATAAGGCCAGGACAGCGGTGTACTATACTGTTACCGCCCACAATGCCGAGCGTTAACGTAGGTGGTGTTAACATAACCAGTATGAAGAGGAAGCATAGCCTCTTGTGGACTTAAGGAATTCTTGTGGAATGTCCGGGATATTAGATCCAGGGGCGTATCTGCCTATTGGCCAGGAGGATGGCCCTCGCCAGGAGCGTCGGTCGAGGGTTGCCCCATTGCTGTCCCGACAATGCATTCTAATTGTATCATTTTCCTCAATGATGCCTTTAAACTGAGGGAGGTGATATATCAAGCAGTACAAAGAGTGGAGAAGTTGCCCATAGCAATTAATCAGCTTCAAGATAGCATTTGTCAAGTACATGCTATAAAATGATAGGTAGAAGCGGATTGGTTGCCATGGGTAACTTCTCCTTGCTTGATAACATCACCCCATGAGTGTCTTGCCTGGCAGGGGAAAGGAAGCCCAGTGACCATTTGTACTTTCTATATACAGTACAGTAGTTTCTCTCTCCTCTGGTTTCATCATCTGTCATATTACATAACTGGAGCTTCTTTCTGCCTGTGCACTTGCATTACTGGTGTAGAATAGGCATTCTATAATGAAATGACTGAAGGGTAGAAGGCTGGACAAGGTGAGCACAGTAGTTAGAACTTGCCTCACACCAAAACGTCTCTGAACTGAATCGCTCTCCCATGCAGAGTGGAATGATAAGCAGGGGCCTTGCTGTAATTTGCTGCTTATTGGTTTTAGAAAAGGTTTATTTCCATGTTTCCTTTATGTCTCTTTCTCTGTACCTGCATCTTTGTTTGTATCCAGGGCCCAATGACATTGGCTTGTGCTGCAAACTGCTTCCGCAGCCGTTCGTTCTGCTGCTGTCGTGCATGTTCCTCCATCAAAGCCTGATCCCGACGGGGCACCAGCTGTCTTACCTGCAAGTAACATAATACAATCACTTGGCACAGCCCTTATCATTTCCAGCAACATTGTTCTGTAACAAAATAATCATCCATGTCCTAACATTACTGCTGCCTCCAGCTACACAGTCACCTTAAGGAACCTTATGGTGATAAGAAAGCGTGGTGTAAGCTTACAATCTATAATAAAGCAAATGGCTCCTACCCAACACAGATCTACACACATTACTCCTGCGCATGTATGATCGATTGCTATTAACGGTCATTACAGTGATACATGGTTAAATGCCAAAAAAGTGGCAAATCATAATAATAATAATGCAGTATTTAATAAATATACAGTGCTTGGCATTTATATGTAATTTGGAATTATTGTAAAGGGAACAATATCAGTCACATAACTGAAATGATGGCTACAATAAAAGAACAATGAAATCAGCTCACATGGTCCCACTTGTTGTTGATTTCTTGAGGGGAGATAGTGGAATAGGGGTTGGTCCCAGACATATTGACATGGTAAGTCTGCGCAATCTTTGTAACCTCATTATGAATTCCGAGGACGGCTTGTCGCTCCTTGTCAGCCTCTGGCAATGTCGCCTTGAACTGCTCATGTGCTGTGCTCAGTCCCTGGAAGATGGAGCGCAAGCATTTACTTTACATTAACATCCACCGTTATCAGTATCATGATCTTATTCACTATCATTCAAGGCTTAGTACCACGAGTGAATGGCCATTGAATCCATCCATATAGCTCTACACATGAAACCTGTCATTTATACCTCTAAGCAGCACATTGTATAATTGAAAATTATACAAATGTTAAACGTGAAACTTGCAACTTGCCAAAGACCATAGAAAAACAAGAACAATAAATATGATGCAACGACAGATTTATGCATTTGTGTGTACGATGACCATTGTAGTTCAGCAACGTCTCACCTCCTTCTGTCATTTCTTATTAGTTTGTTACATAAAAAAAATATTTGGAGTAAAATAAAAAATAAATACTATAATTGCCTGCCTTGTCAGTACTCGCATAAGCTGTGCACATTTAACGTAAATGACTTACGTAGAATATGAGCCACAACCTCCCACTTGTTGTAAGAACATAAAGGCATAAGGCATTAATAAGTAATTAATTACGGACCATTTTATTGTACAGATTTACATAGTTTGAAGATGGTGTCAACAGCTTTACTTTTCTGAATAATTTAAGCATCAATCTTCCAAAGGTTTCTTTTTCTTTAAATATAAAGTTAAGTACCTTTTAAGTATGCATCTTTTAGTAAAATGTATTAAATATGCTCCTACAAGTCAGTACTCTCTTTGGAATATCTCGCTGGAGGGCAAAAAACTTCCTATCCCAGAGAGTCACGGCTTTGGAGGAAGTGTGAGGGGTCACAGCGGACAGACCAAAGCCTTACATCTTGTGTCATGTGGTTGCCACAGTTTTCCTAATTAATGGTTTCCTAGTTGTTGGTAGTCACCCAGTAATTAGGAGGTTGTTATTGGCACGTTATCGTCTAAACCAAATAACCAAATTCCTCTAGCAGTAATAGTAAAACATTAATTTGTGTAATCAGTCATTAAAAACAACCGCAAGAGGCATTGCCTCTATCAATAATGGCAGATAGAACAAATAAAACAAGAAATGAGAAGAGATAGCAGATGGAATAATGGGTGGACACATTACTTATTTGTGTACAGTATTTTTACATCCAGTGTTAATGGATCATAAAATATAAGTGCACAGGGAAATTCTAACATTACCTGGATCTCCTCAATAGTATGAACGATGAAGGTGTCCTGCAGGTCTTCCATGGCCCCTTCCATCCAGTTGTTGAATGGGGCGGCTCTCTTGGCGTACTCCAGATAAAGTTGATCAATGGTTTCCAACAACTTCTCTGTTCTCTGTAAAGGATTTATACAGGGAAGATATTAAACTGCAAGCTTCCAGGTTTTCTGTACACTGTATAGTTTTAGAATAATTAGTTCAAACTACAAATGGGTTTAGGTGAATGAAGAGTATGGTTTATAGTAAATAGGTTATGGAAGTATCTCTCAGCTCTTGGTCACGGAGTTAAGTTTTACATAAAACTTTCTACCACCCAATGAGAATGATAAAATAGCTGGATACTAATAGATACCCAATCTTGGGGGTGCAATCGTAGACTATACAATTAGTTCGGGATTGTAGGCCTCATGGATTATAGCATCATCTAAATACATTAATCCTACATTAAAGTGAGTAAGACTATCATTTTCCACCCAGTAATGATCCCAATCAGAATAATCTGGCCAATGCTGCACAGCCCTGCATTTGTGTGCTCACCTTTATTGGGATAGAGGATAAACATGTCTAAATGATGTTCCTCTGCATAAGCCTCACAATACAAATACTCTACCACCTGCACAGTATTACTATGATAAATGGCCTTGCCGACAACTGAAAGGGTGATTGTCATTTGAATATAAATGTCATTACTAACCACTCTAAATAAAGTAAGACTGTAATCAGAGCTGTCCACCAGGGAACAACCGCAGTCATTAATAAAGTCTACAAGACACATTTGCCATGGTCACAGAGTAAAGCAAGCTCTGCAGAGTCAATATCAAAGGCTGAATAAACACAGCCATACAATAGGATGTCACCTGCAGGTGAGTCAGCCTGCATGCACACTGCAAATGATCTAGGAATCAGTGTCTCTAGGATTATGGCTGAACAAATACGGTCACCGCACTTTGCCAGCATACATACATACATGTCTACCAATTGTGCTCAATCCTTATTTGTAGTGTTTATGGCTTTATACAGAAAAAAAGCACAAACCTCTAAGTCTCTTTATTTGGTTCTGTGCATTTTACAGAGTGTTTATTGTGCGGCCTTCTTGTGTTAGTCATTCATTTTCACACTTGTGGTCGCTAGTGTACTTGGTTAAATGACAAATATATTCAAAGAATAAAACTTTCCATAATAACAGTATTACTTTTGTATTACACATACTGGAACCCTATGGACCCTGAAGAAGAAAAAATAGATAACAGACAAATTTGCTCCAGAGTCCTGTCTTTCTGCTAAAGGGATAGCCGCAGAGGATGCCAATTTGGTGCCATCTGCAAATTATTGGTGTTAAACTACTGTATATTAAAGGAAGAGTCAAATCCTCTAAAGATGCACCATTGCAGTCCAAGACTTTCCATACTTTATAATCACCGTAAACCCATTAGGAATCAGAATATCTTTCATGTATACATACATACAATGAGAGTTGCTTTGGATAAGGCAGGGTAACCAGATATATCACTTTGACTCTTAAGGTGGGTACACACCTGACAGATATATCTGCAGATGATGGTCGTTCATACACACTGAACGGCCATCATCTGCTTGTGCCCTTGGGTCAAGCAGATGAATCAGAATATCTTTCATGTATACATACATACATACAATGAGAGTTGCTTTGGATAAGGCAGGGTAACCAGATATATCACTTTGACTCTTAAGGTGGGTACACACCTGACAGATATATCTGCAGATGATGGTCGTTCATACACACTGAACGGCCATCATCTGCTTGTGCCCTTGGGTCCCGCCCCCCTCCTCACGGTTGCCGCTGTGTGTGTACAGGCACACTTGCCGATGGACAGATATTTCTGAAGACATATCTGTCCATCGGCTGTGCAGCACAGCCAATGCGATATGTCGGTGAACGCCGATGTTCACCGACATATCGTGGGTACACACTAGCCGACGGGCAGCAGATATATTGGCCGATCAATTGATTGGCCAATGTATCTGTCAGTGTGTACCCAGAATTAATGTCCACAAGCAGTGATAACAGATTGCAGTGAATTATACACAGATAAAATCTTAATGGGATGATTAGTAACACGATTACAGACCCTAATCTCCTGGTCTGAGCAACAGTCGGTGACGTTTACCTTAAAGTACATTTATGATCTTGCCATATATTTTCATTTTGTGTATTTTGTTCAATGTTTTCACATAAACTGACAATACATACAAACATTATGTAATGAGTGTCCAGCCCATGGAATTGGTAAGCAAAGGACATTTATGCAGGAGAGTGATGTCATACCTCCAGAGCCTCTCTGCGTTTCTGGGTGAGAGTACCAAGATTATCCCACTGGTCACAGATCCTTTGGCACCTAGCATTCACACTTGGAGAGTCATAGTAATCCAGCTCACTATATGGGAACACAGAGAGTAGAGTCCAGTGAGCACTGACATTCTGCAATATCACATAAGAGCTCATTTACTCCAGGTTGGTTACAAGCAAGCTGGGATAAATCCCTAGGATTGCTGATTGACTTTTAAATCCAGATAGTATTCATCCACTACAATGGATCACATACATCTGTATATCGATCTATGCGCAGTTTTTATCTCAATTACTAGCAGCCTTATCCTTCCGCAATAAGTGATTCAGCCAGGATATGTACGACAACTGGTACACAGAAAATAGGTCTGTAGCCCATAGCAACCAATTCTTTTTCTAGCGCAGTGTATAAAATCTAGTTGGTTGTTAGGGTTACAGAAACTATTTAGTCTGTGTTAGTTTTCACACATGTCATCCAATGAGTTAAACAAACATGCTTCTCCGTATACTTGCATACACGTAGATCTAGTTTTCAAGGAGTAGTTAACATATTTACACATGTAAATGCCTGCCCAATAGTGACATTAGGCACGACACATTGGGCAGAGGATTGGAAAGTGTGTATGTACTTACCAATCATTAGATAGGACGGCGGATCGGCTGGAAGGCCGATCTGTCGTCCTGATGTGTACCCAGATTTAAACAAAAATCAGCACACAATTCTCAGGCACTGGTTAAAGATAGACTAAACTAATCTGTGAACTTTGACCTATACATTCCATAGTAAATAAGATGGCTCTGTAGGGCTTTTCACTGGAACTGTCAGCAGATAAGTTACAACATGCTCCACCATTCCAACCTTCCTGCAACTGGCCATCTTACACATCACAATGACAGCCAGACTAATTCTACAGTAAAGAACCTGCGCTGCTATAGCACATTACCTACAGTGCCTGGGCAGGCTGGGACAGTAACTTTCTAGGCTGCAGGGTGTCTAGCTGTAAAGGAGGTTAATTGTTAAGCCAGGTTGACATTCATAATGTTGACACCACAATGTCGACATTAGAATATTAATATGGCTGCAAATGTCGACAGGCACCATGTCAACATTTTCAAAATGTTGACATCTGAACGGTCACCATGTGAAATGTCAACATGCTGAGGATGCAGACGGTTAGGCTAAGGCACCACCAGGAGGGTTAGGCACTATTGGGGGGGGGGGGGGTTAGGGATAGGAATTAAAAGGTTTGATATTCACCGGAACGCCGCTGCAGAGACAGCACTTGCCGGTACCCAGAAGACGACACTCGAGCTGCTGCAGCCACCGGGAGAAGGTAAGACAGCACAAGGCCACCAGGGACCGTATGTCGGCAGTTCGTCACAGTCAACCACTCATACATACCAAACACGATAATACATAGTACTTATATTACTTTATAGGCTAGCCTAGTTTTTGCTCCGATTATGGTCTGCAGCTCTTTGTGGGTCATTTGGGGGAGGTACTTGCCATTTTCTACATAAAAGTCAGTTGTAAAGGTCAATACAAAGCTTATACTGTTACAGGAGAGAGAGGGCAGCTGTGGTTCTAGTCGGAGTCTAGTTTTACCTAAATATCTCTGAAAGGAAAAGCTGCCTAGTAATATTAAAGGCTGCTCCAGACATACTTTAGTTCCTGGGCAATAGCTGCAATCTGTTCAACCCGGTCCTGATGAGCAGCCAAATCACTTTCAAAGGCCTCATGTTTCTTCAGCAGAGCCTTGATCTCTGACAGACTGGCCGTTTCATAGTCCTTCTTCTGCAGCATGTTTTCTTTACCTGGTGAGGAAGGAAAATATAAAAAGGTAGAAAACATGGAGGGAGAGAGAGAGAGAGCGAGAGAGAATTTCACGCTTATATCCAAACGCTCTCATTGCCTCTACACAAAGGATGCTTACATTCAATTTAATAATAAAATAGGTAAAGATTAGCTGCAGGAACAACTCTGTTCTGCTGTAGATATTATATTATAGGCCTGATTCTGAGTTAGGATGTGAGCGCATCTAATGAGTTTAGCAAAGTGCACATGTGCTGTAGCAAACATACGCATCTTGCAGTTAACAATCCATTTGCATTCAGACTGCGGCCATGTTTGGATCTGCGTGACTTGGAATCAGGCCATATGTGAGTAACAGCTGCAGCGTCGAGCACAAAACAGCAACCCTGATCACCAGAATTAATCAACTGGTCCTGGCTACTGCCAGGAAATCTAGTTTGTTAATTGGGACCATGATCGGTTAGGTAAAGAAGTCATTGGCCGACGACTGTAAAAAACAAAAAACAAAAAAAACCCATCATGTAATCTGATCACGTGGCCCTAGCACCAGGAGTGGTCTGGACAAAGGTGGGATTACTTGGCAACCTACGATTTTTGTTTTTAGTTTATATATTATATACGATACCTACAATTTTTTACAGTCGGACTCTGTACATTGATGTTTGTAATCACGAAAAGTAAAGAAAAAATAAAAAAAAATATGATATTTGTTTTTTCACGATTTATGTGTTATTCTCCCTCAGAATGATTTGTTTGTCCTATACACAGCAGCTGCACCACCTTAAAGTTTCTTGTTCGGTAATTGCAGACCACCGCACACTTTTATAGTGAACTTGAAAAGGACAGAAAAGTCCCATAAGTGCCTTTAGTATTGCAATGTTACTCTGTGTCATAACAGTGGTGTAACTACAGCCCCCGCAAACCCCGCGGAGGCTTGGAGGCGCGGGGGCTTGTGGGGTCCTCTGGCTGCAGATTCCATGCGGACTAGACCATGCGGACTAGCCTCCAAAAATGGCCGCCGCCTCGGAGGAGACAGATGCTAGAGGACCTACTGTACCTCTAGCATCTGTTAGTCACCCAGGCAGGGCGGTAGTGCGGACAGCAGATAAGTGCCGTCCGCACTACACTATTAGCATAACAAACACAGCCGCCGGCGCCGGCTGCTGTGTGTTTGTTTTAGCACTCGATGAGAGTCAAACAGACTCTCATCGGCTGCTGCGCCCACTGCCTGAGCTGGGCATCTCCTGGCTCCCGCAGTGGCTGATGGGAGAGCTCTCCCATCATGCAGAGAGGGCCGGCCCGGGAGGACGCCAGACGGAGGAGCTGATGCCGGAGCGGGGATCAAGGTAAGTGGAGGTTCTTTTTTTTTTCCATCTGGCCGGGCGGGGGGGGGGGTTACTACTACTGGGGGGCATTGCTGGGGGGGGGTTAACTACTGGTACTGCTGGGGGAGGGACTACTACTGGGGGGCATTGCTGGGGGGGTTACTACTACTGGGGGGCATTGCTGGGGGGGTTACCACTACTGGTACTGCTGGGGGGGGCTACTGGGGGCATTGCTGGGGGGGTTACTACTACTTGTACTGCTGGGGGGGACTACTGGGGGCATTGCTGGGGGTTTACTACTACTGGTACTGCTGGGGGGGGAACTACTGGGGGCATTACTGGGGGGGGTTACTACTACTGGTACTGCTGGGGGGGACTACTGGGGGCATTGCTGGGGGGGGAACTACTGGTACTGCTGGGGGGAACTACTGGGGGCATTGCTGGGGGGATTACTACTACTGGTACTGCTGGGGGGGACTACTACTGGGGCCATTGCTGGGGGGGCTACTACTGGGGGTACTGCACTGATGGGACTATTACTGGGGGCACTGCACTGGTGGGACTACTACTTGGGGAATTATATAAGGGGCACTGCATAGGGGGACCACTACCTGGGGCACTATATAAGGGGCACTGCATAGGGGGGCCACTACTGGGTGCACTGTATAAGATGCCTGACAACGAGCAGGTAATTTAAAAGTAATTAGAAGCCTTACTGTGGGGTATAAATTGGTGTCAGGGGGCAAATATGTAAGTTTGCCTATTTGCCTATTTGGTAATAGGCATTACAGTGTGCGGCATAATGTGTAAAGGGCATTATGGTGTGTGGTATAATGTGTAAGGGGCATTACTACAAGGAGGAAAAATCATGCAAACTGACTAGGGGGGTAGGGAACATTTTTAACTTTTGCACTGGGAGCCAAATTGCGTATAAATGGCCCTGTAATTATTTTACCAAAATGCCATGGTGGGGGGGGGGGGGGGGCGTCAGAAATATTTTTGGCAGGGGGGAGCAAAATTTATAGTTACGCCACTGTGTCATAAGCTACAAAGGGATTCCTTATAAACTACAGTATTAGGGATGAAGGTGCTAGGAAGCACATAAATACTTTTTTGTTCAACATAAACAGGACACAGCACAAAAGATCTGAAAACGGTATATAAATCAGCAGCCATATCTTCTCACCACTAGTTTGTCTAGATGTCAGCATAACTTGCAGATGTGTTTTCCCAACACTTTATCAGAATGTCATCTATGGTTATATATCCCTATGTGGTACTGTTCTTTCATCGTCTTGTCCAAGCTTTGAAAATAAGTGAATCCTGAAGACTGACATTTCATAACTAGTCACAGGACGGCCCTGGAACAGTTACTATGCATCTGATCGTATTACCATCAGTCCAGGCTTCGTGAATAGAAGCTTTCTGACGAAACTTTTCAGCCAAGTGGTCTAGTCTTTCCAACCTCCGGATCTCATTCAGCAGCCACTCCTCATAGCCCTTCTCTGCTTGCTCCAAACCTCCCCATGCATTGTTTATATCCTGGGTAAGAGAATTGCGGGACACAATAAATCTTGTAGCTACAGAACAATGTCACTGAACTAAGACGTGCAGCCAGCAAGTAGCAGGCTCTGTGAGAACAAAGTCAGCGTACAGATAGTGTAACAGGAACAAGTAGTTTGGAGGATATATTTCTAGGTAGACAGAGACAGATCTCTCTTATTATAAAGAGATCAAAGCAGTATGCTTATATCTTCTAGGTGCTGATTACCTTATTGTCAGAACTTCTACAGAACTTTTGAATTTAGTAATTTTGTTTTTTCAGATTTGAAAACACATTGGAACAAACATACTCCAATCTATGCAAGAACCTCATAAAAATTAGGATTTCCATGACAACTGCACAAGGCAGAAGGACTGTACTTACCGAGACCATCTTCCCCTCAGAAGGCATGAATGCTGGCCGGTTGCTAAGTCTCAGTTTAGTCTGAAGAGTGTTAAAGTTGATTTCTAGTTGACACTTTTCTTGGACCTTAGGTGGCTTGTGTAGACGCCTATAATCTCTGAAGTCTTCCAGCTTCTGTTGCATGGCTTGCATGGTATTCTCAGGCGCACGGTTCTCCAGCCAAGGTATGGTCCGTCGGATCCATTCTAGCAGCTAGCAGAACACCAACACAATCATATAATCAATAACTAGTCCTTTTTGATAAAGCTTATCTGTTACTTACCATTAGTAGAGACTAACTTCCAATGTGATATTTTTATATTTGTTACTATATTTATAGTAGCACTACCCTGCCCTATATTATGTAATGTGTTGCTTAATTTCACTTCTGCTTTTAAACTTTGCACTTTATTTTGGGGAGGGGGGTAAATTATACTGTCAGCTCTCAAACTGCATTTTTTAAAAGATTATTTTAAATTGGCTAAACCTCTTCAAATATATCAATATATTAATGTACTAGAATATGTAACATTTCTCATAAAACCTCCCCTTTTTAGCAGTACAAGGGAGGGTTCAATACATCAGCAATAGGTGGTGGGATTACAGTGTGTACCAAGCCCTCTAACACTAAAAGAGTTAACCTTTTTCTGTCTTTTGTTGCAACACGTACATCACTCGCCAGTTTTTCATAGTCTTCCATAAGTTGCTCATTCTCCTGATTGACAGCTAGAACTTTGCAGATGCGATTGGCTGCAGTCTCCGCCTGCGTAGGAGGAGAGGAGAAAACAACTTAAATTACAATGGCACAACAGACCTTGCTCCAGATTACACACTTTACATGCCACAAAGCCTTGCATGTTATATTTAATACATGTAAGTAAGGAAATCTCAGAAGAAGACCATGTTGCTTTTACTCTATTTTTTCTAACATTTGTTTTTCTCTCTGGGACCAGTTTTAGACCTTGGAAAACATCTTAACTTTGTGCTGAATTGAACTGATCAACTAGTGTAATGGAAATTAAAATCAAGGACAATTGCTCATGGGAATCCAAAGAAATTAAATATTGGGACATTTTTAAATGTAATGCAAGCAATTATTTTAATGATCTACTAAACTTAGATTGTTTTACATATCTTAAGACAACAGTTATAGGTTGCAAGTAATGTCAGGGAAGGTCATATTAACTGTGTGAAAATGAAGCATGTGTACTCACTACAAATGGTGTAAAGCACATGTGCTCATTCTGATTATGCATAAGGCGGACTATGGCAATATTGTGCATCTCTATTTTATAATAAACACTGCAAGTCTTCCTGTAATATAATGCTCACAAGATTAGGAGACACCAAAGGGTTATTCCAATGCAATAGCTGTATAGCAAACCAGTTAGAAATTGCCAAAACACACTGGAAGGGTTTAATAATAAGGTTACGGTTTTATTAATATAATCACTCAACTTTTACGATATAAGTATTTTCACAGAACACTGACTGCAAAACCCATGCAAATTATAGTTAGGACTATATCTAGATATTTTATATGTAAAGAAAGACAAGGATTAGCATCCACAATCTTTGCTGTGACTCATCCTATACCTTTAACACTCAGAAGTGGTGACAGGAAAAAACAGGAATGATCAACAGCCTGCAAGCAGTATGAGAAGTTCTATGTAAGATATCAGAAAATTATTTTGAAATTAATAATTGAAAAGAGATTAACGATTGTCATTTTTTTACCCAACCATGTTTATCTATGAAAACTTAACAAAAACCCAACATCTGGTGGATATGACATTATTTCACCTATGGACAAAAATGGTGTAACCATGTACATGTTTCTTGCACTTACCGAAGGGTTAGGGACTATAAGGCACGGTTAGGGTCAGGCACCTACCCCTACGGTTAGGATTGGCACCAGGAGGGAGGGTTATGGTTAGGCACTAAGGGGAGGGTTAGGGTCAAGATTAAGGTTAGAAAACAATAAAAAATATATGTGTCGACCATTTTCATGTCAACCTTTTCACCATGTCAACCATTTGCACCTGTCAACCTTTTGTCCCTGTCGACCTATTGACTTTCTAACATCTGGTGTCTATATAGACATTGTCTACCTTTTTACTGTATATCTTTCAATCCACACACTCTGTAAAATGGGGATACATCACTAAAGGCAGATTTTACATCCCTGCTTCCTAAACTTTACACTCATGTGCAAAATGAGGCACAACTCTGCTAACTTCCCCCCTGAAATGGTGCCATCTCGGCCTGCAAATCTATTAGTTTATCTGTAAAACTGAAGATATTCGTGATAAGTTAGCATGTGATGTCACATAAGGGAAGGCAAAAAGCACTCTGGCACCTTTGGAAAGAAAACGTTGTGCCAAAAGCCATTCTGTAGTCCCGATATTCACAAAATGACTAAACTGTATTCACATAAATATTAGTTCAGACCTGAACACCCTCAGTGATGCCACAGGTACCTAGTAGAATTGATCGTCTGCATTCTCCATATTGTCCAGCCCATGGTCATATTTTCAACATGTAACATGTTCAGACATGGACAATCAACAGTGCGGCTGTTACAGCGGTTGCGGAGGCAAGAACCCCAACGTCGCAGGTGCAGCTAATGTTGCAAAACTTCAGCTGTGACAGTAAGTGTGTCCCTATTCCTAATCTCGGCATTTCGCAAATTGTCTGCATTTCACTTTTCTTACGACATAGTCAGAGTCTACGCACTTGTGCCGCCGGTAGAGAAGGTTATGAAGAGATTTTATATTATATAGTAGATCCACACGGCAATGTGCTGGATTGCTGACCTCCTGCAAATGTGCTATATTGCCCAGTAGCTGTTCCTCCTCAACTATTTCAGAAGGGAATAACTTTCTCAATGCATAAGAGCATTCATGCTGGTAATGGTGCATATTTGGAATACATTAAGCTCCCCATAGAAAAAACTGAAATTCATTCTAACTATTATTATTATTACTACTACTTTACAGACGCTAGAAGAACACACCTTATGCTCACATGGATATTTTCTACTTAATATCCTTGGTCAAAAATATGGGGGAAAAAAACAACCCTAACCCGATTTTCATTCTGAAGCCACATTAAGACACTTTGCTGCCGTTTCTTTCGGACTACATGTATGGTGAACATGTATGTACAGTAATTTATGCTCCCTTTTAATTAACGCAGTACTGTACATGTATTCTTAACATAAATGTATTATTACATGCGGTAAAATAGTTATGGTATAACAAGGAATACAAATTGTGAAAAAAAAATCATGACACAGAGAACCAAAAACGGTGTCACTCAGCTTATTATGTGATTACATTGATGGCAAACACACACATTGTACATTACTCTGACATTATACAGTTACTGTGAGAATTTTGTGATCACTGCAGCTGCCTGTCCACGATCAATTTAAATTAACTGCCAATTAAATTCCATGTAAACAATTAAAATAAGAAAAGGCATCATTTAACATTTCTTTGTATGTTGTAAAGATCTGAAATATACACGTTATATTGCAGGTTTAGAATATGTATAAACAAGATAACTACAGTCATTATTACACATTCACTGAAGGAGGTCACTTATCTCAACCTCATTGTGTTTGCATTAAAAGGCGCAAGTGCAAACAAATTGTGAAAATGCACGTGTGCTGAATGTAGAAACACCATTAAAATGAATGGACCATTGAAATAAAATAAAATATGAATAATTAAATAGGGCTTAATATTATCCAGAATAAGCAAGGTTTATTTTAATTTTTTTAATTTACTTTACTTAAAAAAAAAAAAAACTTTCAACAAAGTGGTTATTTTCCTCTTTTTAATAGTGACAGATCCAGTTTTAGAAACTGTACTTACAACAGTGTTAACATTAATAATATTTCCTTCTGAAAAATTAATAATTTGAAAAAATACTTTTATTACTTTATTTTATTAATCTATTTTGTTTGTGAGTCTGGGTGCAAGTACAGATGTGTACACGTCTTAACGACTTAGCTGTGTCACCTGACTTTTTCTTAAACTAAGCTATTTTATACCAACTTTTTTGTGGCACAAAATACTAATCCTAAATACTTAGCACACTATTAACGGATTAGATACAGATTTCAGGAAAAAGTGGAAATCTGGCTCAAAAGCCAAAAGACAGCGGCCCTATACGAGTGACTCAAGACACGTGTCGTTATGCTTTATCTGCAACTCTATACCAATTAATTTGCAATAAAAAATATTAATCCTAATGCGGTCATATACTAGTGCGATTTCGGGCTGTCTGCCCAATTTTAGATGCGTCGTACGATGAATTGTGTTGAAATCGTGTTGTATTTAGGTAGGATACGATCCGATGTGCGCTCCCGCCGCTATTAAACTTATCATATGATCAGATGTGCAGTCCATATTATCTATCGTAATCGTATGCAGATCGTGCCGTGTATTTGTTCATGTGATGCATCGCACGTCTGACTGGCGTCATTTCATTGACAATTTGCCGTGGAGTTCAATGGAAATCGTAAGATGAATCTCATCTTACGCTGGTCGTACTAGTGTATGGCCAGCATTAGTGCTCAGTACACCATTAGCTACTTAGTATACTGTACTTTTAGCCAATTAAAACGCAAAACTTAGGAAAGTACTCAAGCACGCAAAGTGCTACCCATGGCAGAATGTCTGCATTGCGCCTTATGATGCAAAAAGGATAGGTGTTTAAGGGCACATCTGTAGATAATTTACCATACGGACATGGTTCTTATCCCAGTAATCAAAAGGAGACATTCAAACAGCACTGTGTCAGATTCTGGCCCTGGCACTTACTGGACAGAGCATTTAATCTGACATGATCCAGCTGGAACCCTTGGGGCAGTAGCTATTATTTGCCTTTCAATATTTTACTATTAAGCATCCATTTGAATGCGGTTTTGATGGTCAATTTACTTTCCCTTTCTTTGGGAGAGAATGAGGAACCGGAATACATCCTCAGTTCTGCAATAGATTAGTTATGGATATGGAACAGGTGGTTAATCTAAAGCAGGAACAATGCAGGAAGAGGGGAAAAGCAGTTTATCTTGATGGCTACTTCAGAGTATGGTAGCTTCTTATTACTGTAACGCCTACGCAACTCAATTGAGGCCATTGTACCAATGATAGGAAATACAATATATATATATTTTATTCTATATCAAAAACAGTTTCACATCATACAGCGTAGCAATCGGTTAGAGTATTTAATCTCTGGGAACATTTAGATCTCAGGCCTGGTCTTATCAACACAACCAGAAGGAAAGTCACAATTGTATCCTATGGATCAGGCTTTAGGTAACCTTGGACTCTCCAACTGTTGCAGAACTACTAGTCCCAGCATATCCACCAGAATAATTTAGATAAGTTGTCTGAGTGATAAGAAAGATTAGGTAACACACTATATTATACAGGCTCTTAAAGAGTCACAAAACTTAAGTCTGTTTAAAACAGAGCATGTTGGGACTAGCAGTTATAAAGCAAATGGAGACTCAACGATGGTCTACCTCTGATACAGATGAATGGTGACAGCATATATCGCTTTGATTGCTACCCTATTTGATTGAAGGACACACCAATGTACGGGTGAGTGACAGACAGAAGATTAACACTTAAATGGGAAGTGAACAATGATGTAGGGTGCACATATGCACCTCGCCATTCACTCAATGACACACCACATAAGGTCTTTGGGTGAGGGTGCAAGCTTCTGCAGAGCATGTTTCATTATGTGCAATATCTCACCTTCTGAGCACCTGAGAAGGCGTGGTAATAACATGACACATAGGTCATTAAAGCCTTCATATCCGGCCTTAGCGTCCCTATAATATCTGTACAGGAAAGGAAAAGAAAAGGTTTGAAAGGATAAAGAGAGCAGAGAGCATAGAGCATAGTGTAAGCACAGTCACATGGAATGAGAGGAAGAGCAGGGCCAAAAAAAGAAAACTGCTCCCAGCATGCACTGCAGGAATAATCAGAACTTTGCAAGGATCTTATTGTCAGGACAGATAGATACAAGTTCCCTACTATCTTCTCCTTACCCCGAACACGGAAAATATACATATACACACACACGCACAAGCTTTCACTATTGTGTTTAAAATATGTAGAACATGAATTGCATGAATGGTTTATTTTCACCCCTGTATGGAGATAGTTGGCTTGCATTGTATTAAGTGCCTTTCATTAGGGTGTTAAACATCTATTGCTTCCTCTGTACGTCTATGTGGAATGTCAGTCACACACTACCGTCCTGCTGGCCAGCCCAAGTACCGAGAACACAGTGAATTTAGGGCATTCCTGCAGGTGGCCAAATTGGAGAAGTCTGTCCATTCCATGGATCCAGATCTCTTCCAGCATTAAAGAGGCCTGTACAGTATATGCAATAATTGCATAGACAGAGGTCATCTGCAGTCAATTCTGATTGCCTTGATTGCATTATCGAGCAGAGGGATCTGATCCCAGTCACTGTAATATTAAGCCGAATGCCCGATATTGCTGCCTATGCAGCCAGCATAAACTAAAATGAAGCTAGGATCACCTGTAAACAGAATATTAGAACCTGGGGTTAACAGCCAACTACAAGATAAAAGAGCATCAAGAAAAAGGAAGGTAGAAGCTTGTTAAATGTACTCATAGTTTGAATGAGTTTAGGGTTTAATAATAGAAACAGAAACAAAATAAATATTTGAAAGACGTATAATAGATTAAGCTGATTTACACTGCTGAAGTCCTTACAAAAACCTGGGCATTACAGAGGGGATTCAATAATAGAGGAGGCAGGAGACATAGGCAAAAAAGCTAAAGTCTGTTTACTTCCACTGGTTTCAATTATCCCTTTTTGTCTATTGTACTATCAAATGGTGCATGCATAAACACAGTCCTGGTGCAGGCCTGATCTCATATCTGCACAGAGTATCAAGCAAAGCTCTGCAAGGATAGAGCCATTGTATTTGTCTCTGTACTATAATCCCTCCAACCAAACCCCAACGTCAGTTTATAATGCCACACAGAAAGAAAAGCATAGTAAACGTAAGCGCTTATAATTGCAAAAAAGATATAAAAGATAAAAAAGATAAAAGATAACAAAATGTTTTTCATAACTTATAGAAAGCTCTCCTGGTGGAAGAATGCTGGGGCCAACATTCTCGCACATAGGGGAGAATCAATTAGTCGAGATAACTCGTCTACCAGGTTTAATGCAGGTAAATTCAATGTAACGCAGCTGGGCCACCATTTTTTGCTATTCAGTTAGCTGCGCAAGTTAACCTGCATTAACTTTCCATAGGATTTAACATGGATTTTTATGTGCAGCCCCTGAGCAGGTGAAAAGTTGTGGAAAATCCCTATTTTAAGGAAAAATGTTGGGATTTGGTACAGAACACCTGAGACAGCCAACCAAATGAATAAGTAGACATTTAGTAGTTTTTAATTAGGTTAATTTAGCCAATAATGTCATAATTTTAGGTGATATTCTGCAAAATGCAGAATAATGGGTTAAGAGATGGGGGACAGGTACACGCTGCTGCATGGAGGGGACAGGTACACGCTGCTGCATGGAGGGGACAGGTACACGCTGCTGCATGGAGGGGACAGGTACACGCTGCTGCATGGAGGGGACAGGTATACGCTGCTGCATGGAGGGGACAGGTATACGCTGCTGCATGGAGGGGACAGGTATACGCTGCTGCATGGAGGGGACAGGTACACGCTGCTGCATGGAGGGGACAGGTACACGCTGCTGCATGGAGGGGACAGGTACACGCTGCATGGAGGGGACAGGTACACGCTGCATGGAGGGGACAGGTACACGCTGCATGGAGGGGACAGGTGTACGCTGCATGGAGGGGACAGGTATACCCTGCATGGAGGGGACAGGTACACGCTGCATGGAGGGGACAGGTACACGCTGCATGGAGGGGACAGGTACACGCTGCATGGAGGGGACAGGTACACGCTGCATGGAGGGGACAGGTATATGCTGTATGGAGGGGACAGGTATATGCTGTATGGAGGGGACAGGTGTTTTTAGGTTTGCAGGTGGGAGTTACAGGAGGTTTTTTGTTTTCTTTACGAATATTTAAAAAAGCTTAAAATGACACAAATGAAACTTAGACATTTATTTGCACCTCAAATTAATCTAGATCATTCATTTGCAGAAAAAAAAAAAACACGTGTTCTATAATTTTTTCCTGTTTATTAATAAATGCAAAAAAACCCCCAAACATTTGACACCTATGAAGAGCCCCAAATACTTTTCTTTTGGCCAGAAAGACTTCTATACGGTTATCCAATAGTTGTACTTTTTGGGGGGTACAGGCTGATTTCCCCATACTTAACGCAGGTATTACCAGCCACAATTACCACACAAACACATGTTTAAGCCTTTTCCAACTGAATTGTGCATTAAGTGGAAGAGCACACACACGTAGTAATCAAATTTACTGCACGATAAGCGCGTTAAATCAAACCGCAGAAAACAAAGACTTTACCGCGTCTAATTGAATCTGCCCCCTGATGCGCTCTAATATTCCCATTTGACTGGGAAACAGTTTTCCCTTCATTGATGTGTGTGACCATCGGAGCTCTGAAACGTCATAACGTTCAAAATTACATGTTCAGCGCCAGCCTTGGGAGTGGTAACCTTCTTCCAACATATCACTTTGGGGGTGTAGCCTAGTGACAGAGCAAGTCTGGGGTCATGCCCCGATTTCCCCCTGGGCAGAGTAGACAAAGAGGTGGCTGTAAAACTCCCTATATTTGCCTGCAGCCTGTAAATATAGAGAACATATCTTTCACTATCTATCTATAGGTATATATCTCCTGTAAGAGGCACTAAAACAAAAGAAACATTTTTGGCAAAGGTTTTCTTTGTGCATGGTTCTATTGTACAGACATAAAGGGACAAATATACTGTATATGCAGAAAACAAATGCACCATACAACAATTTCAAGAACTAAACTATCATCAGCGAATGAGACTGAAAACAACAATGGATGACATCACAATGAGCACGGAAAACCAATTGGTAACACAATAACATTTTACTATGTATTACAGTAGGTAATGGGAACATGAAAACGCATCATCTATATCTTTGTTGCATAGATTAAATTGGCCTTATCAGCCCAGTATGTTTTGGGTATCATCTCCTCACAAAGGAATATATATATATATAAAATTGATGGAACCCTAGGAGTTATACTGCACTTCTGGGATCTACAAAACAAGCACAGTTCATGATGCATGCGTGCTTGGAGAACTCCATAGCAGTCCTTACCCAGTCAATTGTTAGTGTACGACTAATGGAGTCAATTCTATGTAGCAATAATATTACCACTAATAAATCAGGCTATTATTTCCTAGCTGAAATATAGAATGATGAGTGAGATCTACAACTATAGAACATTTGCTATCCATTTAATATGCCATCTACAATATGGGCTTGTTAATGCAAATATGAATCAAGGCCATCCAATAAACCCTAAATTATTTTAGCATCGGAGATCGTGGCAATTAAAAAGGACCCATTGCCTATACAAATAAGGCTCATTCCATCAATTCACAAGGAAGAAGTAACATGACTGCAACACTCATTGGGGTGGATTCTGATGTAGGAGCAAAGCAAAAAAAAGCCAATAACGTTGTAACTTGAACAAATCAGGTTGTAATGCAAGGAGTGCAAATACGTATTTTTTTGCATACAGGGTAAATACTGGCTGCTTTTGCATGTAACCCAATAATGCCGGACAGCTTTATTTTCATACTGCAATTTAGATTTCAGTTTGGACACGTCCCTCTCACACCTAAATATCCCCCCCCTTCCCCCCTACAGTGCAACATTGTTTTGCCAAGGTGGAAAATTATTTTCCCCTACTTTGCACCAGAGTGATATCAATAGGTGACCTCACGCGATATATTAATATTTTATATTATGCATTTAGAAATGTATCATCAGGGAATAATTGCTAAAGTTATAAAGACATCTTTGTCATTACTAGTGTTTTAAATGACAGTATATCAGCAGTCACATGAATGCAAAAGCCCCTTAATGCATTTTGCTGCAAGATACTTTTTGGATGGTAGAAAATATCTTTAAAAACAGCATATTTAGCTTGTAGAAATAGTCAATTGATATAACACATGCAAGTATTTAACCCCTTCCTGGCTCCGTCTATGTAGGCCAGTGGTCAGGGAACAGGGGTAAATTACCCCACATGGAGTAAAAATGAAATTCCTGGGGGTAATGGTCAGACAGCTGCGCATGCATATGAATCATTCTATAATATAGAATGACTCATATGCATGCCCGGCTGTGCCGCAGGGATACTCTAAGTCAGACGTCCGCTGAGATGTTATTACCAGCGGACGCGCGGTTCCTTCCCTGTAGCGCCGCGTTAGCCGAAGGCTGGAGTCCTCTACTGAACTCCAGCTTCCGGCTCTCTCCATGCGCACTATGGGAGAGACGTCATGACGTCTCTCCCATAGTTCCGAGGAGCAGCCGGGCGGACAGGACGGCGGCGGATGCAGGACCGGGGATTAAGGTAAGTGTTTTTTTTATTTTATACAAGCGGCACTACAGGGGCATTATAAGGGGGCACTACTACAGGGGCATTATATGGGGGCACTACTACAGGGGCATTATATGGGGGCACTACTATAGGATTTCCTTCATTTCAAATCAAGGGGGTAACGTCGGCGTATCTAAATATATTTTGGGGTAAAAGGTAAAAAAGTTCCCTGACCCCTGATATAGGCCTTTTATGAGCTGGCCACGTTCAGACATCAATATCAGTAATTATTGATGCAGCGTACGCACAAACTGCACCTTATTTTTTTTCAGGACGCTGACATTCCCGAAACATTAGTTTGCTTTTTTCTACTCACACAGCAAAACCAAACTACTAAAATCATCCCCCATTTTTTAGTTTATTTTTTTAAATTAAGATTGCAAGAACGTGAACTAAAAGTATAGTGTGTATTTTTTTCTACCCACAACCAAGATATAGGTTATGGTTCTTGCTTCTGCATTAATCCACCTTTAGAAAAACGGCAAATAGCCAGATTCTACACACTGGTTTTCAGAATGACATCTGCGCATGAAAATGATAATGCACTTTTTTATGTGTTGGAATAAAACACATAAAATGTGTAGGAATAATATGGTAGCCCAACGAGGCATACCAGTTTGAAAAATAGCCAACTGCCTGCATGAAATGTGTTTAATAATGCCAGGGTGGGGGGAGATCTGGGCATCAGAACTCTTTACCTGAGGACTGCCTAACATTTTCCTAAGTGTAAGGAATTATTGTCTGGTGATCACCAGATACCGACTACTAAGTGGGGAAAAAATGGGACTCCCTTCTTTCAAATAAGGGTGCCCCCAAGTGTGTAACTGCCAGAATGGGTGGGACTGTAAAGTGCCATCCCCAATACACCAGTTCTACTAGTAATTCTGCAGTGAGGTGATCACAGACAATAAATAGGAAGGTTATGGACATAGGCCCTGATTCAGAGCCGGACGCTATTTGCGGACGGTCGTTCCAAAAAAGGGGCCGGCTATTTAAATTGAGCGCTCGCTCTTTGCGGTTTGTTGACGCCTCTATGTTTGAGCGAGCGAACGAAAAATGTGCTCGCTATTTTGTAAAGACGCCCCTTTGCCGTTCGCAACACACGTCATCTCCGGTATTTATTAGATTAATCGGGTACATCGAAAGGCATCTGAACTGCTCGCAGTGCTTGTGGTAGGTTTTACTTCCCGCTATCACTGCGAGCAGTTCAGTCTAAAAGACAACCAAGATGACGTGGTCGATGACGCTCCTTTACTAATTATGCACTCCCAT
Source organism: Taudactylus pleione (assembly GCA_031769625.1). Lineage (NCBI taxonomy): Eukaryota > Metazoa > Chordata > Amphibia > Anura > Myobatrachidae > Taudactylus > Taudactylus pleione. The sequence goes on along the minus strand of JAUIMM010000706.1, from coordinate 16,703,569 downwards.
TAAACGCCCTTTTGACCGTTTGGCACGCCTGCGTTCAGATCTCCACTCCCCCGTTTTCAAGCACCTTCCCCTGTTACCACCCACAAACGGTACATTCTGTCAATCACATTAGCAGCCCCTCGCTGTTTTGCGAGCGCACGATTTCCAACCGCAATGACTGGTTTGCGCATGCGCATTACAACCCATACGCATGCGCAGTTGTGCGAACATCGCTCAGAGCGAACGAGCGGCCGCTTACGAGCGGCTCTGAATCAGGCCCATAGTGTGATAGACTACCCACCTATTTCAAAAAGGGTAACCCCTGAGTTTATTGAGGTCAGGAGGGGTACTTTATAATTATTTCTGCAGTACAGGGAATAGATCATTTAAATAAAAGACAATTCCCTTCTTTCAAAGGAGGGTAACCCTGAGTCAGTGAGTGCCAAAATAAGGGCGACAGAGCACTTTAAATTCTCTTTACCCTATTTCCTGGCTTATATGTTTGCAGTGGTTTACCTGGAAGGGGAGGGGGTTAATGAATGAATACATGCCAGACAACACCCAACAATAAGAGGTAACAAATAAATTCCCCTGAATGACCCCACCCCTGCATTTGAGCCCCAACAGTGCTTATAATGAATCACAATCATTCTTAGCAGCGAAGGGGTTAAGAGAAGGCCAAGATGCATTGGTGCCAGAATGGGGGAGATTTGGGCATTAGGACCCCTCTCCTAAACCTATAGATTTCTTAACATTTCCTGTAGTATAGGGTGTTAATGGCAAAATTAAAAAGTGGCCCTCGTATTTGAAACCCTGCAGTTCTTACCACAAATCACACTCTTCTTTAGCAGTGAAGGGGTTAAGAGAAGACGAAGGAGTAAAACTACAAAAGTATAGCGTTTCCCATATAATTCAGGTATAAAATTAGGTTTGTAAGCAATAAAAGAAAACACAGGGGTTTAAACTCACAAGTTGCTGGCAGGCAAATGTGCCATTTTCTAGGCATTAATGTGTGGAGCGTTCTGCAGGGGATCGCTGACTGACGGCTACTCTGGATAAAATGTGTGTGTAACGTGGGCCCACTGGGAGCTGGTAATGATGCAGAATTCTACAAATCGGGTTTGGTGGATCTTTAAATCTTTGGGATCACAGGAGAGACAACGATTTACATAATCAGGAAGTGGGGAGGGATTTTGCACAAATGCGTTGCCTCCTTTGCTCGGTCAATGTATGCAATGAGCTCGATATGAAAAGCAATTTACAGAATTCACAAAAATATACATAGCATACAGGATTCTGAGGGCAGATATATTTTTATGACATCAGGGCTCACTATCACTAAAGTAGGTATATGGGAAAAATATTCTTGTTAGTATTTGTAAATGCAACGTAAACAATATAGGGTACATCAAGCTTTATGTTTCTTTACCCTGGGATACTATTATTTATCCCCAAATTGACTTCATATTCTACATGACTGATGTCTGCCACCTCAATGGAATGATGCCACCTGATTGGAGGAGTGCCACCATCATACTAACAGGCACGAAAACATAATTTCAAAATATTCCCAACATATCTGGAGAACACAACGCGTTTCGCAGGATTTTTGGGAACAATGATAACTACAAGAGACGGACTGCTTTTCTGTGTGTCAAGGTAAAATAAGAGGTATAAAACAATGTGGAAATGACTTAAATTTACCTAGGCTTTTTTAACTTCAATTATAAATATCCCCTAAACACCATAGAAAATCAACTTAAAAGAAGGCTATTTTATATTATAAGCATGAATAGTCTCAATTTAGAAGATAAATTGCTTATTTGCATCCTTTGACTTGTCAGAATGATTAATGGAACTGGAAGTATTTAGAGATGTAACAAAAACGTTCTCCAATGTTTCAACTTTACAGAGCTCAAGACCCCTAGTTTGTACTGAAAGAATAAACAAGCCTGATCTGCTGCTAGTCTGAAACCCGCCATCCCTAAGAGACAAAAGGAAGAATATCCCAGCGCTAAAACAGATAAAGGGAGAAAGATTTGCACTTTAGCGACAGGAAAAATGTGCGTTTTAGAGAGAACTTGGAACCCTGGGGATACCTTCTGGGCTCCTGAAAAGGCGTGATAGAAGCTAGAAACGTAGGTCATGATGGCCTTCTCATCTGGGCGAGCAGTCCCAACAATGTCTGTCAAGAAAAGGTTTAAAGCATGTTGATTCAATAAATGAGATGGAAACAAATTAAAATGTTGAATATACAAAATGAGATAACATGAACTGGCAAACAGTGATTGTGAATGGAACATTTAGCCATCACCTCACATTAAGGAGATGCTAGAGCTCCTAGAGAACATTCTGTGAATCAGACCATAAAGCATACATATAAACATATGCTAGCACAAAGGGGTAGATGGTTACGGGACCCAAGTTACTCCATACCAGTTGGTATGAGAAATGGATAATGTCAATACAGGTGTAGGATGTGGATCTTTACTGTCCAACAGCTTTCAGGACACATAGATGCCAGGTGGACCATAAACAAATACAGTCAGTGGGCCATATACTTTAAATAAGCATTATTTTAATTCAAGTAGTTGCTTGAACTTGAGTAAATTTAACTCAAGTTTGTGAGGTCATTGGCTCAGATTACTTTGGTTTTTAACAGAGATTTAAGGTGAATCATAGCATAATAAACATATTGTGTCTTCTCAAAATGAAGGCTAAATAAAGTACATAAGTACATAAAGTGCTGTCCATATGCAATTCAAACAGCTATTGGCTCTATTAAGTCAGTAAGCAATTCCATTAAATGGTGTGATGTAAATACACACAAGATAAACAAGATGAAATGGTTACACTTCGTATGATTAATCGTTGACTGGGCATGGATTAAAACTCAAATAGTTCCTTGTCCATTGCTGTGATGAAAGTGGGTGCCTGGGATATATCAATAAAAGACAAGGACACCTGCAATGCATTTGCACAAGACAAATGCCAGAAATGGTTTGCCCATTTTACTTTAAGTACAATTCATTAAAATAGTTTTCCATTATGTGCCACCTGTTCACCTATCTGCTTTGCAGTTATATGTTCCCCTCCATAGGCTTCCAACAGGACAGTGGGACTAAAGCACAAAATCCACCAAAAACTACAATTGTATCCTGACTCTCTATCTCCACATTAGCAGTCTAGATCCCAACCACAAATAGGTGCCATTCTAGTAGGGTGACAGCATATAATCTGCAATACCTTAGCCAAAGGTACGCTAATCCCTACAGACCAAAACTAAATTGGCTCACTCTGGGAGAGTGGGAATGTTGGGGGAAATGTCTGGGGGAGGGGAATAAAAGACAGGGAGGGCTCAGAGGTTTATGATTAGGAAAGTAACCATAAACCAGGACTGCAGCTTCAGACAAAATCCTATCTGGACATTTTGGGTTTCATCTGCACAGCAAGAGACAACTGATCGCAGCCTCTGGATTCAGGTTGCTGGTGTGGGCCCACCAAAAGCAGCAATAGAAACCCTGGGACATGTATAATCCTGTAAGAGCACGAGACCACTGGTCTGCCAGTCTAAGCCCTTTGCAAGTATCACCTTAAGGAGAAGGCTAGCCATTTGTTGTTTCTTCATTTATCTTATATAATACAGTTAAAATCAGATGAAAATGGGCTACAGGATGGTCCCATGAGTATCCCAGTTGCTCATATACACTGGTAATGCTATGTGCCATAAACGATGAGATGACATTCTGCATTTCCAGTTTGCTATTTGCCAAAGAAAATGCAAAATACACTTTACAGATCTACAAGTCCCAGAAAAATTGGTAGCAAAATACACAGGACAACTAGGGATGTTACGTACTCTAAGCAACTGGTAAATCCTCAAATGCCCAGACTCCACAAAAGCAGCACTCCAAGCTTTGTCTGGTACAATTCAGAGAAGGATACCAAGGTAGTTGTGGGCAGAAACTGGTTTAGGCCACACACCTACGAATAAGTTTTCTAGGATCCCAGCCACCGGTCTCGGACCATCCACTTTAGGTCAACCCTACCAACAAAAGCATCATCTATACCTTCCACTAAGACAACCCTTACACATCCCTGCTGTCTACCTTTCAATCCCCCTTATACTGAAATTAGTTGCATAATATGTGATTGTCAAAATTCCAACAAATTGTAAAGTGCTAAATATATTAAATAAACTACAGCTAATTCCCACAGAATTTAATATTTGGAAGCTACCTGACACTGATGGCTCTCAATGATACATAAAAAGAGGTTACAGTAATACCTTTAACAGTCAGTTAATAGCTGAAAGTATAGTAAATACAGGAGAAATCAGCTACTCACATGCCTAGATCATACGTGGTTCTACTATACTCTGAGGTGCCCTGACTGTGAAGGAAAATATAAACTGACGTTTTTTAAGAATAAATTACATTTGCAGAATAAGATTTACCTTCAGCATCCAACATCTTAGGAATGTCTAGGAACCGCTCAGCAACATCGAATGCAGTGTTCAGATTTGTGTAGGGGTCATCCTAGAAATACAGTATGAGGTGTTAAAAAACACACAGAAAATTCCCTGGAGTTTATTAAAAAAAGAAAAAAATAATGAAATAAAATGACCCAAATTACAAAATAAAAATATGAGATATGGTAAGAACTTACCCTTGTTATCTCTATTTCTACGAAGTCCATTGGGTTCCACAGGATACCTTTGGGTATAGGCGGATGACGTCAGACATCGGGCACCACAGAGTTAAAGTTTTCAGCCTCTCAGGATGCACTGGGGTCCCCCTCCTATACCCCGCCCCCGAGCCAAGGCAAACCAGTTACGTAACAAACCATAGGCCGGAGGAGGAGAAGAAAGAGAAGAAAGTCTGGAACACTCAAGAATCACATTCTCACCAGAAGGAGACGGAAAAACCGGTGACCAAATCAAAGCCCATCTGCAGTACAGGTGCGACAGGGCGGGAGTCCTGTGGAACCCTATGGACTTCGTAGAAATAGAGATAACAAGGGTAAGTTCTTACCATATCTCAGATTTTTTTACTTCAGGGTCCATAGGGTATCCACAGGATACCTTGGGGATGTCCCAAAACAGTATCTTTTAAGTGTGGGGACGCTCCTGTGCTGGAAAGAGAATCCGCCGCCCGAAGGAAGCATCCTGAGAGGCGAAGGTATTAAATACATAATACCTTACAAAGGTATGGACAGAAGACCACGTGGCTGCCTTGCAAAGCTGAACAGCAGAGGCACCACGTCAAGCTGCCCACGAAGGACCCACAGACCTAGTGGAATGAGCCCTAACAGAGGATGGAACAGGAAGGCCTTAATGAATATAAGCCTTAGAAATTGCCATGCAAATCCATCCTGTCAAAGTTTGCTTAGTGGCAGGCCAACCCTTCTTATGGAAGCCATAGAGGACAAACAAGGAGTCAGACTTCCTAAAAGAATTGGCACGATCAACATAAATCCTTAGAGCCCGTACCACATCTCAGGTGGCCTCACCAACCGATAGGTCTGGAGAATTAAAGGCCAGCACTATGATTTCCTCGTTAATGTGGAAACTAGATACCACCTTCGGGAGAAAACTAGGGCGAATGCGAAGCACTGCCCTGTCCCTATGAAAAATAAGAAAGGGAGGCCGACATGAGAGAGCCCCCAATTCTGAAACCCTTCTGGCCAAAGCAATGGCCAGAAGAAATACAGTCTTAGCTGTAAGCCATTTCAAATCCACTGAGCCCAGTGGTTCAAATGGCGGTCCTTGGAGAGCCCTTAGGACCACAGACAGATCCCAAGGAGCCACTGGAGGAACAAAGAGAGGCTGAATACGAAGTACACCTTGCAGAAAGATGAGGACATCAGGAAGAGTAGCAATCCTACGCTGATACCACACTGACAGGGCAGAAACCTGCACCTTCAGAGAAGCAAGGCGAAGACCATGATCAAAGCCCGCCTGTAGGAAAGCCCACACCCTGGATATCTGGAACAACTGAGGATCATAGCCTCTAAGGCGACACCATTCAAAGAAAGTATGCCATACTCGATGGTAAATTCTTGCAGATGCAAGCTTCCGAGCTCTGAGCATGGTGTTAACTACAGAGCTGGAAAAACCCCTGGACCTTAAAAGGGCTGGCTCAACAGCCACGCCGTCAAAGACAGATGACCCAGGTCCGGGTAACGGCATGGATCTTGAGACAATAGGTCTGGACGTTTATAGTGTCTATGGAGAGACTCCGAAGATCTGAGCACCATTGACCGCTGGGCCACGCTGGAGCTATCAACAGGAGCGTGCCTCCTTCTTGCTTGAACTTCTGAAGTACTCGAGGAAGAAGGGAGAACGGAGGGAAGAGGTACGCAAACTGGAAGGTCCACCGGACTGACAGAGCGTCTACCAGAAGAGCCTCCTCGTCTCTTGTTCTTGATCCGTACATAAACAGCTTGTTGTCTTGTCAGGAGGCCATGAGGTTTATCTCTGGAAGGCCCCACTTGTTCACTAGGAGTTGAAACACCTCCTGGTGAAGAGACCATTCTCCTGGAAGCACGTCTTGACAGCTGAGAAAGTCTGCCTCCCAGTTGTGGACTCCTGGTATGAACACTGCCAATATGGCAGGGAGATTGCCTTCCGCCCAAGCTAGAATGCGGGACACCTCCGTCAGGGACGCCTGACTGCGGGTCCTTCCTTGGCGGTTTATGTAAGCCACTGTGGTGGCGTTGTCTGATTGCACCTGCACGGGTTTTCCGTGCAGGACATGTCTTGCTTGCTGGAGAGCTTTGAATACTGCCCGAAGTTCCAAGATGTTTATCGGAAGCGCAGATTCTGCTGGCATCCGCCTTCCCTGGAAGAAGAAAGAAGTGCGGACCTGTCACCGCTCCCCAGCCTCGGAGACTGGCGTCCGTTGTCAGAAGGACCCAGTCCGCAATCCAAAAGGGGTGCCCCTTGTTCAGATGAGCAGTGTGCAGCCACCAGGCCAGAGGCAGACGTATCTCCTGGGAAAGCACCACTGTCTGTGTCTTTAACCGATGGGGCAACCCATTCCTTCGGGAGAGGATCAACTTCTGCAGAGGTCTGGCAGATTTTTTGGCCCGACTATTTCGGAAAGGACTGTACTTTTGACTTACCCTGGGCCCTATAGGGCCCAAAGGACGAAGAACCCAACCCTGATGGGACTGTAGCCGATGGCAGACAGGCAGACTTAGCTGCTGCCAGAGTGGCCACAATTTTGTCCAGATCAAGGCCAAACAGGACCTGTCCATTAAAAGGCAAGCATTCCAAACCCTATTTGGAATCCGCATCCGCTTTCCAAGAGCGCAACCATAGGTTGCGGAGAGCCGCCACCGCTACCTATATCCAAGGCTGCCTCATTAATGTACGTGGCTGAGTCTCTGAGACTGCCCACTAACTCAACCTGCTCAGGTGACGAGTTATTGTCCAGAGACGCCTCCAAGCTATCAGCTCTGGCCAAACAGCACATGGAGCTATGGAGAAGCACTGTGCAGCGGGGGAGGCGACGGCTGTTAGATAGGGAAGGTGCGCTCCCCTGGCATGCAGTTAACCCCTGGGACAACGGAGCTTTGCCGCTCAGCCGCAGCCAGCTGTCCCTGGTGGTCTAGTGGAAGCGCAGGTTAATACCTGGCTCCACATGCAGCCAGTCCCCAGGGAGCCCCCTGCCTGGGGACTGAGGACTGTTTATCGGCGGGTACCCTCCGCGGGTTGCCGCTGCTTACCTGCCCCCTTGAATCCGGCCACAGTCCGGGTAATCCGGGGTCACCGCTAGCTGTGACCCAGGCACCCACCAGTATCCCTGGATCAGTACCGGCGTTCTGGTCCGGCGGGGTGGAGGAGCAACAGCATAGACGTCAGTACTGATTGTCTATGCTCTGCAGCTCATCTTGTGCAGCCACAGCTGCCTTGAAGAACTTCAGGGGCCATTACAGCCCCCCTCTGTTAAATGGTGATCCGACTCCGAGCCGGGCACCTACGAAACTGGTTTGCCTTGGCTCGGGAGCGGGGTATAGGAGGGGGACCCCAGTGCATCCTGGGAGGCTGAAAACTTTAACTCGATGTCTGACGTCATCCGCCTATACCCCAAGGAATCCTGTGGAACCCTATGGACCCCGAAGTAGAAAAATTATGACTCGTGCTTTTGTATACAAAACGAAAACTTTGATTTCAATTTTATGTTGTGTAGATAAAGCTCAATAGACTGAAAAGTAGCGTAAAAAAGCATTAAATGAATGCAATTCTTAGTTGTACAATGTTTTAAGTGAAACAGGTGTGTTTGGAGTATCCTGGGGGTATATTTACCAAGGAATCCTGTGGAACCCTATGGACCCCGAAGTAGAAAAATTATGCCTCGTGCTTTTGTATACAAAACGAAAACTTTGATTTCAATTTTATGTTGTGTAGATAAAGCTCAATAGACTGAAAAGTAGCGTAAAAAAGCATTAAATGAATGCAATTCTTAGTTGTACAATGTTTTAAGTGAAACAGGTGTGTTTGGAGTATCCTGGGGGTATATTTACTAAATTGAGAGTTTTAGAAGTGGAGATGTTGCCCATAGCAACCAATCAGATTCTACTAAACATTTAACTAGCACCTTCTAGAAGATAATAGCTGGAATCTGGTTGGTTGCTAGGGGCAACATCTCCAATTCTAAAAACTCTCACTTTAGTGAATTTAACCCCTGGTGTTTTTGTGGGTATTTTTGTTACTTTTTGATCTGTGTAAAACTCCAAAATACATTACAGCAAATAAAGCAATCTTTTAAACAGCCAAGGTTCAGTATGTCTTAAAGATACATTTTCTTTTGAACATACAGATGTAGCCATCCTCATTTTTGCAATGATGCGCCCGCACATGCGTACGCATCGCAGGAAAGCGCAGCAATCGCCATGCTGCGAACACTCGCAGCCGGAGATTACCCCATTGAAGTTTATGGTGTGCGCGTGTGCATACGCACGCCATAGACGCGGGCACACTAGTCGAGTCATCCATGCCGCGATGCACTCGCATTGCGGGATAAATGAGCGTGGCTACATCTGTAGCTTAATGGTAAATTTAATTTTGAGTAATGCTAATTGGTACGTCAATTTAATAGTAAAAACATTAAAAAAATTTAAATTTTGGTGGCTTTTTGTCTTTATTACACTTAATGGATCCAAAATCTTATTTCTGAAACAGTACTGCCTACAGATGTGTACTCATACATCTAGCCTCAATATGCCATGCAGTGCGACTTGCCTGGCCAAGATCCGTGCTACTCTGCGTTGGACGTCCAGCAGCACCAGCAGACTGTGCTGATTAATCAGATATGTGACACTTGTACGTTTGTGTGCACATGAGTCTGTATATGAACCACAACCGAACTTGGAATGAGAAAAGCTGTGGCCACTACATTGTAGCACTTTGTATACAGATTTGAAGACTCAGCCACGTATTCATTTAGTTTTGTGTACGCGATAAAGTTTCACCTGACGGAGTTTTCGATGCAGAAACATTGGGGATCAATGTAGTAGTGCCCGATCAGCCCTAATGAAACAGGTTGGGGTACTTAAGTTCGTTCAATTGCCACTAGTGTCTTTGCACAAGTGGTGAAGAATGGAATAAAGCAGTATTTTTTCGGAGAAATTAAGTAGTCCTGTCAAATTTGAGGTACTTGAAAATGGGTGCAAGCATATTTAAAAGTCGCTAAAATTAAGTTATAAGAAACGTAAAAAACGCACCTTCAGCAAACACCTGCAATCAAAATAACACCTCACCCATACTTGCAAATCGCCCCAAAGTCTATTTCGCTACTTTTTATAATGTACTCCCACTTTGCACTTTTTCACCCCCATTTTCAAAGTGCTTTTTTGGGGTGTTCCTCAATATTTTTTAGGGTTTTTTTTATGCATTTATTCTTTGTGGGGCTGTCCCAAGGGTGTTGAGTGGCTTCCCCACCTTTGCACCCCAAAGGTGGGGACAGACAGACATTTTATCTGGCAGCCTGACACCCTGCAGATATCGCGGGCATACACCGAGATATCTCACAGTGTATTGGCCATATATCTGCGCTCCGCCCCTGGGGAGGAGACATTTCCCTGTTCCTTCCTTGTGAAGAAACAGGCAAAATGTCTGTCAGTCTGCCGAGGCTGAGCATACACTGCCCGAAGCGGCAGTCATCTAAACTTACAAAACATTGCATCGGACAGGCAAGCTGGATGATCCGGCATGCCCGATCGATCTATATTTTACCCTTGGTCGCCAGCACACACAGTACAATTATCAGGGCGATCCGCTGATATCAACGGATCGCCCCGATAATTGTATAGTATATGCCCAGCATTGGATGCATAGTATATCTAAACCATCTGAAAAAAAATTATACAAAAATATTCAAGGATTTCGATTTGCAGATGTGAAAACTCGTCACAGTGACTTCTAGATAAAACAAAAAATGTGGTGTTCTTTAACAACTTAACTGATGATTATTTTTTCAAAAATTAATTTTTAAAAGCTTATTTAAACTTTTTGTAAAAAATATCTATTAATTGGAGAAGTCTAGCTCCCCCCAGTGTCCATATGTCTCCATTGCAACATCAGCCCCCCAACTCCCCCAATGGCATTAACCCCCACCCCCCAATGATAATAGATCCTCCAGTAACCCATCCAATGGTAATAGATCCCCCAATGGCATTAACACCCCCCCATCAATAAGCCCCCTTTGAAGAAAAAACCTAGTGGCAATAAAGTCTCCTTATCTATAGATTCCCCCCCCCAATGTAATAAATCTGTCTATAAGTAACCCCCATGGCAATAAATCTCTTTGTATAGTCAACCCTCGCATCCCCTGTGGCTATAGATGTCCCGCACCAGGTGGCATGTACTTCTCCCTGTCGCCCCATACAGTGCACAACAGCCGAGAGTGTCTTAGGGGGTACCATCATTCGCCCGCTGGTCTCTGTGCTCGGAGTTCAGAGATTAGCCTAATAGTGCTCGGGGAGAACTGAAGTTCCAAATCTTGAATGTTTGTTACTGGCACATGTGCGATCTATAGAATACTGTTTTCAATCACAGTCTGGAGGGTAAAATTAGCATTGATGTCAGGGGTCAGAGACCACTACGTCATTACCAGGTGGCCGGAAGGGAATGAAGGAGTCCATTCTGTGCATGTGCAGAACAGATTTCCTTTTTAAATAACAGCGAATAAAGCAAATGGCATGGTCTCATGGGATGCGGCCGTGCCAGGGAAACCCCAGTTGGCTGCAGTACCATACCATGCATCCTCGCCAATTCAAAAGGGAAAATTTGATGTATACTTTCATTAAAATATTTAAAGCTCTAACTTACCTTCCGTAACTTGCCGTAGTCAATGAGCTCTGGACGATGCCTATGAATGAGAGCGCAGAACCCAAGGCCGTCTTTCCAGCTGTAATGTAACCAAAGAAAAGAAAGTCAATGAGAATTGTATCTGACAAAAAAGGAATCAACCATGTTCCTAATATAAGCATATAAAACATATTTAGCTAATGTTATGGTTATTTGGATAAGAAATGTTGATCAAAACTTCAATCAACCGAAATAAAGTTTATTAGGAAGCTTGTCTAGAGCAGACTGGAACAAAAGACATAAGGGACATTGACGTAATATCATGCATAACTAAGCATATCTTCTCATTTAAATAAAATATTCAATGAGATGCTGAACTTCTACACAATATATACCAAAGCTGTATGCTACTATACATCATACATGGGAAATGCACACCACCACTACAACCTAGGAAAACCTAGTGAAGTTTATCAGACATTTAAACACTGCATCTACCAGCAAGACAAAACGGTGATCACATTTGGCGCACTGCTCACCTGATATGGAAATTTTGTATGTTGACGTTCTTATACGGCGCAGTCTTTCGCTGACACCACAGAAGCAGTCCTTCTTTGGCAGATGTTTCTATGGAGACCAATAAAACCAATTATATTTGAGAATAGTTGATAACACTAAATAGAATGTTTCACAGATTGAGGCATTGCGAGACTGGATGTTAACATCAGAACCATAACACTGCTTAAAATATATGTCAAGATCGGTTTATAACTTGCATTGCAGTCCCGGAATATCATGCGGTAAAATTAGTTATTGTTGGCTACTGTGTTTCATGTTTGGATGGATTAATTAGGAGATTAAGTGCCAAAATTATTTATTTGTACTTCTACTATCATAATTAAGTAGTTCAAGGGTTTATAAGACAAGTAATGGCTTACCCACATCTGTTTATATGCATTATGGACAGATATACGAGAGTCAAGTCTAAGCTGTAATTTCCACCTCCCCTTTCATTAGGCAGATTCAGTTAAGCATAAGATTCCGCTGAGCTTCTCGCCGCGCACATTGCAGGTAATTACATAAGGGAAAGCCTTGGTTGTTTTTGCTAACGCCTCTATGACAAAACATCTCGGCACCAGCTTTTCTAACATACTGTACATTAAAAAAATAAGAATCACCTTCAACAGAAATGTCTTGAATTGCAAAACGAAGGATAATGGTCCAAATCATTCCTAGGGTCATTTTGGCGTTGCCATCCACAATTTCTGGAAACAAAATAAAAAGTCAGTGTACAAAGCAATATTTATTAGGGAGCCTGTAGTGACATTTCTCAGATAGCAAGGAAATTATTGTACTTGTATGGTATTATTTTGGATTTTCTAGATGTCTTTTTGTTCATTAAAACAAGGGTATTACCCTTTTGTTTATAAAAGACACTGTAAAAACAGAGGTTAAGGTGCTAAATGGAAGTAAAGCATATGTGCCCACAATTAAAAGGACAAGAGAACAGGTAGAACGGAAATAAAGAAGTCTCACTTAAAAGTAGCCTTGATGCAGTATGGTATACTACTATAGTATGCCATATTATATCATACTATGGGATTTATGTATCAAGCAGTGAAAAGAGCAGAGAAGCGGACCAGTGGAGAAGTTACCCATAGCAACCAATCAGCTCCTACCTATCATGTACTTGATAAATGTTACCACCAAGCTGATTGGTTGCTATGGGCAACTTGTCCACTGGTCCGCTTCTCAGCTCTTTCCACTGCTTGATACATCAACCCTTGAGATTGGTATAATGGCTTCTACGTGGTGCTATGTGCCTTACAATTTATAACACACACGTAGAAGTAAAACTGGTCATATAAAACAGAAGCAAACAGACGTACTTAAAAAGAGACCACTTACAGTACTGAAAACACTGGGGAAGATGCTGTCTCAAAATAGTATATAGACTTCTGTTCTATTCACAGGTGGTCCCACCTCCTCTGGGTTCACAGGAAGGGGGAATGCCGCTAAAGTGGCCCTCAACATAGTGATATATTGATCTGCATGATAAATGCTCTCCGTTTATACTACATAGACCTCTAGATGGACCAGAACACATTGAAATGCCTTCATGATCTGTCCTGAGTCTAGTGAGTATACCACACAACTGCATTGAGACGCTCACACCGAACATGCCAACATGAGAAAAACTGGTTACCACTCAGTTATCCCTGGAATGACATGCACAGGACTCAGCGTAGCCTGTATGTGTACACGTTTGTAGCCTGTATGTGTACACGTTTGTAGCCTGTATGTGTACACGTTTGTAGCCTGTATGTGTACAAGTTTGGTTCCAGAGTGCTCTGCAAACTGGTAGATGTTCAACTTTGCATCAACCAGTGTTCTACATAGTATTCATAGATCCCTATTTTGGAAGTCGGCTAAAGACAGTGAAGGTGAACGTATGTAACCGCCCATAAGTACATTATATTTAACTCTGCTAGACTTTAAAATATGTTTCACCACTCAAACCTGCAATGACCTTACCTACAGATATAACCATTAACTTGGTCTTTATGATCATAAATATTTATTAATATCTTATTATATTGATAGCCAAGAAATACACACCCACTATCCTGTGATATACTGGCCTGACACGCACCACCCACACTCACGCAACGTTCAAAATCTCAGTACTTGCTCAGCATATTGTGCCTGACCTTCTGTGGAACAAGTGTCATTATGCAGCTAGTCTAGGGGATTGTACATATACATGTATTCCAAGTCTTTGTGGACAGCAACAGTAATCGTGAGAATCCAACCTGTCAACTTTACTAGGAGCCAGAAACATATTGCAGCACTGGGCAATTTGCACATCGTGGCTCAGTGATGCCACTGCTTCCTAGTGAAGGTATAGGCTGAAATCTCATCATTATATAAGATCAGCCCACAAATGGCTGTGTATGTGACTGGTACACTTTGTACCATAAGTGGAACCAACGTCCATATGAGCCATCTGCCAAACATCAGACTTGCCTGTAGTGTCCTACAGCTTGTATCACTGTAGAATATGTCATGTTACTATATTCTGACCTGTTATATCAAGTGCAGATAAAGATTTCTAACCTAAATGCAGTAAGAAAATCTGTATCGTGTATTGCACAAAGCCCCATCTCTCTCTATTTCTATCCATATTAACTTTATAATGTAACCACTTGCTAGCAGGCCCTCTGCCCTTTATAATCTATATGTAAGGGATGCAGTCAGGATCCCTACGGTCAGAATGCCGACAGTCTCAATACAGACAGCGGATTCCAGATGGTCACAATCCTGGCAGATTCCGACGGTAATTATTAGGGTTAGGGTTAGGCTGCGGGATCAGACAGTTAGGGTTAGGCTGCGGGATCAGACGGTTAGGGTTAGGCTGCGGGATCAGACGGTTAGGGTTAGGCTGCGGGATCAGACGGTTAGGGTTAGGCTGCGGGATCAGACGGTTAGGATTAGGCTGCCGGATCAGACGGTTAGGGTTAGGCTGCCGGATCAGACGGTTAGGGTTAGGCTGCCGGATCAGACGGTTAGGGTTAGGCTGCCGGATCAGACGGTTAGGGTTAGGCTGCCGGATCAGACGGTTAGGGTTAGGCTGCCGGATCAGACGGTTAGGGTTAGGCTGCCGGATCAGACGGTTAGGGTTAGGCTGCGGGAGGGTTAGGCTGAGGGGGGGGAGGGTTAGACTGCGGGATGGGAAGGTTAGGGTTAGACTGCGGGATGGGAAGGTTAGGGTTAGACTGCGGGATGGGAAGGTTAGGGTTAGGCTTAGGCTTTAAGATTTGGGTTAAAATACTCTACAAAATCCATCTGGATTTTGACCGTCGGGGTGCCGCTGTCGGTATTCTGACCGTCAGGATCCTGTACCCAACCCCTCTTTATATTATGTAATATGAGCGCTGTAAGGGGTCAATTCAATTAACCATGAGGGGGGTGAGTTGCCATTGCAACGACATAGAAACGCCAGCAATGGCAGCTGAACTTGCCCTCCTTGCAGGTTGATCTCATCCTGGACTCGCATTTTTTGTACACAGCCGCCAGTTCAGGGCCACCATAAGTGCAGCATATAGCCGCACTTATTGGCATTGTGAGCTTCCTCAGGGCTAATCATCAACTAATTATGTAATTTGTAAGCTTGTCTGTAAGTACTTATGTAAATTGCTACATGTTTCAACCCCTAAAGGTGCCTATCCACTAATACACATAGAAACGAGAGCACGATTACGACATTGTAATCGTGCTGTTGTTTCTAGGTCTAGTGATGTACAGAGACTGAACGTTCACTCGTTCAGTCTAGGCATGAGATCACATGTGCAGCGTCATCAGCCTGTGACTGTTTCCCTTCCCGTGTGTTGCAGAAAGGTCACCGTCTGTGTCTTGCAGAGAGCACAGGTAAGGCGGCAGCAAGAGCTGACTGTACCCAGCTCACAGCTCACAGTAGGTGCTCTCTTCTTGTCATCCATTGTTCCCCCGTACATGCTGAACCTGACGGGATCGTCAGGTGGACCAGTATGTAGGGGCAATGATAGATGGCAAAAACAACAAGCGGGCAGGCGCATCGCTGGCCATTTTTGACATTTACATGCCCGATTTGCGGGCGATTAACAAGCGATTGCACGATAACAACGTCGTTATCGTGCAATTGCCTGTCAAAATCACCTAGTGGATAGGACCCTTAAGTATTCTATTACGGAACTATAATAATAATAATAAAAAAAAAAAGTTTTAACTGAACAACATGAAGATACTAAATATGCAACAAGGGATCTGTTTTAATATAGTATATTCTTAGCATTTTACATGGTAGCAAAGTTTATATTGAGCACTTAATACAATATTTAAATATAAACATCCATATACTCAGAAAAGTTATGAAGTGTATGCGAAAACAGCATATTCATTCAATTACATTGGCTTTTAATTGAACGCTTAGTCCAGGTACACCTACAACGAAAGCTTAACAATTTGTCATTTCCAGGTGAATATACCTGTGAATATACTTTGTACTTCCACAGGGCATTACATTTGCTGCCATATACGAATATGAATCCAGTTTCAGAGAAGACAATGGCTTCTTTATCATATAGGAGCGGTCTAGTTAATGTAAACATGTATAAGATGAAAAAATATATTTGAAATTACACAAAATAGTATCACTAAAGGTGCGTACACACGGGACGACTGCACGACGATCAGATAATGATCATTATCTGATCGTTCTGCATGTGTTGGATGTTCGATAACGATCATCCAACACATACATTAACCTATAATGACCCGCAATTAACGATCACGGGTCCCTATAGTAAATAGGCTAACATGGTCAAAATCGACCATGTATGCCAGTTTTCCCGGGCGACTGAAGATGCTCGATAACGACCATTCGTGCTCACATCGATCATCGTTTGGAGGGGCATTAAAGTGAACGATTTGAACGATAACGATAAGATCCTTATCGTTAGCGTTTAAATCGTTCACCTTATCTGAACGTGTGTACGCAGCAGTAAGGTTTATGCACAATCAAGGAAGAAAAAACTCCTATTGCAGCGGCCTGATAATTAATAATTACTAGTTGTCACTGTACTACAACAGGACTATTCCTGATCCTTGATTGTGTATAATTCTGTGTAATAAACAGCAGCAGCCCTGGCCATGAAATTAAAAAAGATCAATGTAGACTTGTTTAATATGAAATACTGTAATAAGGATGTATTTATGAACAATGTGATTGGCAAAACCAGTGATGGTGGCTGTCAATCTTAAAAATTGTGGGGAAAAAACAGAAGTGTAACTCTTTCCACCACCACATAACGGAACCTAAGGATGACCGGTAAGCACAATCATTTCTGCTGAATTTCTCAATAAGAAACTATTGGCCTAGGGATGCTGTAAAAAAAAATTCTGATACTCTAGGGTGCTGTGCTTCAACAGTGTTTGAGAACCACTGCCTAACGGTTTTGCATATATTACATCAATAGCACAAGTGTTGGCTTGCATTACTATCTTTCTGTCATGGATGTCCCCTTGCAACCCCAAAACCTGAAAAAAACCCTGAGATACTATTCTTTCCTCCAGCCAAGAGAAGCTCCTTACCTGAATTCTCTCTTGCTGCTGAACCAATATACAGCCTGTTGTACTCTACTTAAAAGTATCAAGCACCTATTTTCCATCAGATTGTAAACTTGCCAGCAGGTCCTTTTACTGCTCATTGTTTGCTAATACTCAGTCTTGTTTTATAACTAAGCACTGCGTGTATACTGATCCTACACAGACTTTAACAGTAATTACTTCTTTGTTCAGCATCTTCATCAAATATTTGCTTACTAAAAGGAAGACATGGAAACACCAAACCTCTTCATAACCTGGAAGCCATACTCCGTGACTTATAGCCAAATAATGTAAACTAACAGATCTGTACACCAAACTCAAGACAAAATGTATAAACACCAAACTCAAAACGACTTTGTATGAAGGTTTTCAGGACGTCACTGCTTTGTCAAGGCTATTAGCCATTACACTGTAATGGTCACCGTCAGCTGCAACACCCATCCACTACCGTACACTAATCAGCTCACAGATAATTAGAGAAAAACAGTCATAATTAGAAAAAATATAAAATATTAAAGACCTCACCTTCTGCACCAATGGACACCAGTTTTACTCCTTTACTGGCAATAAAATCCAGAGCTTTGTTGACATTGGAAATTTTGTGCACGCGCATTTTCCCACGTTCAGGTTTGGGCAGGCGCTCTCCTGTTGAGGTAAAAATGATGTTTTTGAACATATGCAACAAAATAAAACTTGAACACCACTGACATACAAATGTTTATATTTTCTTATAAATCACTAACCCTCTTTAGAAATAGGTACATAATTATGGCTATGCCTTAATTAATGCCATGCATGAGTTTCACATTTTGGGTGCTGGATTTGGTTCCTCTGTATTGGGTAACTCGGTCAAACTTACTGTAGTAAAACCAGATGGACCTCTATGGTTGTATTTTTTCTGTGTGAGATGAGAAATTTAAAGAGGGGAATTTTTATTTAGATCATATTGTCCCAAAATGGTCTCTTTTGGAGCCAAAAATTAATTCCAAGCCCAATAAAAATGAATTCACCAGGTGACAACACAAACCGGAGGTTACATTTACATGGACATATTGTGCCCATGCAATTCATTCTTTCGGCCTATTCATTGGACAAGCAAATATGTCTAATCTGGCCAATCGAGTGTACCGACATCAGAGCAAGCTGTTCAATGTCTTTGCCGAACAGACAGACAGACCTCAGCACGTGGGCGACTTCCGTACTATAAGTTATAAAGATACAAATATATATATATATATATATATACGCCAACATGTCCATTATCACATTTGTGGAATTATTGTATAGAAAGAAATAACCACTATCCCATATTAAATGTTGTCCAATTTCAGATACCAAATATATAAATATCACATCTAGTCAAAAGCTTCATCTATTAATGAGGCGGGGAACACATACAGAATCGATTCTCATACCGACGATGGAGGCCGAAGGTTCAAGATCCTGCCTGGAAGTGGTAAGTAGGGTAACCCTCCCCTGTCCCACCCCACCTAACCCTAACCCTCTCTTGGTGGTGTCTAACCCTAAAACTCCCAGGGTGGTGCCTAACTCTAAGGACCCCCCACGGGGTGGTGCATAACTCTAACCACCCTACCCTGCACCCTAAACATAACACTCCTGGTTGGGTAAGGGGGGGGGGGGTGTATGGGGAGTGCCTAACCCTAATGTAGTCCAACCCCAACACTCCTGGGGGGGTGCCTAATCCTAAATCCCCCCGGGGGTGGTTAAACCTAAGCCCACCCCCCCCAAAACTCCATGGCTAACGCTACCCATTCCCCGCTTACCTTTGTTTGGGATTTCGGAGTGGTGCTGAAGATAGGCGTCGGGATATCGACGCCTATCTTTAGTCCCGGGTACGGATTCCAACTGCCGTCATCCCGGCCGCTGGTAAAGTCACCGCATCCCACACATACGGCATGTTTTGCTTTAAATAGAATGATAAAAAACGCAAAGAAGTTTTGGCTTCCATAGTAAAATTTACCCCATGGTCTTGGACCTTCAACAACTCCAAGGACAGAACACTGTGTGACAGTCTCTGCACCTGACATCCTACTGCAAAATGCAAGTGTGCCTGACAGATGAAAGTTTAATATGACATCCTGCCCAGCCCCCCCACCATCCCATATGAATGGGAAACAGGATGCCATGTAATACCAGCGTGAAACAGCCAAGCAGAAAACACTAGATCTTCCTCTTCTACAGTGAACTTCAGCAGCCAATCTGTGATTTCAGATAGTGTTATTGACCTGTGATAGAAGCTCTGCAAACCAGATGGAGCAGGTTAAAAAGTGGAGTAATACAAATCTGTCTGTAATGTTCACTAGTCAGCAGCGAATGGGGGTCTGTTATATTCAATAGTCAGCGGCGAATGGGGGTCTGTTATATTCACTAGTCAACATGACCAGATGAAGATACTAAAATGATCATGATCTATAAATTGCAGCAGTCCCTTTATACACAAATTACCAGCATCTGGGGTTTATGTATCAAGCAGTGGAAAGTGTGGAGGAGTGGACCAGTGGAGAAGTTGCCCATAGCAACCAATCAGCTCCTACCTATTATTTTATAGACTGTACTTGATAAATGCTACTTCAAAAAGTCATGATAAAAACAATGCAAAGCAGCAGCGGCTTGCTTCAAAGCTGATTGGTTGCTATGGGCACTCTTTTCACAGCTTGATACATAAGCCCCTCAATCTAGATATGAATGTATACATGGTATAATAGGATTCTCAAACAAACCAGTATTTTTTAGTTGAAATGTGAGTTTTATTACCTGAAATAACTTCAAGTAGTAACATGAGTTTAAGGCCATCTCTGAAGTCCTCATCTATATTCTCAATCTGTGTCCCAGCTTTGCGGAGATGCGAGTTACACCACGCTGTGAAGGTCTGTGGATGAGAAGATGAACTGGTCAGACAGCAGCGGGGAAGTATGAGAACTGTTTCATTCAGGTATAGACCAAGGTATATCCAAACAGGAACAATCCAGCTTCACAACCAAATATGCATCAGGGTCATTAAATACATCAAATGCAAGCAAAGGTCCAGATTTAGAGCTGTACACTATACCGATGTTTTCACAGATGAGCGATTATCGACCATCTGCGCATGCGTCTGTGTCAAACTACGCATGTGTCAAACTCCATTATCGCAGTTGCTTGCAGCGAGTATTTACTTGCAGTGTGATTGACAGTCAGGAAGCGTTTGGGGGTGATAATAGGGAGTGTCGGCTAAAAACTCAGGCGTGTCACATCCATTTCGGGGGCATGTCACATCCTGCATTTGCGATCCTGTACGCAAGAACCTTGGGGGTCTATTTACTAAGCAGTGTTAGGAGACAGAGTGAAAAGTGATAAGGTGCCAGCCAATCAGCTCCCAACTTCATTTTTCAAACACAGCCTGTGAGATGGCAGTTAGGAGCTGATTGGCTGGCACCATATCACTTTTCACTCTGTCTCCTAATACTGCTTAGTAAATAGACCTCTTGGTTCTGGTGTCTCAGTTCCCGAAGCCATTCTGCGCGAGCATAGAGACACTCAGGACTGCTAACATTGAATGATCTGTGATCAATGCTGCTTCTTTGCAGAAGGGGGCATCTCAATACAGATTTGCATATTTTCGCACAGCAGCTGTGTACGGGATTAAGGCAGTGGTGGCAATAGTGTAGTGTTCACGCCAGGCTGTTTTAGCAGGGCGCTGTGACCTGCCTGATTTTAAAACTGTAAAATGTGCCCTTCTCCAGCCCTGGCGTGAACACTACAATACCGCACAACTCAGATTCTGGCCCAAAGTTACATTTAATCACCGTTGCCAAAAGGGATACAATAACAAAATTCTCGAAAGCATTTTACATTTGAATGGTGAGAAATTAGTTTGCAATATGTATAATAAGTGAGTTATGCTGGGTACACACTGACAGATACATTGGCCGATCAATTGATCGGCCAAAATATCTGCTGCCCGTCGGCCTGTGTGTACCCGCGATACGTCGTCGTTCCCCAACATATCGCATTGGTTGTGCTGCACAGCCAATGGACAGATATGTTTGCAGACATATCGGTCCATCGGCAGATGTGTACGGGTGGTCGGCAGACCGCCCATACACACAGCGGCAGCTGTGAGGAGGGGTGTGGGACACGCCCCCGACCCGCCCACCGGGTCTCGCCCCCAGGCCGCTGGGACCAGAGGGCACAAGCAGATGATGGCCGTTCAGTGTGTATTAACGACCACCATCTGCAGATATATCTGTTAGGTGTGTACCCACCTTTAGACAAAATATTACACAGAGGCAGACTGAGCTGATAAGTGGCTGCAGGTAACAAGGGACAACAATACAAGAAGAGACAATGCCATGACATATGAGCAGTGACCTCTACACTGAGCCTCACTTAGACACAGTGGGGCTGAATTCTGAGTCACACGAAAGGGGCTGTAGATGCAGGCAGCCATGGAAGGCAGATTTACTCTCTTATGCTAATGCAATAATACTTCACCCAATTTGGGGATTCGTGCGTAAGTGGAAAACTGTGCCGCCCATTGATTTCACGTCAGTCACCACAACAGTCATCATTAGTATCTGCACTTCCACCAGTCCCATGGCAGCTGCAAGAGACCCATCAGAAACAGGCTTCCCTTCCTCGTACACACAACGCAGAATCATACTGAGCTTTTGATACATGTCTCACTTGGATCATTTATAATGTTGGAGGTAGTCGTCATATCACAATGTGCTCAAAAATATTGGAGACAATTCAATTACCGACGAGACGTAAAGTAGGGTTTTGGACCGGAGCTATTCAGTTATTTTCCACAGTAAGCCATAGCTCCCAGGTTAAGTGCCCGGTTCTATGCAATTACCGCCTGAGATTAGACCTGGAACCACTAGTTAATGTAGATTTCTGTTTGCACCTTAGGAGGGTGCAAGCAGAAATCCACGCTAAGTGCACCCTCGGGGCTCCAGGCAAATAACCCGGGAGCTAAACCCTGCGTCACGTGGCTAACTGAATCCTCTCCATTGTTTATTTAGGTGTTGGCCCGAAATTGAGGTCACCTTGCCCAATCACTGTTTCCTTATTCCATATTCAAGCACAGTTCAGCTATGTTGTGGGAACTGGCAGTGAGGAAAAACTCAATCAGATATGCATTCAATTAATTAAAATAGATAAAATACAACATGTATGTGATGATAGCAAAAACTCTTATGGATGCAATCTAGCTATAGAACACGATAACCCATAAATCTGGCCTTATATGGGCACGTCATGTTACAGGACAATTCTATTCGGAACAATATGTGGTCAAAATGTGCACAGTATTATGGAGGCCCAACATCGCAGATTTCCATGTGCAACTCTTTGATCAGAACGCCGGCAACTTGCGGCCATCACTAATGAATGAACTGCCCCCTTAGAGCAAGATCTTGCCACACACACAAGCACCACCATTCATCTCCTTAGGCCAAGTAACCAAATTATTATTTTGCATATTTGAAAATATGGACGATGACTGCTATTAATGACTTGCAACTCTCGGCTATTAATGACTTGCAACTCTCAGCTCAAGTGGCAAGACACGGGCGTGGAAGGCTACATTTACCAACATACCCTATAATGTATACTTGGGATACTGATCCTATCTAATATCACAGACTATGGTACAGATCGGGTGGCCAGAACAAGGAAAGAGAGAGAGGATCTTACACTTGCTTGATCTTGGAATGGTGCTACCTGGCTCACTGATTGTTATTGGAATCACTCTTATTAATGTCAATTGCTCTGTATTATTTAAAGTCCTTATATTTCTCTTAGTTAGTGCAGTCTACAAAACCATCTGATGTTTAGTAATTAAGTATTCACATCAATTTATCCATATATTGTTGATTTCATCCACCAGTGTAGTTAAGCAGTACTGTCTCCTCTGAAGACAGGTTCATTTATTTGTTGGTGTAGTAACAGAACAATTGTAACATTGTAAACTGATATTGTTTCAATGTTACTAGGGTCCACATATGATGTTAGTATAATTGTTTCCTTTTTAAGGTAGTTTTTAGGAAGATATAAAATAGGATGGGGGGAGATAATAGAAAGATTAGTTAGTTAATAGAAAAAGATGTTTTATAACATTCCTCAGTGTTTTCTAACAGTAAAGGATAATATCACACATTTATTGTTTCTCCAGTCATTCTCCACATTGATTGGACAATATCTATTTGTGGAGTGTAATTTCCCCTTATTTGATGGTGATCTGAGGTATAGTTAATCTTTCTCAAACATGTCATGCATTGATTACAGACAATACTCCCTGCTTATATATGGGTCCCCCTTCCTATTGCTAACATGGATAGTGTGGAAATGCAGCCGCGGGTAACTAAGAGATATATAAGGACTTTAAATAATACAGACCAATTGACATTAATAAAAGTGATTCAGCAGAAGAATGTTTTTTTAATCATAGTATTAATATACAATTTCTATTCTTACAGCACTTTACTATCTGTGTTTTTAATTTTTGTCCGTGATCTTAATAGAATGGTCAATAGAGGTTATATTTTAATTATAATTTAGGAGTAACTAAATTTCCAAGGAGGCCCTGGAGTGCACCTTTGAAGTCTCACACTATACATACTTTCTCTTTCAATTCCAATAACAATCAGTGAGCCAGGTAGCACCATTCCCTTTATAGTGGCTTTAA
Source organism: Taudactylus pleione (assembly GCA_031769625.1). Lineage (NCBI taxonomy): Eukaryota > Metazoa > Chordata > Amphibia > Anura > Myobatrachidae > Taudactylus > Taudactylus pleione. Next base: position 16,679,441 of record JAUIMM010000706.1, on the reverse strand, counting down.
ATAAATTATGGAACATATACCATATCTCAAATATAACACAATTTAAAATACCAAGGGGAAAAGGGGACAACAATAAATTTGATAATTCAAGAAAATCTGTGCGGGATTCCCACAAACTTTGTAAACACTTGCTTGATCTTGTTAGAACATTCTGTCAGGCCCAATGAATTACAGACTTTATATCATCATTACCTGGCATCAACTACCTTCTTTTACGTTCAAATAGTCAGCATTTTCTATTCATTCAAATCATACCATTTATCATAATTATGGGCCTGATTCAGACCCACTCGCGAGCGGCTGTACGCTCGCAAGTGGGTCGATGGTCTGCACTGAGCATGCGCACGACGGAGGGAGCTCCGTCGTGCGCATGCGCCAGACACGACGAGCGAAGGACTTTCCTTCGCTCGTTGTGTCCGATCAAAGGGGGCGTGCTGTCAATGTTGATTGACAGCACGCCCCCTTTGGTGGGCGTGCCGGGGGCGTGCCTCCCTGACGGGGGCGTTCCCACGGGAACGCCTCCCGTCAGAAGCCGGCCCACTGACATCACTAGTGATGTCAGTGGGAGTGATTTTGGCTCTGATAGAGCCAAAATCACTCCGGAGCTTGCGGTTGAAAACCTCAACCGCAGGCTCCGGCTCGCAATTTCGATGGTCGCGATGGTCACGACCATCGCGGCCATCAAAATGCACGCTCGTATAGCCTGTGGGTGGTGACCCACAGCTATACGAGCGTCCAGGAGGACGCTCCATGAAAAAGGAGCCCGGCCCTCATGCAGAGCGTGCGCTCTGCTCAGAGCGTACGGCTCTGAATGAGGGCCTATGTTTCTTATATTCTTTGTCATTATGGAATTATGTTGGCAGTTCTTGTTTAAGATCTTAATCTTCTTGTTACATTACTGTATTGGTTTGGATTCCATCTATTTTATTACTGGCCTATGTTTAGACAACTCTTTATGGTTCTAATTGTACTTTCTCTGCAATATTGTCACTACTGCTTTTGTTTCAATGGTCTTGTTCTATACAGTTAGATTGAAAAAAAAAAAAATCTGTAGATTTTGGACTGTTTAAAAAACAGCAATCCCATTAAAAAAAAAAATTAAATCACTCTGCAAGCTATAATCCTGCAGGGTTTTTCAGTGTCATGTGATTATTACAGCAACTAGCAGGCAGGCTTTGGAACACCCATCTAAGCTCAGTTTTCAGTATGATATCCTCAACCATTTTCTCCCCTTCTGTCATCACATGACATGCTGAGATCTGAGTGTCTGGCAGCCATACTTGTTTTCACTTCAAGAAGAATTTGAGAAGGAGATAATGATTTGTAAAATGAACTACCATATGCATTTAAAAAGATAAGAACTTGTTATATATATTTCTTTTTTTTAGGTTCTCAAATTTTTGACTTAAATAAAACACTGAAAAACTGACAACAAAAGAAACAAAAAACAAAAATATCACATCCAAGATATTGTACTTTCACAGCACAGGGAAATACAATTGAGAGTGACCAAAACACCTAGAATATGTACATCAGGATCAATATCAGTGCAAATTGTAGCAATGTGAGAGGAAGGGTGTTTAAACTTATATAAAAGCACCCAAGGTCATGGCTCGGACACGCACGGGCAATAAGGGCTACAGATCAGGTGAGGGTCTAACTTTCTAAAGCATATAGGGATCGTTGCCATCGGAACCCAGAGTTGTTTCAAATTTAGGGGAGCACTTTCTACCACGATTTACAAAGGATTCATGCCCAACTGTGGAATGAAGTAAGCCAATCCCCTCTAAAGTAATGATAACTGCAAAATTGTGAGCTCTCAGGACAGGCGCATGCCAAAAAGCTGCATCAGGTACACATTTAGGTCTGTATTTGTTGGACTCTTGTGGAGTAGCCCTGTAATAGTTTGCATGACTATAAAAGGTACCCTATTATTGTATAATGGAGGACCCCAGCAAACTGTTTACCCAAAGCATGTCTCAGCTGAAGATATCAGTAGGGAAAAGAAAAAAAAAAGTTAGGTCGTGCAAAAAGTTTTATACAGAAGATCAAAGCCTCCAAGAACACCTGTTTCACACAGCTAACAAGGTAGTACTCAGCAGTAACCCGAAAAATCTGAAAAAAAAAAAATCTTAAAATGTTTAAAATGTCTAAATTATAATAAAAAAGAGAATTTGCCATGTATTTCACTAACAGCTTATCAATAAAAAAAAAACACCAATATGGATAATATAACAACTGGCAGTAATTGTTAAAAGTAAAGGATTCAACAGGACCAGAGATGGACAAAAACATTTTATTGAATTAATTTAGTTACTTGTAGAATGAATCCCTTTCATAATGTACTTGTTGGAAGGCATTATAACTAGCCCCCAAGTGACTGATGTTTGTGGTCTAACGGCTGCTACAGAGCACAGTGTGACCACAGGCAAATGTCGAGAAACTAAATTTTTTTTTTTATTAAATGTAAAATTACAAAATAGCTAATATGTATTAACCTTTGTCTGGGCCTAAACTATTAGCAGAAAGTCAGGTGACAAAACACTGACTAAATATGTACACATGCAAATCTGATTTTTGGCCCGATCTTTGAATGACAGACGATGTGGCAAATCTTCCTATCTGAAGGGACCCATAAAGGCTTTTACAATGGCTACAAATCATATCATATGTCGAACAGAACAACTACCAACTGTTATGAGCCGCCGCAATGACTCACACTGGCCGCTGCTAGGCAGCTGGGCCACTGTGGCTGTTACTAAGCAACCGGGATGCTTTCTTGTGTCGCTTCCACCGCTCACAGCCGTGCAGCTGCAGTGCGATTAGAATAGTGGGGCCTGTCCCAGTTGTGAAAGTCGTATTGGCTCCTGTTACTGGTAAAAGGTTGGAGCACTTTGCCTCCCTGCTGGTTATAGCGTCCTTACCCTGCAAAGAAGCTGTTCTGCTGTGCTCCTGCCCTCACTGCTGTGCCTCATTACCTCCTGGTTTTCAGTCTCTGTTTTGCCTGTCACCAGCAGAGCCATATCTAGACTTTTTGGTGCCCTATGCCAGAAAGAGCTTTGGCCCCTCCTCATTTTTCAAAGGGACATTATACACCCAAAACAGGGCCGTGGCTTCATGGGGAAGGGCCATGGAAGTTATAGGGGAGGCCAGGAGATGTATCCATTTCCTGGTTGCTAGCTATAAGTGACCTGAGCTTGGTCCTGACTCTCTGTCCTACCTGTCTTGACCTACTCCAGCCTCTCTCACTGTCACCATCCGGTTTCTGACATAAACTTCTACTTCCAGGGGGCACCAGAGAACCTGTGAGAATATAGATCTTTACGGGAAAGGTTGCTGCTATAGGTGAAGACCTCTCTAGCCGGGTTCTAGGAGTTCATGCGGTTACGTGGGTGTACCATAACACCAATAACATCTGACTTCAAAATGTCAATTGGGACAAGTGGAAAATTAAATGTAAAAAAAGGACTGTACATATGGGGAGATAGCAGACAGCATCATTTCACTGCTTTATTCCACACCATGGAATAAAGCAGTGTTACACTGCGAACAGCTCAGTCCCTACAGCCTGACATCACTTCAAGAAAAACCTCAAATACATGGCAAAACTGGTGTGGATCACTAGGTCTACAATAAAAAGGTAGACAATGTTTAGGTAGATAATACAAGTTAGACAGGCAATAGGTCAACAGGGTCTGAATGTCGACACACTAAAGGTCGACTAGTAAAAAGGTCAACAGGGACAGAAGGTCGACAGGGTCATTAAGTCGACACAAAAATGGTCGACATGGTTTGTTTTTTTTCTGGCCCTAAACCTCCCCCTCCTGGTGCCTAACCCTAACTGTCGTGGTAGGTGCCTAATCCTAACCATCCCTTCTAGTGCCTAACCCTCCGGTAAGTGCCTAACCCTCCGTCCTGGTACCTAACCCTAACAGTCGGAGTAAGTGCCTAACCCTAACAAAAATAAACTAAAAAAGTGTTGATCATATGGTCATGTCGACCCCTGTTAACCTAATGGCCCTGTCGACCTATTGCGTGTCTAACTTGTATTGTCTACCTTTTTACTGTAGACCTAATGACCGGATACCGGCAAAACATGTGTGGCCATATTGGACATAGATGGTCTGCATGGACTTACCAGACCTGCCTGTGCATGTTCACCTTATGCAATGAACAATTCCTAGATTTTATCTGTAATCCCTGAGGTATATGTATATATCATGAAGGGTAAGAGTAAAGGCCTGACCGTTTCATACTTATGAACGTGTCATTAGCTGGGTTTTATAATGCAGCATTATTTTTTGGCTGTCAGTTGACTTTTTAAGCCCTTAATATAATTTGGCTAAAAGGAACCAAAACAGCATGATTAAATGTAATCACCAAAATATTGTGATAACTAGGATTATTAGGACAAAGGCGATTTATATCTTTTTTTATTTCTATTTCGGCTGTCACGATGGAGAGCAAGGGTCCAATTACAATCTCATTCACAAAATAGGTGTCCGGATGTTCTTTAAAGACAACTTATTGCCATAAACAAACCATTTATTATAGCCAAGGCTTAACTGAACCTATATTTATGGCACCTACACAAAGAAAAGTACAATGACTTATCTGTGCTTGTCTCAGTATTATAAAGTGATAAATAAGAAACGGTCAGGCCATCCCTTCACCTGTCACAGTCAGTGGTTGCCAGGTCATAGCTCACCACACTTCCTGGCTGAGGCACAAACATGCCGACTGTTTCCTGTATGATAGCTGAGAAGTTACCTGTTACACTGCGAACAGCTCAGTCCCTACAGCCTGACATCACTTCAAGAAAAACCTCAAATACATGTTTGAAAAATGGTTTCATTTACTTATCTTCTGATGCAAACAGATTTCATGCACATTATTTATTAATAACACATTGCGCAAGACAAGACTGTAGGTATATTCTCATGCAACAGCTCGCGCTCATCTATATTTCTTGACCAGCGACATTACAAACATGCCTAATTGAAAATTCTCCTACACAAGTGGAGAATGTGTGATGGCTATACCAAATTCAAAACAAAAAGTTCAAAGAATAGGTTTATTAAAAGTAAATTCCTAATTATATAAAAATTAGGTGCCAGTAAACGTCATTTAGTTCATTATATTCTTTTCATAAAGATTCTGTATTGTTTCTGGCTTCAAGCCACAGTGAAGTACAGATCCTCCTGTAGGACAACAGCACTGATTGATAGTCCCAGCTGATAAATTGCAGTATTCCTGGGTCTGTCAATCAGCTTCTAAAAGGTTAAGAAGATCTTCACTTTAGCTGTACGATGCCATATTACCACAGAATGCAAAGAATTGACATGTAAAATTACCAATATCGGCCCTAGTATACTTGTCAACAGCATAATATAGCACTGACATCTGTGTTTTTCCCCAAACAAATACTGTATGGAAGGCATATTACTAGTTGCCACGTTATACCATTCCAATTCTCAAAATAGGAATTTTATGATCAAATAAAAAAGTTGCATAGTACAATTCTCTACAAATTTATTGAGTTAGTTATGGGACCCATACATTATCAAACAGAAAAAAAACGATTCTGCTTTTTTGCCCCGATATCAAGATTCTCCGATGCACCAATCTGCTCCCATACATTACAGAGAACTTTCAGTGATTTGCAGATAATTTTCAGCAAATAACAGATACACTAATCGTGAAAGACTCATCATTTTACTAGAAAGGCTCTGCAAAGTGGCTGATCGTTACCATACACTAGCATCTATAGCCCCGAATGGTCAGTTGGACAACCTGATTTACCGATTCCAATCAATTTTTGGTCTGAAATGGCCACCGGTGAAACCCACACATTGCAGATATTTTTACAGAACCATCTGCAAAACGGGGAATTACCCTAATCGATTGCTGATGTATGAATCCCATTAGTCTGATAAAATATTCTTATTCTTTATTTATTTACAAATTCCACAAATGACGCCCCTCCAGGAAAAGAAACATGTTGTTATCTGAAACATATTGCCATTCAATAAAAATCAATAAAGTTTCAGTTTAATAAGTAAAGAAAAGACTTGTGTACTGGTCCTACACCTCTCCCATATTGCACAGGCACTGAGAATATCTTCCTGCTCAGTCATATCAAATGATAAATGTAAGTTACTCAATCATGGCTGTTTTGTTTCACCATCAAATTAAAAAAATCAGATTATAACGAATACTCCTCAGTTGTGCATTTATGTATGGGCACTCGCATGCAATTATTCATCCTGAAACTGAACTAATGTTTGGTGGGGATGGGCACGGGATGTCGGCGCTCGGTATACAGACACCTGTCGGTAGATATCCTAACCCCCCACCCTAATCCTCACTCCCTGGTGCCTGATCCTAACCTCCCCCCTAGTGCCTAAATTTAACCTCCCCTCCCCTTAAATCTAACAACCCCCCCTTAGTGCCGATCCCTAACCCTCCTCCTAGTGCTTAACCCCTAATGCTAACCCTCCCCCCAATCCCGCTACATACCTTCAGGATTCTAGCATCGGCATTCTAAACGCCGGAATCCCCGCGGTCGGGATATTGACAGCATCCAGTTTGGTGTGTGGGGCAGGATTAACGTGGAGAATGTTAATTGGTTAACTGGTTTCTGAATAGCTCTTTAGTAGGTGCTTCAGACTGCATAGAGCATGTGCTCCACAGAGTGGGAGCAACACAGCAAAATACCTGTGATCCAGAGGAATTGGTGAATTCTAGGTAACATTATGTGTGGGAATGGTCACAAGCCGCTGCGTTGCTAGGAGATGTGAATGCCGGGCGATCATTCGCTGCACTCCTTTACCTCCTGCCTGTCATTCCTGAACTAACCGGATTGGCTCCTGTGGCTTTTTCTCTCTTGTCCGTAGGTTGCTCGGATGCCGGTGATAGCGTTTGCACGTGTTTCCAGTTGTGGTGGTTAGTTTCCTGTTCAGTCGCGTGTCCAGTACCTCTGCCTGTCTAGAATATCTTCTGCCGTTTGTATAATCTAGGCGGTAAGGGTCGCACCTCCGCGTCCTGCCGCTTGTGTCATCTAAGCGGCACAGGTCGCACCCCAGCGTCCTGTCGCTTGTGTCAACCCGGCAGCACAAGTCACACTCCGGCATCATCTTTCCAAGCATTACCAGCCCTCAAGGCTGCTACACAGCTCAAAGGCAGCATCTTGTTTATAACATCACCAGCCCTCAAGGTTGTTATACGGCCGCATCTAACCAAGTGTCACCAGCCCTCAAGGCTGCTACATGGCCCAAAGGCCACATCTTGTTTATAACAACACCAGCCCTCAAGGCTGCTACACGGCCCTAAGGCTGCAATCTTGCCAAGCGTCATCAGCCCTCAAGGCTGCTACATGGCCCTAAGGCCGTATCTTGCCAAGCGTAACCAGCCCCCAAGGCTGTTGCTGGACTCTGCTCTTAAGAGATACCCCTTCAGTCATAACAGGAATAGACTAAATAAGAATCCCAGGGATTTGGGGCCCGATTCAGAGATGGACACAATGCTGATGTTTACGCAATAGAGAGATTATCGGTAAACTGCACATGTGTCTGAGTCACTCTGCAAATGCGTCAAGTTTCTTACAGAGGTCATTAGCGTGGAGGATTTATTCTCAAAATGACTGACAGGCAGGGACCTTTTGTGGGTGGCAACGGGTGGGGGAATTGGGGGTGGAGACAAACACAGGTATGTGTAGAACGTTTTTTCAGGGCTAAGCCTGTGACTGTGATCCCGTATGCAGCAAAAAAGGCTCCGGTATTTCTGCGTGACCAAAAGGTTACTCAGAAGGCTATCGACTGATCTGCAACTGCTGCTGCGTCCTGCATGCAGTAGCTTAGATTTGCAAAGCCAGCGGTAGACGTCCCAATACAAATCCAGGCGGATACGACATTGGCATATTTTCACACAAGCGCTGCGCATAAATTTGCAGATGCAGTGGCATTAGCGTCCATATCTGTACCTGGCAATTGGACACTGATATGTTTAAAGCACTATGGAGTAGATGTACTAAGCCTTGGAGAGAGATAAAGTGGACAGAGATAAAGTACCAACCAATCAGCTCCTGTCATTTTTCAAACACTGCCTGTAAAGTGACAGAAGCTGATTGGTTGGTACTTTATCTCCGATCCACCTTATCTCTCTCCAAGGCTTAGTAAATTTTTTGTATCAGTCTCCACCTCTGTAGTTTGTCAGAAAGTCTGGGAGAGAAATAAAACAAATGTACTGCACTCCTGCCCTCTGCTAGATAGTGCTCGGTCACTATACCGCATATATTAGTCTCTCAAGACATCACCAGTGTATTCTCTCCTGAGACTACGTTTCACTATCGAAGAACCACTTCACCACATGACAGCTGAATATTGTGCATGGGAAATGTGTTATAGGGAGGGAGGGAGGGGAGATGTGGTAATACAGAATTGGGGTGGGGAAGACATGCTACCACAGAGGTGGAGGGAGTATGTTATTGGGCAGTGGTGTGTGGGAGAAATGCCTTACTACAGAGATATGTTATGGGGATTTCAAACTGGAGAAAGGAGGAAGAAAATGTATTAGGGGTGAGGTGCTGGGTGTGAGGAAAATGGATGTCAGAGGTGAGGGGGAACAGATGTGTTACATGGGGCAATGTTGCAGGTCATAGGTGGGGGCAGGGGGAACAGTGAAAGGTATACAATACTCCTATTCACACATGTGCTGCATTTCTGGTATGATAATTTGTCACAAAATTCTGTACAGAGCTGGGTGAGGTACCTTGGTATATTCTGTACAGAGCTGGGTGAGGTACCTTGGCTTCCCTTGAATCTGTCCAGTAACACATTGCTCTGGCTCTCACTGTGGCTGCGGTGGTGGGGACTGTGGGCCTGATACAGTGCCGCTCGTAAGCGGCCGCTCGTTCGTTCGGAGCGATGTTCGCACATCTGCGCATGCGTATGGGTTTTAGTACGCATGCACGAACCAGTCAGTGCGGTCAGCATTCGTGTGCTCGCAAAATAGCGAATGCCTGGTAATTTGAGTGACAGGATGAGGCGTTTGTGGGTGGTAACAGGGGAAGGTGCTTGAAAACAGGGAGTGGAGATCCGAACGCAGACGTGCCAAACGGTCAAAACGGGCGTTTAATGGGAGTGCATAATTAACAAAGCAGCGTCATTGACCACGTCACTTGGGTGTCTTTTAGCCAGAACTGCTCGCATGATTGTGGTAGGAAAAACCAACCACAAGAATAGCGAGCAGTTCATTCTCCTTTCGATGTACTGGATTAATCTAATAAATAGCGGAGATGACGTATGATGCGAGCGGCCAGGGGGCGTTTTTATCAAAAAAACGTCCGCATGTTTTGTTCGCTCGTTCAGACATAGAGGCGTCAACAGACCGCAAAGAGCGAACGGTCAATTTAAATAGCCAGCCCCTTTTTCTGCACGAGCGAGCGCAAATAGCGTCCGACTCTGAATCAGACCCTGTGACAGCTAAGTTAGGCAGCGCATCAGAAGGAAAGAGCTGCATTGTGATTGGCCGACAGACTCACTGTACGGCATAGTTTCGGGGTCTATGTACTAAGCCTTTCAGAGAGATAGAGTGGATGGACATAAACTACCAACCAATCAGCCATAACTTTCACTTTACAGGCTGTGTTTGAAAAATGACCGTTAGGAGCTGATTGGTTGGTACTTTATCTCCATCCACTTTCTCTCTCTCCAAGGTTTAGTTCACAGGTTCTCAAACTCGGTCCTCAGGACCCCAAACAGTGCATGTTTTCCAGGTCTCCTCACAGAATCACAGGTGAAATAATTAGCTCCACCTGTGGATCTTTTAAAATGTGTCAGTGAGTAATGAGTACACCTGTGCACCTGCAAAACATGACCTGTGTGGGGTCCTGAGGACAGAGTTTGAGAACCTCTGGCATAGTACATAGACCCTTTAGTCTCTCAAGTGAGACACGATCAAAAAACTTTGAATAATCTTGAGAGTTGTGGAATAACTGCAAATGGGCTTCTGTTTTTCCTGTAGTAAATTTTTCATACTTTTTCAATCAAGCTAGGGTTCATTATACTCCTTCCAAATTAGTATAATCTTTTAATATGGCCTTAGGATCAAAACTATGTCTGTTCATTTCTGGTTTGGAGCTTTGAAAATGTTATATCACTGTTAAAGAACCAATAAACAAGAAGTTAATATTTTTTTCATATCAATCATCATAACTTTACCCAGCCCCCTATCACCACTGTGCAAGAGTTTGGTGTACAACCCTGCAGGGGAAACGCTGTTTCCCTATAGCAACTTCAGTACCATCAGCACTTGGTTGTATGTGAACAAAGGTGATGTGAGGTCATAGTCACCCTCTGCTAGCTCAGTATTCAGAAGGTCCTGCATGCACTTCAGCACTGATGCCTGCCTCTAATCCTGCTACAATCTAAATCTTTTGACGCCATACTGACGATTCCTGCCCTGATGGGCGGCTTTATTTATTAGCAAATTAAGAGTAAACTCCTCTCATCTCTTCTGAGACTTTGTTACCAGATTCAGACATTCCGATTCACAGACTTTCAATTGTGTAAACCGAAAGATTTTTTACCGATTTAACCTGTAGGAAGTATTTTTCCTATCCCCGCTAAAATAAAATAAAAAGGGGACTGTTAATTGTTTGACCTTTGGATTTTGTAAGTGAGTTCAGCTTCTGTGAACCAGCTTCTGTGGACACTTTCCATCAGATATGCAATAACATCTATTTGTAGATTGGTTGGCAGACTTTTTGGATCTTCTAAGTAGAGCAATGGCACACAGAAATTTAGGGCTCAAGCTAAAAAAAAAAAAAAAAACTGCTGATGAGTACTATCCTAGATCAGGGGTGGCCAAATTTGGTTCTCAGGGACCCTAACAGCTTATACCTTCCACACCTCCTGTGGATCTTTAAAATGTTGTCCGTTCGTAATGAATACACTAGGGCACCAGCTAGGAGATCTGGAAAACACAAACTGTTAGGGGGTCTTTGAGAACAAAGTTTTGGCCACCACTGTCCTAGTGGACCACAGCCCCTACATGCTTAAAGGTGGTAAAAGCATGTTAACATTTGCAATTAAGTGTATTCTCCATTGGACAATAATTTTCTCAACTACTCAAGTCAAGTGGTTCAGTACATAAAACTGTATTTAAAAATTGTTGAATGTTGCTTAAAAAGCCCATCCTATCTTTTTTTTTTTTCTTTTAAAAATGTGGGCTGATTATTATAAGAATGCAAAAACACAAAGCAGTCGGACTAGAATGTATCTACAATGTGAAATGTATTTATATCACAAGAATTTCTATCCTCTTAGAAAAACCATTTACAATACAGAAAAGTACAGTAGTTTCAAAGTGACCTAGTCAAGACCACTGTTAGACGACACCTCTGAGCATTCACTATACCGGAGTCATGGAGAACACAGACTGTATTAAAAATCAAAGGGGGAAGTGTCAAAGGTTATGAGTTACAGCATGTCTATACTATGGACAGGTGTTGTAAACCATGGTGGCCAACTGCAAAACTTACTACTAAAAATTTCCCAAAACAAATTTGTCTTAATGGGCCTATCCATTAGGCGACCTGAAAAATTTAACATGTAGCGTTCAGTCCTTCAGGTCACTGGGTGCAGTGCCCGCACTGTACGGCGTTCATTGAACGTCATTCAGTGCAGTAGATCGACCTATCTGAGAACATGCCGAACCTGACGATCGTCGTCAGGTTGAAAGGCATGTTCCACAGATAGTCGGCAAGGACCCAGCGTGCAGGCGCATTGCTGGTCCTTGCCGGCTATCCATTAGACGGTTTTCTGAACGTTCCGAACAAAACCTCCTGGTTTTGGTTGCATCGTTCAGAAAGTCGTCTAATGGACAGGTCCCTTTACTAGTGTTTTCAACCTGTCATTCGCAGGGTCATGAGCACACTAAATGCATAAAAATTGAACTGCATAGGTAACTGCAGGTGTTTTCCCCGCCCCTCCTACCTCCCATCTCCTCCCATATATCCCCCCTTCCTTTCTTTACCTGTCTCCCCCCTCCTCCCCCATTTCCACACTGTATCAGAGAGTTACAGTTCTTCCCAGGGAACAGCTTGGAAGAGGCTGTGTGGCAGTTAGGCAGCCAGTGAGAGGTATGAGGGGAGAGAAGCGATGGGGCCTCCCTGGAGCCCTCTACTGAGCATATGCTAGACTGACAATATAGGAGGTTGCATAATAGATCGGGTGAACACCTCCAACAAGTTTACATATTGCAACTGCTATGACGTCTACAGGTTGGACAATTCAAATGATACTGAGGGCCAAAGTGAGCTGGCATCTTTTGTTAAATACCGGTTATTTTTTCCTCCAAGTACATACAGTATCGGCTTCAATTTAGTGCATTTAAAGTCTACTAAATGTCATTTCAATATAAGCGAATAGACAACACTTTTTGGCAAGCGTATGTGTTTCACATCAATTTCAACATAGCCTGCAGCATTCGCACTATATACAATACAATGGCATGCTCATTAAGTAAAGAGCACACCGCTGTAGGGAGACTTTGAAACTCACTTTGAAAGCATTGTTGAAAATGAGTACAAAGTTTGTCTATGCTTTGAGCAGATTCGCTTGTACAAATCCTATAATAATAATATACTATTCTTTCTTAAAGCTATATTATTATTACTGTAGAAAACAGGTGATATGGGCTCTGGGGGAGATGTGTCAAACCTCGGAGAGAGATAAAGTGGAGAGAAAAAGTACCAACCAATCAGCTCCTAACTTTTATTTTTCAAACACAGAGCCTGATTCAGAGTTGGGAATAGAGTAAGAAATAACTTTGGGCCTGATTCACTACAGATTGCAACTGTGTATGCAATTGCAATTACGCACACAGTTCAGCTACGATAGTATGCTAATCCATTGCGATCGCTATCCCGTCACAGCACTACACAAGGACGCCCACTTTACTTAGCACACATACGCACTGTTTGGCAAGACTCCGAAACCATCGGTACAATAGAGTACCATCGCAGCCTCACGCCACACTTGCACAAGCCCTGACCTTACTCAGAAATTGCCAACTTCCACGCACGCTATGAGTCCTCAGGCTGCATAAGGCATCACAGTGGATACTTTATGCATGCCGCTGCAACGGCATTCGAACGTACTGAGACGCGTGCGTTTCGCAGACCACTCCCCCATCACCTCCCACAAACGGCATGTCGAAGCCAGATAATTGGCTGAGATAGGATCGGTTTAAAATTAGATCGGGGCAATGCCATTTTTGCGAATGGCAACGAGACGCCATTTTGCGACTGGCCGCCCAGCACCATTTTAGAGAATCACATCATTATAAGTACATACGGCGATGCTATTATTTAGCGTTGTGTGATTCCCACGCAATAGAAAGAAGTTAAAAGTCCTCACCATACAAATACAGACAGTCACTAAAACATATAAAACGATTAACCCAGCAAAACACGTACCATGGTGTACTCCACAAAACACATAGTCGCACAGCGCTAACTAGCGTCTTTTCCTAATTCCCCAATACTTACACACTTACATAAAAGGTTCCCTAGCATTAAAGTGTAATATTCAAGGTTTATTCAGTAATAATTAATATTGTGAAATAAAGGTTATTTGATATCTAAGGTTTAGAACATGGTAAGAAGACAGTGTTTGGTGCTGTACTGATCCACTGTCTCTCAACAGATTTCCAGTATCATCGGCGAGAAGATCGCAACATGCGTCTGCAAACTATGGACTATAGAGAGTTAAAACATTAAAATGTACTTTGTAATGTTACCAGCTTAGAATAGCATGCAGTGGGAAAAAGGATACAAAGGGCTGTTGGAGGCTCATTTGTATCCATTTGAATTGACCTATGAACTATCCTGTAACAAAAGCACCTTTAAGAAGAACCAATGGAATCATGCCAATCTGTTCTATTGTATTGCCTATCCCTGTAAGCGTATATATGTGCACTCTCTGACCCCAGTCGAGAGTCTTCTTGCTGTGCTGTTGACGGAGGTTTCTATTGCTGATGCCGGTATCTGGGCCCAGAGCGCGTGCGTATGTAACAACTGTACCTTGGGACTGTATGATTTATTTGCGCTAATTGTCTTTAGATCACAGCGTGTAACCATCTGTTTTTTTATATTGAATAATAACTTTTTGTGCTTTGGAACCACACTCAAAGTCTGAAAGCATTTATTTACAGTGCGACTTATTACGCTAAACAGCGACAATTTTAGAAGGTATAGGCAGGATTTTAGAAGATATAGACAGGAATGCATAGAGGTTTTAAATAGGTATCGATAGGCACTTCCTATCAATCACTCTTCGATGGATCTGTGTACTCACTGCGATCACAGTCCCCATCACTGCGATGCATATGCATTTGCAGATGCGAAACAAAATCGGCCGATTGCATGCGTAATCGCAGTTGCGTACGGTAGTGAATCAGGCCCTATGTACCTGGTCAAATCATGTTGCAGTGCAAGGGGTGCAAATACATACTGGGTTTTTTTTGCATGTGGGATAAATAATGGCTGCTTTTGCATGTATCTCACAAATTTTTACACTAAATTTAGATTTCCATATTGATACACTCCTCCTAAATCTAAATCTCTATGGATATTTTAAATCTGCCCCATCTGCAGTGCAGCATGGTTTTGACCAAGATGCACAGTTATTTGCTCTTTCTTATGGTGGGCATACACTGCCAGATAAAATGCCTGTCAGACCGGCAGACATTTTATCTAGCAGGCTGACACCCTGCAGATGTTGCGGGCATACACGGCGAGACCTCTCTCCATTGGCCCCAATATTTGTGCTCCTCTCCTGGGGAGGAGACATTTCTCAGTTCCTTCCCTGTGAAGGAACAGGGGAAATGTGTCAGTCAGCTGGGAATGCACAGCCCAATGTGGCAGACAATCCGGCATGCCCGACTGAACAATACTTTACCCTTGGTCGCCCGCACACACAGTATAATTACTGGGTCGCTGATATCTGGCGGCTTGCCCCGATAATTGTAAAGTGTATGACCAGCATAAATCTATTCCCAACTCTGAATCAGGACCACAGTCTGTAAAAGGACAACTAGAAGCTGATTGATTGGTACTTTATCTCTATTCAAGCTTTGACACATTTCCCCCCCATTTGCTTTATATGGAAATGGTTATTCCAGGGAATAAAATACAGTGTAAGCAATCATCAATAAATAATAGGAAGTCTTCACTTTGCACAGCTCCATCTCATGGAGCCATCTTTGTGTCTCAAGCCTCGCTAATCCACCCCAGTTCCTAGTGGAGCAACAGCATACCTCCCCATCTTTCTTCAGGTCCAGGTCAGGACCTTTGCAAGGGACCTATTCGTGGCTTGCCTCCCAATCTCCCCATCGCAGGACACTGCCCGATAAGCAGGACTGTCCTACACAAATTGTGACGGTAGGGAGGTATGTCGAAATGCAGCATTCTCATGAAGTTAGCCCATAAAATAGATGGCTTCCACTGAGAATAGATTGACTTTAATTTCCTTTTTGTAAAACATGCAACGTGTATGTGATTGTGCATTTTAAAATTAGGCTCCTTGCCATGTCTTTACTGAACAGTCAGCATAATCGCTGGCTTGTTCTCTTCCTTTCCGCAGCAGATTTTCTACCAAACAATTGATCCGCTACTGAGGTTCCACAATATATTGTACATATTTCCAGCATATGTGCTACTGCCGACAATGTGATACACAACAAAGCAGAATAACCAGATTTTTTTTTTTTTTTTAATTCTACAATCAAAAATATTGTTCAAAGCAAATCCAATTTTTATTGAAGCCTGACAAAACATGGTATACCTTAATACTGTACATTTCAAGCAGTATTATACAGGGGTGTGCTACAACAGAATCCCTGTCAAACAGTCAATTTGGCTAGGGCTCATCAGTATAGTGTAGGGATTTTCTGATCAGCACAAAGTGAGAGAGGCAACATCATTAAATCAATGAGATAAGTTTTTTGGTGGTTTTCTGAACTGTGCCCTAGATTCTGTAATGCCAGTGGCCCCCTTCACTTGCAGCAGCAAAATGTTCTGTACAGCATGCAAGCAGGCTTTCAGACACCTTAATGGAAGTCATCTGAAGTACTGTAAGGTCCCGGGGCAAGTGTAATTCCATGGGATTTTGAATGAAGGAAATGTATGACTACTGGGATGTGTTGGTAATGAAGCATACATTCAGGTACTACCAGATGTTTTGTTTATATTTGATCCAAGATGGCAGGAATTGCAGACTATAATTTCGTATTTAATCTGCAACTTTCTTTTTAGAGTCGTTGTATAAATATTTTGTATAAAACTTGTTTTGTTCAGCATAAAAAAAGAAAAATCTTTTACCACGTATAAGATATACCACCGTTATTGTGTTGTCATGTAAATTTCCTGTTTGCAGGTAGGAATTTCTGATATATTTCTTTTTCGTTGTGTCAGGCTTTTGAAACTGGAATGATTTTATAAAGAAAATATGGAAATTATTGATGCGTGAACGATTATTCCATCAGTATTATTAAAATTTCCATAATGTCAATGTCTCCACACATTGAAAGAGTTAAAAGTTGACCTTCCACCAGCGGCAAAAAAAAAAAAAAAAAGGGAGGATAACAGACTTTTCTTTCTGTATTTTGTGCCGTCAAAGAAACAAATGTTATCTGGTTAAATCCTAAATGTTATTAAAAAGAACTAGAAAGAATATTAGGAAGAGAGCTACATGGAATGACAGCGAATACATAGACATAAGTCTGTGATTAGGCAACTTGTCTCCAGAACAGCTGAGAAATTAAAAACAAATGCTCCTTCTGCCAAGGAGGAAAAAGGAGGAAACAATTGTACTTAACAGCAACTGATACAGCAGGCATTTATTTGAAAGCAATAGAACTATCAAGCAACGAGGTATTTAGGATTTGTCTACATGACTGTTCAGGCCATTAAAGACCCTCACACAAGAGATATAGGGCCGAATTCAATTAGCACAGTTAAGTTAATAGGGGTGAAAAAAAGATGATGGCCTCAGGCTTTATTCAATTATTAGAGTCCCTCTTTCACTCAAGTGGCTTAACGCCCATTAAATCAAAGTGTTACCAGGCACTAAAACACAGAATACATGATAAGTTCATGGACCTGTGTGTTAACAGGGTCTTTTCACCTGTTAACTGGCTAGTTAGTTATCGGGGATTGTTTTGGGCTCTGGCCACGAAACAAAAAAAGTCTCAGATAAGAGCAGTGGCCGGCTGGGCCGGGGGGCAGGGTGCCATGTGCCCCCCGGGCCGCAGCATTATGCGGGCCGCGGGCAGTCTGTGACACAGACTGCACCGTGTGTGTAGCGCTGACCGGACGGAGTTCGGTCAGCGCTACACAGCACAAACACACAGCCGCCGGAGCCGGCAGCTGTGTGTTTGCTTTAGCAGCTGGTGAGAGTCAGACAGACTCATCGGCTGCTGCTCCCACTGCCAGAGCCGGACATCTTCCGGCTCCCACAGTGGGTAATGGGAGTGACGTCACTCCCATGACGCGTCACTCCCATAATGCAAAGCTGCGGACGGAGGAGCTGATCTCGGCGGCGGGACCAGGAGCGGGTGTCAGGTAAGTGTTGTTTTTTTTTATATTATGTGTGTCTACTGCGGGGAGTCTGGCACTATAAGGAGGAGACCACTACTGGGGGCACTACAAAGGGGGGGACTACTACTACTGGGGGTGCTACAAGGGGGGGACTACTACTACAGGGGGCACTACAAGGGGGGGGACTACTACTACTGGGGGCACTACAAGGGGGGGACTACTACTACTGGGGGCACTACAAGGGGAGGACTACTACTACTGGGGGCACTACAAGAGGGGATTACTACTGGGGGCACTACAAGGGGGGTACTACTACTGGGGGGGACTACTACTACTGGGGGCACTACAAGGGGGGCACTACTACTGGGGGTTACTACTAGGGGCACTACAAGGGAACTACTACTAGGGGCATTGCATAGGGGGAGGGGACTACTACTAGGTGCACTACATAGGGGGGAGGGGACTACCACTGGGGGCACTGCATCGAGGGACCACTGCTGGGGGCTCTATATAAAGGGCAATAGTGGGGGTACTGCATAGGGGGAAGACTACAACTGGGGCCACTATTTAAGGGGCACTGCATAAGGGTTACCACTATTGGGGGCACTATATAAGGGGCTTACTACTGGGGGCACAAGGGGCCTGCATAAGGGGGATCACTACTGGGGGCACTACTCGAGGCCTGCATAAGGGTGTCCTCTCCTGAGGGGGGGGGGCGCCGTAGCACGCACGTTCTTTCAGGCACCCTAGCTACACGCTACTCCTCTGCAAGGGCCGCCTGCATGCATTTGCCCCCCAGGCTAAAAGTTGCCAGCCAGCCCCTGGATAAGAGCAACTTGATGGCTGCCTTTGAGGCTAATTGATTAGTCCCGGAGATCAATTAGCACGCAGTAATTTACCACGGCTAATTGAACTCCCCCAATAGTATATCACAAGCTTTGTTGGAACACAAATGTGGTAAATGTCTTGAGACCCAATCATATAGTGCGAAGTTCACTATTATATGAAGCAACAAGTGTTGAATTTTTATCCTCACTGAATGACTTTCTCCTTGAGGGAAATGGGACAACAATGGGGGTAGTTGAGAAACTTTACCAGAAAATGATTTGGAAGAAAGTCAAATGAAAACAAGGAAACAAATTAAAAAAAAGTCTAATTGAAGAAGAGCTTGAGTGTCTAAGTAATCCAAAAAAGGGTCAGTGAACCACAACTGGTGTTACTTAAAAGCAACAGCAGATGTAGCATTATCACAAGCTGAAGAAGAATATGAAGATTTGAGAACCCTTCTTGAAGTGAAACGGATTTTACGAAGAGATGTACTGACATCTGAGAAGCTTAAAGTCACAGGAAGTTGTGCTTGTGTGAAAAGACAGTGTGCTGTGTATTGCAAATGCCGATCACAGTCACTAAGGTGCACAGAACTGTGCAAGTGTGGCGACGATGACGACCTTTGTAGCAACAACTATGCAAATGTTGAAAAGTGACATTTAATATTGTGTGCAATCTCATGTAAAGTAAATTTTGTTTTAATAAACATTTTACTTCAATGAGTTAGTTGAAAATTTTGTAATATTCCATAGTCATAATATAATAGTACTTTTTGTTTCTTTTTTTATGCTGAACAAAAAAAGTTCTATACAAAATTTTGATACAACCACTCAAACAAAACACCTGGTACTACACGATTGAATGTATTATTGCCAATGTATAGTAGTCATACACTTCCATCATTTAAAACCCCACAGACTAGGTTTTTGCTAGTAAAAGGAATATAGAACTACAGCCATGTCCAAAAGTTTTGAGAATGACACAAGTATTGCTTTTCACAAAGTTTGCTGCTTCAGTGTTTTTGGACCTTTTGTTAGATGTTACTATGGTATACTGAAGTAAAATCACAAGCATTTCATAAGTGTCAAAGGCTTTTATGGACAATTACATTAAGTGTATGCAAAGAGTCTCACTCACAATTTTGTCTAAGAACACAGCCATGAATAAAGAATGGCACCAAAACATCCTCCAAGAGCAACTTCTCCCAACCATCCAAGAACAGTTTGGTGATGAACAATGCCTTTTCCAGCATAATGGAGCACCTTGCCATAAGGCAAAAGTGATAACTAAGTGGCTCGGGGAACAAAACATTGGAATTTTGGTCCATGGCCTGGAAACTACCCAGACCTTAATCCCATAGACAACTTGTGGTCAATCCTCAATAGGAGGTTGGACAAACAAAAACCCACAAACTCTGATAAACTCCAAGCATTGATTAGGCAAGAATGGGCGGCCATCAGTCAATATGTGGCCCAGAAGTTGATTGACAGCATGCCAGGGCGAATTGCAGAGGTCTTGAAAAAGAAGGGTCAACACTGCAAATATTGACTCTTTGCATAAACTTGATGTAATTGTCAATAAAAGCCTTTGACACTTATGAAATGCTTGTAATGTTACTTCAGTATACCATAGTAACATCTGACAAAAACGTCTAAAAACACTGAAGCAGTAAACCTTGTGAAAACCAATACTTGTGTCATTCCCAATACTTTTGGCCATGGCTGTATATATACACCGTACGGTTTACAAAGCAAATACAAAATGGGAAATAAAAATAGGAATAATGTGCCTTCAAGCTCCTCCCTAGCAACAATATGCAAACATGCATTCCCAATGCAGGTGTACTGCGTAAGCTCAATTCTCAGAAGTAAATGCTCCTGCAAAGGCCATGCTTCTTTGTATAGGTTTGCTAAGGAGGAAATTACATACAGTATCTCTCTGTCTCATGCAATATCCACCAGTATGGGAACCTCACACACCTTCATATAAGCCTACATGACAAAAGTTATAGCAGGTAATTAGTCACAAACTTCCTCAAAAATGAATACCATCCTCATTTTATCCGCACAGTAACATGACATCATGAGGAATGTAAAAATGAACTCTCGCTAAGGACCTGATTTATGGTTAGGAGAAAATACAGCTAGCAGGCAGCTTTGCACATTTGCCAAAACATGTTGCATTGCAGGGGAGCGGATGTTATATGTGTGGTCGGGTTTAGAAATGGAGCCAATCCTAGCTGCCTAGTATTTGTAGGCTACATGTGATAATCTGCCCAATTCGGAAATGTACATTAATGCCACCACTGCTACCATCCCTGACACAGTTGCTGTTAAAAATATGCAAATGTCACAGCCATTGGGATATGTATTGAGATATCGACAGGCATCTTAGCAAATCCAAGCATATGCATACAAAGACACAGCACTGATCACAGATCATTCGATGTTAGCGATCCTGACAGTCTATGGTCGCGCAGGCTGGGTGTGGGAAATGGAATGCCAAACACTGGCGTCACAAGGGGGGTGCAGGCCGCACCGGGTGACACCATTCGAAGGGGTGACACCAAAATAGCAGTCACCGAGCAGCCACACTGCAATGGGGGCTGCCCAGCAGCTGCTGCTCTGAGTAATCCGGACTCACTCAGCAGAGCAGCACAGCAGCTATTGGGCAGCCCCAAACCTCTCCCTTGCCCATTGAGTGCCCGAGGACAGGGGACGTGACATGCGATTATGACCCCAAGAGTTGCACACGAGTGGGTGTGGTTCGCAGGATGAGGCCCCGCCCCCTTCCACGTGCGCCTTCAGCACGCAAGAACAAGGGTCCTGGACCGACCACCGCGCCTGGGTGTAATGAAGGTAAGTGATGCCGCTGATACCAGAGCCATGTTTACCGAGTGTGGGATCACAGATGCAGGATGTGACACTCCCCCAAAATGGTTGATACTCCACTGCGTTTTTAGCAGACACTCCCCGTTACCTCCCACCAAATGCTCCATGACTGTCAATCACGCTGAATCAATAGCCTTTGCTAGTGACTAGGGTAATGTTATTATGAAGAGAGAGCGAGTTAAATAAAATAAACAAAATAAACAACCAAAGTCTTGTTTATAGCCATTTTTAGGGGATTGATTGGGAGTAGGTGGAGAGCGATGTTAAAGTCCCCTTGCAAAAGGAATTGTACAAAGTTCCAGGAGGCTGGGTTGGTAATGAAGCTATTTCTCACCCTATTATTCCCTACCTCTAGGAGCTTTTGGTGCTCTTGTAGATTGGAGGTTCACCCTCAGTCAGCCGCGTGTGAGGCAATTGCAGCACCTGGACGTGACATCAGACACCCGGACCGTACACAGCAAACATGGACAACTTCAGTGTGATGCTTCTCTTCCTCTCTCCCTTGTGTCCCCAACGCGTTTCACGCCACTGCGGGCGCTTTGTCAAGGTTCCTTGACAAAGCTTCCGCAGTGGCATGAAATGCGTTACTTTCTAATTCAAGTCATTTTATTTATTTGAGCTGTTTTTAATATATACAGAGCGAAATATTCAGTATATATAAAAAAAGACTACGGTAATGTACCTTGAAGCATGCGCAGCGCGACTCACATGCGCAAACGGCTGATAATCGCTTGTCTGCATATGCAGACATATATATATATATATACACACATACACACATACACACACACACACACGGAAGAGGCGGCACTCGGGTCATTAAAATAAAAATCACCAAAATGCAGGTACATATGTTAAACGTTTCAGAGATTTTAATTCTCCATCTTCAGAATACCTGAAGATGGAGAATTAAAAACTCAGAGACGTTGCACATATGTACCTGCATTTTGGTGATTTTTTATTGACCAGAGTGCCGCCTCTTCCATATGTGTATTTTGGGCTCACAGGCTGAGTCTGTTTAGGAGGGCACCAGGGTTGTGCTTCTTTCTGCTGGAGTGCTGCCCGATTTAACTTTTTTTAGTATAATTTACACTACAGAGTTGGGAAATGTTATGCGATAGAATAGCTCTAAGAGAACAAATCATTAGTAGGAAGAGCAACTAAACATAGGGGTCTACTTACTAAGCCTTGGATGGTGATAAACTGAACGGAGATAAAGTACCAGCCAATCAGCTCCTAACTGCCATGTCACAGGCTGTTTGAAAAATGACAGGAGCTGGTTGGTTGTTACTTTATCTCCATCCAAGGTTTAGTAAATAGATCACATAGTCTTATAATAAGGGGGCCCTTTCATTTCTAGATTTGGTCCTGATACAACAATAACCACAATCTACTATCCACTATAAAACATTTCCACTGGACTGACCGGCCTTATCAATGGTCAATACAAATAACGGCTACATATATCTCTTCTTGTGATGTACTTGTTTTATTCAGTTGCATTTTGTTTTCCTTATTTACCAATTGCTTGATGCATGTTTGTCTTAAGGCGCGTATCCACTTGCAGATAATGAAGGACTGAACGATAACGATATCGTTAAGTCGTTCATTATACTGTGCAGTGCCCATACTGAAAGGCATGTTGTTCAGTGCAGGCACCCTCCCTCATCCCCGAACATGCTCAACCTGATGATATCGTCAGGTTGACAGTCATGTTCGAGTGATGAGCGATGCCAACAATGACCAGCGGGAGCACGCATCGCTGGTCGTTGCCGGCATATGCACAATTAATGAACGACTGAACGATAACGATGTCGTTATTGTTCAATCGTCCATTCATTTCGGCAAGTGGATACGCGCTTTTATGGACATGCTACAACAAAACTCTTTGAAAAAAAAAAAATACTGTTACACTAAAACGATCTTAATACCAAGGTAAAACCGCTCCATATGTGTCTAACACATGAATTATCACAATAAGGCCTCTCACCTTTAAATGGGTCTGTAACTGGGTCCAACACTGGAAACCATTGATTCTAGTCACCTAGCATTGCGTCTGCTAACACATTTTTCATCCCAGTTTTCAGGACAAATCTTAGTGCATTTACTGTGGATAAGCACATAAGGGAAGCCAACACTTTTGCATTTGAAGTGCATTTTATAAATGTGTTTTTTTTTTTACTAGAGTTGCATCATAGCTGCATTGTCAAAGTTCTCTGCACATTCAGTGCAATTCTCTGTAGCCATGACTCAATGGATGCGTGCAGCAACAGACTCCCCTATCAGTAATCTTTGAACTGTGAGCTTTACTATTTACTATGTGATTTCAAAGTGACCTACGGGAGGAGTAGATAGAATAGAGGGAGAGAAAGAGAAAATTATGCCATTGATTGGTCCCTCAGTTTTAGTTTTTAGCCTTTCATTAACATACTGAAGGCTGGTTACAGAAATGTAAAAGGTCTTCTAGAGGAAAATATAAATACAGTAACGTGGAATTCGGTGGCAGAAGACAAATGTCCTGTATGTGTGCGTGTCCAGTGTTTGTTTTGTTTAGTTTTGCAAATCATTGGGGGGACATCTCAAAGCAGACGACATTTGAGATAAAGTAGTGGTCATGAGGATAAGAAGTTTTCCCACAATAGACTGCCAATAATAATCCCACTGAAGAAGGACATTTATCTGTCCGCGCTTGCAGAAAATAGCAAATGTAAACAGAATGGGATGGGTACGAGATCCCGGCGGTCAAAATCCCAACGCAGTCATCCCGACAGGGTTAGGATACCAACACCTGTCGGTAAGTATTCTAACCCTACCCCTAAACCTCTCCGCTGCCTAAACCTAACCTCCTCCCCTAGTGCACAACCTTAACCCTCCCCCTAGTGCCTAACCCTAACCCTCCCCCTAACCCCACTACTTACCGTCGGGATGCCGGCGGCGGGATTTAAACTTCATCCCTGTCAGACATCTCAATTTCTGTAAAGGTAACGGTCCCTTTACACACATATTGGTGAGGTTATTAATAACTTAGGGTATTATACCATATATATATATATATATATATATATATTACACACACACACACACAGTCAGGTGCATAAATATTGGGACATTGACAGAATTTTCATATTTTGGCCTCTATTCACCACCACGATGGCTTTGAAATGAAACAAACAAGATGTGCTTTAACTGCAGACTTTCAGATTTAATTTAAGGGTAATTACATCCAAATCAGGTGAACGTTGTAGGAATTACAACGGTTTCTATATGTGCCTCCCACTTTTTAAGGGGCCAAAAGTAATGGGACTATCAACTCAAAAGCTGTTTCATGGACAGGTGTGGGCTATTCTCTCATTATTTAATTATCAATTAAGCAGGTAAAAGGTCTGGAGTTGATTCTAGGTGTGACATTTGCATTTGGAATCAGTTGCTGTAGACTCTCAATATGAGATCCAAAGAGCTGTCACTATCAGTGAAGCAAGCCATCTACACCGTTCACCTGATTTGGATGTAATTACCCTCAAATTAAATCTGAAAGTCTACAGTTAAAGCACATCTTGTTTGTTTCATTTCAAAGCCATTGTGGTGGTGAATAGAGGCCAAAATATGAAAATTCTGTCAATGTCCCAATATTTATGCACCTGACTGTATATATGCAAATATAGGCTTCCATATCATGTGGTGTTGTAATGTGTATAATCTTATCTATACTACTGCTATTGATACGTTAATAGCTATTACTTATTGAAGTGTCATTATGAGCATACATAAAATGAGAGTCTGATGTGCACACACCCTCCCTCTTATGTGAGGCTGAGCACTTATTTCAAACACTATTGAAGTTGGCCACATACAGGGTGGATGAGATCCCTCCACATGGGCCGCTGGTTGTAGTAGATAAGCTACTTCTGGTGTCATTGGTGCCCAATAAGGTGGTAAGATGATAACTGAACATACAGTCCGATACCGACCACATTTACCAACTCCAGTGTATGACACGTCATCGCAGCTGTTTCCTGGCCATACGTCACAATATATGGACAATTGTGTGTGGACACAAATTATCTCCCGAAATCTTTCCACATACATACAAATGTTATTAATGCTGTATTACAAATAATAAAATGGAACTTTAATCAATCAGTCTTGTTAGCTATATATAGTATACATAAATAATAATGACAATAAGTACATAGAAAACCATAATAGGTTAGTGAAAGAAAAGCTCAGCATTAACTGATACTTGCAATTGTATATCTGAACTTCTAATCCTCGCTGTCAGTTTTTATTTCCCTAAAGAGCAAGTATCGTAAAGCTAATATCTGAAATTCTACCAAATGCTGTGTATTTTTCAGCTGAATAATCTATATCAAATAATTGCAATCTTCATACTGAACTAAATAACTCTGCCATGTTCTCTTCCAGTGCTCCACAGCAGGATGATATTTTAGGAAGGATGTTGTCTCTCTGCCTAAACAAGCAGGCAGTGACTGACAGGGTTAGTACTAAGAAGTATATTTCACATCCATGCATGAAAATTAACATTTTGTTTCCACTGACTAGGATACTGCAATTTCATATGATCACTAGAGTCTAAAGCTAGGTAACCACTAAAAAAAGAAGAAAAAACTGCGCTAGTGGGAACTACCTCCATAAATTCAATAAAATCTCACATGCGGCTAGGTCAATATATAAAAAGCATTTAATAGAATTTAAAACATATCAATATGTGACAATAAATAATAGGCACCAAAAATATATATGCGTGCATGAATGGACACAATAGTATTGAGCTTGTGAATAAAGGAACAGTGTGTCCTATGTTCCAGTCAATTTAGAGATTAGTCCCCAAAGTCCTGTTAGGTCAAAAACACTGGTGGATGACAGTGTGAGAGCAACAATGTCCCGGTTTAATATCCAGTAAGTAGAGAAGCTTGTGTTACCAAATTATCCATGCAGATCTCAATATGGCAAGGTATCCTCGCAAAAAGTCCCTGACCTATTGTTACGGATATGCACCCTACACATGGATGCTTTTTTTTGATGATGGATTAAAATTTATTTGTTTATGCATAAATGGATGTGGTGGCTCTTCTGGTTTGGGTGTAATAAATAAAAAATGTATACTGTATATATATATTTTTTTATTATTAATCAGTTTTCAAGGAACACTAGTACATGTCTTTAGAGGCCATGACTCTTTGTCAAAAGATACATTATACAGAACCTATTTTTGAGATACAAAATTTGATTGAAAACACATGGAGCTCACACAAGCCATCCTCAAAGACTATTGCTGGTAGAGAAATCTAGCTTTATTTCAAAGCCCGATGGGAGGTGTTGCAGTGACCTGTCTGCAGCTGTGTTCTCTGACCAATACAGGTATTCTCTTTTAAAACATATCCCAATATAAAAAGGGATTCATTCAACTTGCTACTATTAGCTGCTCCTCTAACATCACCCAGATCAAAGGATTGCTTCTCCTAATTTTTTATTACCAACTGTGATTCTAGTCTATCATGACAAGGATAGGATTATATAACAAATTATATAATACAAATATATATATATATATTCAAACAGTGTTTCTATAAATTTCGTTCAATCAAGCCCTTTAAGGAGATAAGATTATTGATATTTGCAAAGTTGGTAATTATTATGCTACAAAAAGGATGAATTTATTTCATCTTAATTACACCCATGTTTCTTTTTTTTGTTTCTTTTTTTTACCATTTGCTACCATTAATTACAATGAAATGGGAGGTGAGAATTGCTGCATTATAATTTTTTATTTAAATTTTTTGGATGGAATTTTTCATTTGTATTTATTTTGTATGTCTTTTTTTAACAGTGAAACTACAAACCAGCATAATGTTATAAGTAAGGAATTTATTAATCATATTTTTTTAAAACTTCTTCTTATTCAAGCATATCAAATACAACAAAAATACATGTGTGAGGCCAGTTTACAGTGCATGTTGAGGGTTATAACATAGCGGTATATTTACTAAAGGTAGGTTTTTGATTGATTTTAAATAGATCTAAATTGATGTTGTGTTTCTGGGGCTAAATCACATTTACTAACAGACATTTTTTATTTGTTTTTCAGTAAAAGTGTCACTAAATGTGTGAGCTAGCCCCTAAAACACAACATTGATTTAGATTGACTTCAATCAAAGTCGCCCTTTAATAAAATCTACCCAATAGAGTATATAATCAATATAAGGACATAATCAATACAGGAGACACATAGGGGGGGCATGCCCAAAACAAAAGAATAATGCGTATACAGGTCAATGGGTGGCTCTCTCCTACTCTATTCATATTTGATTGAATCATACAACCCACATAATTAAAGTTGTATTGCTTCATCTTGGCATAGAATTTTGGTACCAGGCTACTATTATTATATTTAGTATTTTTTTTTTTTTTAGATTTCAGTGGTGCACCACGGCTATATTATTTCCTCAGTAACACAATACCTACTGACCTCAGTATTATTCTATGTAACTTTGTGTTTGTATATCTGCTTGTTTCCTGTAAGGGACTCTTACATAAAAGGTTTGTGAAAACCCCAGATCTTTCCTCTTGTCTGAATACACCATATATAAAAAAAATTCTCCAGCTGGAGCTGGAGCTACAGGGGAATTTCTGTTTCTATGAGACACTAAGGTATATTTATAGTAAGTATTCAGACTTCTGCTGTTATTTCTAATGCTAAGATGTATGCAGAACATCTCCAGTACTTGCAATGTAAAATGACCACCTATAACAAAGCATCAGTCTTCTACAGTACACTAAAGAAATCTATTTAAAGTACTAAAATATAAAAAATATATAGATCAAATATCTTGTTACTATAGAAACAAAGACAATCTTGTGAATGTTTATTGCATGCATCGAAATTAGTGTTCATCTACAGATTTGCATTCATACACAAACCGCTTGGGAACCAGAGGTGGGAATTTTTGTCTGGTCACTTAAATAGATACTGCAACTGGCTACATTGTAAAATTTATTGTTATGCAAAACTATGATATGAACCTTTACCTATATTATCAGAAAATATGTAAATTTTAATTGTAACTAATTTTTTTCTGCAAGTAATTTTTATTAAAGCATTTTCACAGAACAATTACACAGACACAATAACATGTGAAAATATTCAATAAACATATCAGTATACAAAATAAAATAGCCCAACTAATGCAATATAAACACCATACGGACTCAAAAAGTCCACATTCAAATAAAATGGCCATTTATTAAAACCATCACATAATTAGTTTCATTTGATCATTTTATCTAATAGAACATAATACAAAATAATAATAATAAAAAAAAAAAAAAAGTGACAAGGTGAGAGAGGGGGTGGGGGGGATTTTCCACCGGGAACCTAAGGACCAAGACAAAAACCAAAAATCAAGTTAACTGGGGCGAATAGGAAATAGAATTATAATAGTCCCATTAGGGATTTATAGCGGGCCGACTCCTAAAAATCTTCAGGTAGTTTTTGGATTGGTCAGCCGAAGACAATATAATATCATCCATTGAGCGATAAAGTTCAATTCTTTTGAACCAATCCACTAGAGTTGGGGGGGGGAGGTAGATCTCCATTGCACAGGAATGACCGCCTTGGCAGCACTATTAAGGTACTTAAGAAGGGATTTTTTGTAAACAGATAAATGTATAGAAATTAAATCCAGGAGCCAAAATTCAGGCCCAACCGGAAACCTCCAAGCCCAAAATCTCCCGTGCAACCGAGACCACCCCATCCCAATAAGGCCTAAGAACCGAGCAAGTGTGAAGAGGATTACCGAAGTCCCCACCACATCTCCAACAACACGTCGACACCCCTGGATACATTTTAGATAAAACTGATGGACAATGATACCAACGAGAGACTACCTTAGAATGAGTCTCAATAGTTAATATGTTGGTAGAGCTACTCCAGGATTTCTCAAAAATAGAAGTCCATTAAATATCACTAATGTCTGTACCAAGATCTGTCTCCCACTTTTAAGTAAAGTTTGGAAAAGAGGAAAAACGATATTCTATCAGGAGTGTGTATATGGTTGACACAACGTGGGAAGGGAAAGTTGGGGACAGGACCAGTTGCTCAAATGGTAGGGATTTACGAGTTCCTGAAGAATGGAGACTCTGTGATTGGAGAAAATGTTTAATCTGGAGATATCTCCAGATCTCATTGTTGGGTAAATGCCATTGATTTTGAATATCCTGAAAAGACAAAACTCCAGAGGTACCCAACAATTGACCTACCCTGGATATCCCTGTCCGTGACCAACCTTGGAAAGCCAGGTTGGACACCCCAGGAGGAAAAGCAGGATTTCCAAACAACGGGAGGGGGAACCATGGAAATGCATTCTAAGCCCCTAAGTCTTTTCCAAATTCCCAATGTAGGTCCTATGGTTGGATATGAAATGCTAGGTAGTCGCGGCAACCAAGGTACAACATTCAGGGGTGGCTGCAAAAAGGAGCCCTTGATAGTTACTCACTGTTTGAAAGAATCTATCCTGGACCATTCCAGTATTCTACCAAGTATAACCGTGTCATAGTAAAAACTAAAATGCGGGAGCTGGAGTCCACCCAAGTGTCCACGTCTAAATAGGATATCATGTTTGAACCGAGGTGTTCTCTTACCCCCACACAATTTTTCACCACCCGATGAAGAGCACCCGAGGTAAAATGTTCATTTTTATTACATTAATCCTCCCAATCCATGAGATACCTTTACGTGTCCAAGTAGTAAGCTCATGTCGGATCTTCGCAAGTAATGAAACAAAATTAAGTGAGTGAATCTTAGAGAACTCCCAGGTATTTTAAGTGGGATGAATGCCACTGAAAAGGAAAGGCCTGTTGCAGACCTGCAAGAACCGATGTGGTAGCCCTGAGGTTCATAGCTATCAATTTGTAATAATTAATTTTAAAAAAGGAAAGATCACTAAAGATTTTAAATTCTTTCATCAAATTAGGGAGGGAGATCGTGGGGTTTGAAATAATTGCCAGCAGGTCATCAGCAAAAAGGTCCAATTTATATTCTGATCCCCCCCACCCGTAAACTCCATGCATAACACGAATATCAACGGAGACAGCGGACACTCTTGCCTTGTCCCATTAGATATTTGAACCGGATTGGAAAAATCTCCATTAATTTTAATTCTGGCAGAAGGTCCCTTGTAAAGCACTAAAATTCTATGCAAGGAAGTTGGACCAAGTCCCATATATTCCAACAGACCCAGCATGAATGTCCAGCCAATGCAGTTGAAGGCCTTCTCCGCATCGGTGGATAATAGCATCAAGGCTTCTGGAGACCGGATTGCCAGGTCAATTAAGCTAAGCATTTTAGTTGTGTTGTCCCAGGCCTCACGACCCAAAACAAAACCCACCTGATCTGAATGAATCACTGAAGGTAAGAGTAATTTTATCCTGTTCGCAATGTTTTGCATAAAGTTTCAAGTCCGTGTTTAAAAGGGATATAGGTCTATAGCTAGGGCATCGTGAGGGATCCTTCCCCTCCTTGGGGATAATGGTGATATGAGTCTCTAAGGATTGAGTTGAAAAATGATGTTCGTCAGAGATTGTGTTAAAGGCCTGGAGCATCACAGGTAATAGGGTGTCTTGGAAAGCTCTATAATATGAAATTGGGAATCCACCTGGGCCCGGACTTTTCTCGGACGGAGACGTTCTAATTGCCTCTCCCAATTCCTCTATTGTGAAAGGGCTATCCAGAGCAAGAGCATCATCTGTTGACAGTGTGGGGAGATTGATGTTTGAAAGATAAGCCCATATCTTTTCGACCTCTACCTCACCAGTAGTCTGAGAGGAGCCTTTAGACAGATTATAGAGTTCAGAGTAGTATGAATGGAATGCTTCAGCAATCTCCGATGTTAACCGACATTCCTAGCCCGAATTGTCTACTATCGACTGAATATGCATGGAGGCCCTCAATTTAATTTTATCCAACATGAGCTTGTTCAAGGACCGTCTAGCATCTCTTAAGTTTTGCCAGAGCGTCTCCAGACTGGGAGGATTTATGAGCCGTCTCCAGCTCCTGAATCTGCTTCAATAAATTTACCTTTTGTGCCTCCCTCTGTTTTTTCATGTAGGATCCAAGCTGAATCAGCTTACCTCTAGTTACACATTTGTGTGCCTCCCAAAGGGAGATTTTGGATATATCGGGAGTGTTATTAATGAAGATATAGTCATCAATGCATTGCTTCAGCTGATCCCTACAGTAGGAGTCTTGTAGAAGAAGTTCATTGAGTCTCCAAGAACGAACCGGGTGAGGCAAGTTGCAAATCGAGACTTTAAAGGGAAACAGGTGCATGATCAGACCAAGTTATGGAGCCAATTCTCGCATCACTGATCATATGCAAATGTTGGTGTTCTAAAAACAGATAATCTATCCGGGTGTATACATCGTGTGGGTGTGAGTAAAAAGTATAGTCACATTCCGTGGGGTGACGTAACCTCCATGCTTCAACTAGTTGGTGTTCATGGAATAGACATCGCACTCTATGGTGCTGCGAGTCAGGTCAGTTGGAGGATCTGGAGGACGAGTCTACCAAGGGATGAAGTGTTCAATTAAGATCTCCCCCCACCATTAAGATCCCTGTTTTAAGAGTGTGAACCTGGTCAAGCAGTCGGTCTAAGAAGGCGGGTTGGTGTAGATTCGGGGCATAAATGTTAACAAACGCAAAAGCCTGAGCAAAGGAGCGCATAAAACATAATCATACAAACATAATAAAAATAATAATTCAATGTTTATAGTCTTTGTAGACTAATTGGAAGTGGTGGGCGCAGTAATAATTCAGTCCCAGTATATGACCGCAGATTTCAATAGTCCGTGGTGCGGATCTCCGCCTAAGCTATCCCTACCTTACCACCGGTGATATTACCTTCTCCAGATGATCGCTTAGGTTTTCAGTGCGTCCCGGCAGGTCTAATAGCAGCAGTGCCGGGGGATGACGTCAGACACCGGCCACCTCACGGACCTAGCGGTGGGTATATTGCTTGGTCTGGTCCTGTAGCTGTCCACTTTCCTTCCATTCTCCAAAGCATTTTGGATTGCTTCTGGTCCTTTTTCAAGGATGGGGGTGGTGGTACTTCCAATGGGTGTATTTATACTAAACTTTATTAGGATTAAAACCGGAAGTCCAATACAGGACGTCTGGATTTTTGGCACCAAGCACATGCTCCCGAATCAATTGATAAATTAAACTAATTTTAAATTATTATTATTACATAAAGAACGGTCAGTATGTGATTTAAATATGAATATAGATACAAAATGTGTATATATAAATAAGTGTAAATATAAAGTTATAAAATTATTAAAGTTATAAATTTAATTATAAAAAGGCATTTAATGTCGATATTGAGCCCATGTGGTTCTAAGGTCCTAAGGAGGAAAATCCACTTTGTTTCGTTTTTTTTCAATAAATTAATTTTATCCTCTCCTCTCCAACTTGGGCTGATTTTAAAAGGCATTTAATGTCGATATCAACCCCCCCCCCCGGGTAATGATAAGGGTGCACCGGACTTACCTTCGTTTGGAATGGTGTCCTCGGCGTCGGGATGAATATAGGCAATGGTATTTTGACGCTTATCTTAAATACCATGCCGAGATTCAGATGTCGGGATTGAGACCAACGGCCTTGTTTGATACATCTCCCGCATGCTTTAGACCAGAATGGGGCCAATGGGATATACATGACTACAGTGCCTCTTTAGAAATTCTCCACCCATTAGTCAGCTTCTCCTTTTATTTTCTAGGACTCATTAAGGTCAATGTAATATACTATAGCAACACCAGATTATGCACTCTAACTACCCATTATATTTTACTACTACCATCAAAGGCTGAAGATACCTGGGCAAACACACTAGATGAAACCAGCAATTTGCCCACGGCAATTGCTTTATTCTGTAAATTGAGGATACTCATACTGTATAGGGAGTAATATTTCTGCAGCACAATTATTGTTCCAACGGCCGTCACAAAGGCTTATTCCTGTATTTGTGAACCCACCTTTTAAAAAGATAGTTTCAACTTACACCTTCAAAACTGTTATACGTACATCATTATCTAACGTGTGCGAGCAAAATGTGACAAAAAAAGGTGAATTTTTGAAAAAATGTCCCTACATGATGGAGCTTCAGTTGTCATTGCACCATTTCTCTCAGTCTCAATGACTTGTCTTTATCATGGTGAGAAGTTTAGCACAATCAGCCGTTGGTGGGATCCACCAGCCACACAGGTATTCTAACCCATTCTAATTGAATGAGGCAAGAGCTCTCACCAAGCGAAACCTAGCCACTGTAAAATTATCATCCTTTACGTAAAAAGTGCCAACATACGATGTAGCATTATAGGCTGGTTTTGCCTTACAACTGATTGTCACTTTCAATTTTGTGCCAAAATCGTGCCAATGCCTTCATCTCAGAACTATTACATAGCCCCTCAATCTGCATATGTACAGCTAGCATTAGATCATGGAATTACATTGGACTTAAATGTAATTGTAGACTCTGTGTGCTTATGTTTTCGTGACATTACCAACCTTTGTTTAACAAAAAAAAAAAATTAAACTTTAAGGATACCTATAATATATAAATAGGAGCAATTTAGGTGAACATAAGTCCGCAGAAAAATAACAACTGCACCGAGTTCCAAAGGAAGCACAATCCCCTTGTGCAATAAAATAGATCACCACATCATAGTAACTCCACCGCGAGGGCTAGTAACCCCAACTTCACCCATTCCATGTGCAACTCTTCTAAATTTACACAAACTGTCTCATGTAAAGAGCATTTTATTTGCATTTAAACATAAACACATGACTGAATCAAGCGAACACAGAATAAAACAATCTGCACCAACTCAATTTGTTTATCTTAGACAATCTCTCCTTCCAACAGTGTAAACTCACATTTGGACATGTTTGAATTAAGTGACAACCGTTATAAACAATGCATTTCTAAATGGCATATTCAGTCTATAAGTAGTATTTCATTTTCCATAAATGGATAGAAAAACACTATTGTGTAGTATATTTGTTGCAGAGATCACTTCACTACATTTATTAATTTCATTGTAAGATACTTTATATCCTAGGTTCATTAGAGTTACCACATGTATGTGCTCCATAGAGAACTGCTGCTAGCCATTTGGTCACAGACACAAGCTATAGTTGGTAGTTCGCCCATTTTACTTTATAGTCGAGGCAGCCATTTTGTGGGCAGAACATGTCTCAGTGATGTCACAGGCAAGGAGTGAAGTGATGGTACTTATCAAGCAGCACTAAATGGCTGACTTCACTCTTGTGTAGAAGCAGTTTAATTGCTTATCCTCAAGACAGATTTGTTAAATTCAAGTCATTTCAAATGCAACTGCTAGACGTATGCTCCAAGCATCTGCTACCGTTTCATGAAAGTAATAATTCTTACAATGCTACTTCGTTCCACCCCAAAAAAGTTAAGATCGCAGCCAATTTCTAAAGATATTATGCATGAAAACAAGTGGTGAAATCAAGCTGCGTTGTTTTATTATGCAACAAAATCATTATAGCGAGAGGTCAGATGTTGCAAGATGGGTAGTAATATACATTTAAGAGGTGAATCACTGTGGGTCATTTGACATGTATAAAGTACCATGCTTTTGCCATATTTGCATAAAAATCTGCACAATGACTTTTCAAAGATGCCAATTTACAGGAAAACCCTTTTCCATAGGATCTCTGCAGGATGACACCGCAGATAAGCTGGCGAGTGAATGGTCCACTTCTCAATGGAATTTTTCCCTCCATCCTTCATGTATCTGACTCACTAAAAGTTATTCCTAAAACTCCTTTCAGATCTCAGAACCAGATTTGTGTCCTCAATCTCATAGGAGGCACCCTGCTACTAGGTCATGGCTACTACAAGAGTTTCACACAATATAAAAATACATGGGAGGGCAGGTGTTACCCTTCTACAATAACAATGCTGAAGGATATCAAATTTCTACATTCAAAATATTATAAGGTCATGTCAATCATTGTATTAGACACACATTAAAAAATAGCCTAGGTTACTGGTCACTCAGGTGTCAAGGCAAAGCGAGCCTTGGGCATAGGCCAAACAGGTGAATGTACGGAGCGCAATTGCTCCACAGGGACAGCCTGCAGACACGGAAACACACCCACACACCACCGGCTAAAGTCTTGTTTAGTACACCAGATTGGTAAGAACCAGCTCCATATCAAAGTATTATTTACTTTTTTTGTTGTTTTTCTTTAAAAACGGTTACAGCATTTATTTTTATGACGCAGTTATTCTGTATCTATGGAAGTTGCCCTAAATTCGTATTACAAGTTGAGTGCATAATTTGTCAGATTTTAGAACACTCTTGCAAATGTTCCAGAGTTTATTTGGACTACCTTGGTTTTAGCTTGTTTTGAGAAGACATTTGGCAGACAATCACAATTAGGAAGGTAGAAGCAGCGATACAATGCTTTAAGATGTAGGGTAACTACTGTTTCCACTTGGTTTGCATCTGGCAGCTTGGAAACAACAGTTCAATGAAAAAGTGACACCCCTTTCACATCGCATTGCCAGGTGGCACCCAGGATTTTGTTCATGGGTCCATCCTGGCTGAGACCCCTTTCAGACTGGCGGTCTGACCCAGCTTATTGCCAGGTCGCTGACGTCACAGCCATCACATGTTGAGCTGGCGCTTGGAGACGAGGTCATCTTCAAGCGCCAGCGCTTCCTATGCTGTGAACGGGACCACCCGTTCACACTGCATCGCAAGCCGGGTTGGACCAGTGTTCAAGCCTGCTCGTTACCAGGGTTGAAATGATGGGTCGCTCGACCAGCGTTATATCAACCTGGTCCTTTCACACTGCACAGTAACCCGGGTTGCTGCACGTTTACGTGCAATAACCCAGGTTATTGCTGGCAGTGTGATAGGGGTATGACTGCTAAACATGAAAAGGCTGTCCAAGGTGAATGCCGGTCTCTG
Organism: Taudactylus pleione; assembly: GCA_031769625.1. Lineage (NCBI taxonomy): Eukaryota > Metazoa > Chordata > Amphibia > Anura > Myobatrachidae > Taudactylus > Taudactylus pleione. Next base: position 16,643,098 of record JAUIMM010000706.1, on the reverse strand, counting down.
TGGTCAGGTACCACGCTTTGAATATGTGCAGTAGGGTCTGATTTTGAAGCAAAAAAAAACAAAAAAACAACAAATAATCAATGAACGATCTGAAAGTTGTGTGCTAAATAGAAATAAGAGAAATCGTCCAATGACAAACCACTGTCAATACTGCATCATGAGCTGCTTAAAAAAGTATGCTGACATTGTTATACTTCATTTATTTGTCCAGGATCATGGCCTTATCCATCTCTTTATGTGCAGCCATTGACCCAGATTAGGTAGAAAAATGATAAGACTGGTGATCTGCTGTAATCAGTGCTGAGCAGGTGAGAATATACAGCAATAGTAAAAAGCAAAAAAAAAAAAAACACACTAAGTTTTTCAAATAAATCTTCCTACATGCTACAAACTTTTTTTTTCGGTGCAGTCATCATCTGGCTTTGTAAATAATAAAGCATATGTACATTTAGTATACAAGTCAGACAGTACGGTCATGTATTGTAATCCTGGATCACATTTAGAATCCCTGCTTTCCTGGTTTAATTTACGTTCACACTGGGACAGATCTATCTACAGTATGATATTACTGCATGTTCGCAAGTCCGTGGAGCTTTAAGGAAAGCTCAATATCAGTGGATCGCAACCTTAACCCTTACATTTTCCCATAGGTCAGGTTTTGAGGATTTCTGTCTGTGCAAAGTAGGTGGGATAATTACTAAGCCAAAAAAATTGAGTAACTCACCTGCGCATGATTAAAGAAATCCACAAAACATGACCTGTTGGCGATACTTGAGAACTGGAGCTGAGAACCACTGCACAGAAATCGGGAGTCAAAGGCAAACGCAGGGGGGGTTCCAGTTGCCTGGAAACCCCCCTCCAGACCGGTGGATGAAATCAAGACCACAATAATACAAGAGCTGCAGCCAAAACATGCAATATACGGAACTGTGTCAAAATGAGTACTCCATTAGTGCACCAGACCAGAATATATCCTGTTTAATGCTAATTATGCTCCCTACATGGGATGGCCACACTCTAAAATTCTGTATATTGAAACTCCCCTCTAGAAATCCTGCGTTTGCCCCTGGGAGTAGGAAACTTTTTACACTCCAGCTGCTGGGGAACTACATCTCCCAGCATGCCCTGCCACAGATTTGCTGTTAGGGCATGCTAGGATGTGTAGTTCCACAGCTAACTCGGCTCTAGATCATAGACTGCAGCAGCTGAAAAAGCCTTATCATGGTTTTCTACCTTGTGATTCATTAATTTGCATATGTGCTTCTACAACTTTTAGTTTGAAAACAAAAAAGTCCGAGCTTAATTTAGGAATAAATCTCTGTATTTTTTTATTTTCTTTATTTACAACAGAAAACACAGAAGTTACAGATTCCAGTGGAGACCAATTATCGAAGGTACAGATTACAGAAATCGATAAACAGAGCAGTAGTCAAACGTAAACAATACAGAACAGCAAACCGTACAGTGGGGCTAATTCAGAATTGCACGCAAGTGCAATGCTGAATGCAGATTCCCGATTATCGGGAATCTGCACGTGCGCAGGACCTGTTCTGCAAATGTGCAGAATGGGTCCTGCATGATCGCACGCAGCCCCTTTACTTGATTGACAGGCAAAGGCATTTAAGGGGCAGTGTGGGGGCGGGGACAGCCAGAGTTCCCGGAAATGGGGGCACGTCTGTCCCATTTCCGGGAGTGTCAAGGTCAGGGGCTGCGTCCATGGACGCAGTTTCCTGACCTCGCAAGCTGACAAGCCTGAGTACTCAGCTGGCGATGGTTATTCCAGCCTGCAACCTCGGTCTCAGTGCTGGGATTGCAAATGCAGCAGGGGGTGTCATACACCTCCTCCTGCGTTTGCATATTTGCAATTCTGTCCAGAGATGAATCACCCCCAGTGTCCGCTAAATCTCTCTAGTTTTATTTGTTCTTCTCCACTTCTCAGTGTAGGTATAGTTGCTCCATTTTATGTTGAAGTTTAAAATTTTGCCTCCCACTACTACAGAGACCACATGGTTTTACATTTCTTTTTTCATTATGCATAATGTTTTGTTGTTCTGTTACTTGAAATAAAAACTTATTTCCAATCCTCCATCTGTGCTTTTTTTTTTTTTGTGTGCTCTCCTTATTAGTGAATCAGGTCATGGAAATAGTTTTTTAGATCACACCTTGTCTAGCTGATGAGTCCAGCAATAGCTGAGTGCTATGCAGACAGCAAGCCCACCGCCCTCCTACCAGCCTACATGGTAACAAGTTTACTGGGTCTATTCAAAAGTAATAGCACCTATTAGAACCTAATAATGCACACAGTATGAGCAACAAAACACAGACCACACAGCTGATTACTGGGACCGCCCCCGGCTCTGCTCTGCCTTTTAGAGCAGAGCAGGAGTCTGGTAACCGGGGGAGACTCTGGATAACGCCACCTCCAGGTGGCGTTATTATCACAGGGCTTTCCCCAATATTTTATTACTATTTATTTTTAGTAACTTTGGCCAGATCACATTTCCCATTACAATTATGGGAAATGCGATCTGATTACTAAAAATAAGTGATACTTGGTGCTTGGAGTAGAATTTTACGAATTCTACTCCAATTGCCCTGTAATAACTATAGGTGATACTAAAATAATGTGAAAAGGGTGTGAAAACAGCCCTTTTCACTTTATTTTAGTAAAAATAATGTTCATAAATAGAGCCCCTAAAAACAGGGATATTTATTGCACAAATAACTGCAGGATATTTCCTCAACTTACGTTATTATTTATTCATAGGAGAGAGTGACTCAAATATTGATGGGGCATGTGGTGTGGTCAGTGTTGGACTGAGGCATGGAGGTCCCACCAGGGGAATGAAGTGATAGGGGCCCATACTTAGGGGTGTGGCTAGCCTCCACAGAGGCTTGGCTAACCATTAGAGAGGGCATTGGCTGGGCCCCTTTAAAAAATATATATAGTAAATACTGCTAGTGCCTGCATGATAATGTACCAGATTAATTACAGCAAATCATTGTAGAAAATACACCCTAGTCCTGTGCAGTATAATGTAACATATGTATAATTCAAAAGCACAGTCTGCAACCTGATACCTAGAGGAGTGGATGGGCCCCCAGGAAGCGGGGCCCACCGGGGGTTTCCCCTGTAACCCTGTGGGCCAGTCCAACCCTGGGAGTGGTCAAATGGTAGAGAATTTTCATTTTAAATCTACAATATACCACACAGCTATAGCATACCTTCCGACTGACCCTGCTTTTCAGGGACTGTCACGCCATCCTAAAAGACCACGCCCTTTTTTGAGCTCGCGCGCAGGTAAAACGTGCCCTTCAAAATTAAAAAGTGCCCTCCGCGGTAGACAGCACCCTGCCCTAAAAAATAAACCTATAGTGAACAATGTGATTTCAGTGAATCAGAGCATAATAAGTTGTATTTTGCGGTCCTACATAGTACAAGCAAATTGTTGGCAAGTACAAACTTATGACATCTTGCTTGCCATTATCAGAAGACCTTGCGGACACGTGCTCACCTTTAAATTGCCCTGTAATAACTATAGGTGATACTAAAATAATGTGAAAAGGGTGTGAAAACAGCCCTTTTCACTTTATTTTAGTAAAAATAATGTTCATAAATAGAGCCCCTAAAAACAGGGATATTTATTGCACAAATAACTGCAGGATATTTCCTCAACTTACGTTATTATTTATTCATAGGAGAGAGTGACTCAAATATTGATGGGGCATGTGGTGTGGTCAGTGTTGGACTGAGGCATGGAGGTCCCACCAGGGGAATGAAGTGATAGGGGCCCATACTTAGGGGTGTGGCTAGCCTCCACAGAGGCTTGGCTAACCATTAGAGAGGGCATTGGCTGGGCCCCTTTAAAAAATATATATAGTAAATACTGCTAGTGCCTGCATGATAATGTACCAGATTAATTACAGCAAATCATTGTAGAAAATACACCCTAGTCCTGTGCAGTATAATGTAACATATGTATAATTCAAAAGCACAGTCTGCAACCTGATACCTAGAGGAGTGGATGGGCCCCCAGGAAGCGGGGCCCACCGGGGGTTTCCCCTGTAACCCTGTGGGCCAGTCCAACCCTGGGAGTGGTCAAATGGTAGAGAATTTTCATTTTAAATCTACAATATACCACACAGCTATAGCATACCTTCCGACTGACCCTGCTTTTCAGGGACTGTCACGCCATCCTAAAAGACCACGCCCTTTTTTGAGCTCGCGCGCAGGTAAAACGTGCCCTTCAAAATTAAAAAGTGCCCTCCGCGGTAGACAGCACCCTGCCCTAAAAAATAAACCTATAGTGAACAATGTGATTTCAGTGAATCAGAGCATAATAAGTTGTATTTTGCGGTCCTACATAGTACAAGCAAATTGTTGGCAAGTACAAACTTATGACATCTTGCTTGCCATTATCAGAAGACCTTGCGGACACGTGCTCACCTTTGCTCAGTGTTAATCAGGACATCGTTACACCTGTGAACATGATAGAATCAATCGAGGACAACATTTTTAATCACACCTTTTCTAACCAATTCTATATTATCCTAAACTAAAGTTGTAGCTCTGTCCTGCAATCATTGGACTACAGGTCTCAGCATGCCTGCCAGCCTTACGCTGCTATGTATATCACAGCAGGCAGGCTAGAAAAAAAATGTGTGCGTTAGAACTGCCACATATGGAAATTGGAAGCAAGAGCAGAGTAAGAATGAATGAATGCCTTAATATTGTGACTAACAACACATCATCCCAGGGTTTGGAATTCCAGAGAGTGATCTAATGCAGGATTCCTTTGGCTTTGTAACCGAAAGAAAAATCCTCCTAAACTCCGCCCCTTAAATTTTACAGGAATAAAAAAAAAAGTCGAACATTTCCATTTTTGGAAATGAGGGAGCCGTTTCTGAATAGCCCAAGACAACAAACTCAGACAGGGACATAAACTGGGGCTGGCTGCGATCAGCTGAGAGGAAATGGATGGGAGGTGAAGTCTGCTCTGCCATAGGCTCTGGAACTTACAGAGACATCTTAAACAGGGAAAATATTTGTTTATCTCATAACTGGCTGATCACGTCCGTTTCATGCACTGTTCTGTAAGAAAAGCTAACTGCATAGCAGAACGCTTCTTTTCCCACCACACAATCAAAACTAAAAGGTAAAAAGAGCACATTTATGAACCAAAAGAGTGCTTATAGGACATATGGCAATAGAGGAAAAATGTCATTGCTGGGATTTTTTTTTACATGGGTGTGGAATAAAAAATCTTCAGCGTCTAGATAGACAGTCAATAGGTCGACACCAAATGGTCGTTAGGCAATATGTATGTAGGGTCAAATGGTCAAGATGGACTTCGGTCAACAGGTCAAATGGTCAACACACAAAAGGTCAATACATATTTTTTTTTACCCTAATTCTTGCCCTCCCCATAGTACCTAACCCCAACCCTCCCCTTTCCTTAGCCGAACCCTAAAAGTCATTTAAAAAAAAATAAAAATCACGTGTCGACCATTTGTGTGTCAACCTTTTTACCATGTCAACCTTTTAACTGTCGAGATATTGACTGTGTATCTAGTCACTGTAGAATAGATCATCCATCCGGATATCCTTTTGTACATCTGCAGGGTCCTTATAAGATATCCGTGAGATACTTTACAATATTTTCCTGAATCTACGGAACTAAAATCTAAACTTAAAATGCGCTTGAATCAAAACATAAGAATATGCTTTAAGGCATATTAAAAAAATATATTCTTACGAATGTATGAAAACCACCAATATTGAGTTTCACTTTTTGAAATATTGTTTTATTCAGATCTTCAAAAGACGCAAGTACATCAGATCAAATTGTTAATACAATAATAAAATCAATAGAAGACAATACGAATATATTGCGGCATTAGATAAGTAAATCTCGAATAACCTCAATAATAGCATATGAGAGCGTTAACGGATGAGGCCGAAGATACGGCTGACATTCATGTCCCGATTCAGAGGTGGACGCAGTGTCCATGGTTGTGTAGAGGAGTATTTATTTGCTACTGTACGTTAAGTCTGAGAAACCGCTACACGAATACATAGCACTGAGTGTACGCAGAGAGCACTGTTGCGTATGGATTTGCTTGTAAATGAGCTGCTCATCGACAGCCATGGGCGCTCCTGAGAGGTGACTTGAAGTGAAATTAAAAAAAGGTTGTCTCATGGGCGCATTATGCAAGTGTCACAGGCGTGTCAGGGAACCCGGCTGCGATATCAAAAGCAGAGCCGCAGCTACAGAGGCCACGATTAGAGAGAGTTCATAAGGAGACACGGCGCCTGCCGTAGAGTGTCAGCGTGCCAATGGTCATCGCGATGGTGGAGTGTTTGATTCACCAGCGGATTTGCACTGTTCAGCGCTTGAGAGTGCACAAGGTTAAAGGCTAAAGATGGCCATACACTGTGCAATATGCACAGTGCAACGTGACAGGGGATCCGGACGTCCGACATATCGGGCGGTCCCCACACACGGTGTGATCGGGTGGCAGTCCCCCTCCCCCACCCGCATAGCACTGCATGGGATCGCTCATCGCATCCCCAGATCGACTGAACCTGCAGTAAGATCTGGGGGTGCGATATACGACCCCAAAGGTGCACGCTCTATCCTATAACATGCCTATACACAGTGCGATATAGCAGCCAAATCGTTCCAATCCATCGGATCAGCTGATTTAACACACTGTGTTTGGGCCGCTTAAGATTATCACTTGCATATTATCACACCACGCATGCAGTAGCATCCGCATCTGAATCATGCCCCCGGTATCAATATCAAGGTCAAAAGAGGGGTTCTATCAGCCAAAGATGTGAGATTGTGCCAGGACGATAATTGAATCTATGCCCGAAGAGTCGACCTGATCTGGGGTGAGAAGATATGGACATAATCAACTCTACCTTCCTGATCTATGGACATTTCCGTCCAATCCTGGTAAGAGAGGAAGGACAGCCGGAGTAACAGAGAAGACATTCTAGGCATGTGCGGGGAACCCACTGGAAGAGAATGGGCTTTTTTGCAGCTGGCGCTATTTTAGCCCATGGGTTAAGTTATAAAAGGAGGAGGAGGAGGAGGAGGAGTGGTAAAGATTCCATAGTGCCCATTGATCACACATATCAGAAGGCACACCTAGGCCACACCGGATGTACTCACTGACAGCCAGCCAGAACCTCTGAATATTGAGTTTGTAACACCTATCAACAACTGCATAGAGAGTATTGGACATTGGACAGCACAGAGTCAGGAAAAAAAACATGGAGTCAGGGTAAAGATCCTATACATTGAATACAGAAATGCAGACCATGTGTCATGAGAGTTTCACAATCACATCCTATGCCTTTTCCTTCTGAGTGTCAATGAAGTAAAATGATTACAGGCATCCATCCCTCAGGACTTTATTAATCCAGAGTTTGCATATTAGGATAATAAGGAATATCCAATGCCAAACAGCATTACGCACTTGTGATATACCGTACATGACAGACCTTTGATCAAAACATTTCAAGGTGTACAGATTTCTCCATATCCAATAAGAGAACCAGTGTGATGACACCTCTGCCAGTAGGTCAGATTAGGATTAGCAGTGGCTCATTGCTGGAGCATTTCCTTTTCGGTTCTCAGTGGAATGCATTAAATCACTGTAGCCAAATAAACAGTAGGAGACTATAACAACCACCAAAAACACACAAATAATGTCAGACTGACCAATATTCACCCCTCTCATGATGTGGGGGTAGGATTTCACTATGGAAAGTTCCTCATCTCCAAATGTGAACTGGTAGGCTATTAAAAATTAGCCCCACAATTAGGTTGCAATGACACAACTTGACAAATCCAGCAGTTCAGTAGACTGGCTATAGACTATAATTGGCCCTTGTTTCCAGGCCAAGGTCCACTCAGCCAGGTCAGTGTTGCTATTGAAAGATTTTCAATCCATTCATTCAAATTGCATTATCGGCTAGACTGACAGTTTTGGGGCTACACCGGATCTCATCACATTACTGCATGAAGAACAGAACAATATTGGGGATTATAAATAGGGATCGATTCCTAGGTTTTAGTCAACTGGTCATCAGCCAGGTATTCAAATTCAACAAATTTTGGGTATATATTGACCTTAATTCAGATAATTAATTCAGATTTCTCTAGGTCGCTCGCAGTGATAAATCAGTGACAATTAAAATCCCAGAACACATGAGTTTCTTTAAAAGAACTGAAACCAGAACAGCGATAACTCAAAGTCAGATTTACATCCCTTGGGCTCACACATGTATCATACAGAAGAATACATTTTATACATGTTTTGAGTGGAGAAATACATTTCACATGATCCCTTTAAAGTCAAATTGGTTGGTCAATAATGGAGAGAAAAAAAAAAAAAGTTTCTGTTCTCAATGAAAAGCAGAAGAATCACTGACAATGTACAAATGTATCATTCTCTACAATCTACAGTAGCTTTGTTTGGAGTGCCTCCATCCTCAGTGCAGACACTTAAGCTGAGCAGGCAGTCTCAGGGATCTGCTGGAGCTCAGTTAGAGGTCAGGCAATTGACATGCGCTACTGTACATGTGCAGCTTCTCCGCATGTCTTTCTCCATGGTATTCATGGCAACTAGGCGTGACTCCAAGACTCTCCAACACTCTAGCCATACAGAGCCTACACAGATACCACAAATACGCTATATCACCACCACTATAATGTGTGGGTTAGCGATACCCTAAAACTCCATATGCTACAATTATGCCTGTAGCATATGCTACTTGTTGCTCTACCTGATTCATAAACCTAAGAACTGGCTAAGCTGTACCACGTGTGGACAAACCGCCACCAGCATCAAACGACCGTGCTACACACTCAACATCATATATACTTTAGCCAAGTGTATTACCTCCTGGTGGGTAAATTATCTGGGGGCCTACTACATCACAGCTCACTGTCACACAGTTCTACTAATAGGCTATGGGCCCAGCAGTCTTACGTTAATAGGCTCTAGATCCCCTTACACCTACTGATACTATGCTAAAAGATTTAACCACATCATATTGGAAACTGCTGCCCATTGCAGATACAGATGATGCAGAGTACTATTAGTGAGATGTGCATATTAGCATGTGTGTAATAGTGATTAGGTCATGCTATGTAGAATTGTAGAAAATTAGATCTGTAAGTGCTAGATCGGTCCTCAAAATATGAGTGTCCCCCAGTTCAGCTGCCATAATACACCCATTGTCAGTAGTAGTAAGTAGTAATCAGTACTAAATGGATTTTGTATTCAATACATTTTCAGCAATAATATATTTACCCGTAGACGAGAGTAAAGTAATTTAATTAAAGTATTATTAATTAGAACGTCAGCCATGGGTCACAAAGCTGATTTGCAGACACAGTCATTAAGAACAAGGCAATGCTCTTAATGATCATGAGCAATTCACATTATAGGTTGTAAGATAGTAAATAGGACCCCTCTTCTCTTGTCTGCTAATACTGAGTCTTGTTTTATAATGTTTGTTGGAAAGATCTGTGGAGTATGCTGGAATTGTATAGATATACTTTATAGTAAATGTTCTAGAACTAGACCACAATGCTAATAGTCTGCATGTTAAAAACATGTGTAGCTGCTGCTTTTAATGCCAGTATTGCCTATTTTACATTAGCGTTATCATGTTACAGGACTGTGATGTGTCACTTTGTATAGGATAGTTAATTAAATTATTCATTTTTCCGGGACAACGTCATTGCTAATTTTGGATACTTTCATCTGGGATTAGCATAATGATTTTTAAGTGAATTTAACCAAAGAAATAAATGGATATTGCTCACAGCACATTAATCTGCAACTATTCAATAAATGAATGGACACATTTACAAATACTCCTATTTACCATAAACAAAATAAATCTTTTTTCTCATGGAGTCAGAATGTTTACAGCAGTGGTTCCCAAACGGTGCACCGTGGCACCCTGGGGTGCCTTGTGACACTTGCAGGGGTGCCTCAGTTTGGTGGTCCAGCACCAAATCATATTATTTATGGTCAATGTAATGTAAATATGTAGACAAATAGAAGCGCAAACCTGTCCCCCACCACATAACTGACCCTAAGGATGACAGGGAAACACAAATTTACTTGCCTTTTTTCTGAATTTCTCAATAACAAACTTTTGGCTTAGGGGTGCCATGAAAACAATGCTGTTACTGTAGGGCGCAGTGATTCAAAAAAGTTTGGGAACCACTGGTTTACAGCATTGTTTGTAGTTGCCCTACAGGTCCAGTGCAGGCCTTGGATACTATGGCATACTGATGCTATAATTCTACAAATGCCATCATGCTTTGACAGCCGTTGATATAAGGGCGCTTGTAGTGCTAGTGTAGTTTAGGGTTGCCATGGTTTTCATTTATTTATTATTTTTTTTTGGAACAATGGCAATGGATATGCTAAATTAAATCAGCCTTTCATGAAGCAGAATGTGAGAATCACTAACAAGACAACCCAACACTATTGGGGGGTAATTCAATTATTGTTTGGGTGCCCATTAATACTGGTCGCCCAATGGAGCTATTCAATTGTGGCTCCGATCGGGCGCGAGTACTGCGGGCAACCAGATTTCTGCTCACACCCTCCTGAGGTGTCCAGCGGAAATCTATGAAAAGTAGGTAGTTTGGGCGCTCTAACCAGGGCTTTAGACAGGCTAAGCCAGTTCACGCATCTTAACCCGGTAAATTTGGGTGTGACAAACTCGAGAAGTAATGGCACTCGCGCCCGTCGGTTAAACGATTGAACAGCTCCGTCGGCCACCTATTACTAGTTATAGGTGCACAGAAAAATTTAATTCCCCCTTAGAGTCTTATTAGTAGTTAAGAGCAAATTTGCATAGGACAAACTAGGTTTTAGAAGGGGTGCAAATGCATTTTTTATTTTTTGCAGAGTAAAAATACTGCCTGCATGTAGTACAAAAATACTGGGGACCTTATTTTTAGCACTGCTATTAAAGGCCCCTACACACTAGATGATATTTTGAATGATTTGTCTGATTCCGATTCATCGGTACACATTCAAAAGTGTGTACGCACTAAGCGCACTCCCGCGGCATCGTTCGCCGCATCTTCAGATCTTTTGTACATGCAGAAAGATCGGTCAATCTCGATAACGATTCCACTTAGTTCATGCAGTGTGTACGCACTACCGGACGACCAGGCGATATGGTTACATTATATAGTTAACGATCTAATCACTAAAAGATGCACGATCTATAGTCTGGTCGTTTGTTACATGGCACAGTGTGTATGCACTAGATTGTTTGTCTGGGAGTTCAAGGGAAATCATTGACAACATCGCATTATTTGCAAGTCGTCAAAAGCATAGGGCATACTTGCCTACCCTCCCGATAAGGCCGGGAGCCCCCCGAAAATCGTGTGATGCTCCTGGCCTACCGGGACCCGTCCATCCCCCTCCCCCACAGTTGTAGTATAAATCCCAGCAGCGGGCGGGGGGTGGAGGCATTGACGTGATTTGCTCTGAATAGAGTCATCGTGGCTCTGACATCTGCTCCACAATGCCGTTACTATCTGCATTGTGAAGAGGCGACGGGGCTACGATCGCGCTGTTACTCCCACATGCCCCGCCCCCAATGATGTGTCATCTGCCGGGCCACGCCTCATTTTACAGCGACACGCTCCCCGCTGTGAAAGCCCGTCAGCTCCATCCCGGAAGGAGGGAGCTAAATGTCAACAAGCATGGTGTAGGTGCCTTTACAGTTTAGATTGGATCACTCCTAACTCAAAAGCTGAACATTTTAAAGAAGACTTTATACTGAACATTAATCGTTCAGATCAGCCAATGAAAAGACTATATGAACCTGAATGATAATTGTTAATTTCCTTAAATGGCTGAAAACTGTCAGCACTGTTTGGTTTAGTTATCAAAACTGTCCAATCCTCCTGGCCATTGTACATCCAACAATAGGCAGTGAAAAGAGATCGCCTACATACACGAGTACCGCTTCGTCATTTCTCCCCTCATCCATGTTGGCTGCGCAAATGTCCAGTCTATGGTCAGCTTTAGTAGGGATTTAGTCAGCATCCCAACGGTCAGGGTGGCAGCGGTCAGAATACTGGCACCAGAATCCCGACGTTGAGTATTAGGGTTAGGATTAGAGTTAGGGTTAGGCACTAGGGGTTAGGGACACTTACCAAATTCTGTTGGTATTCTGACCGTCGGCATCCTGACTGCCGGGATCCCGTACCCTACCCACTCTAGTGCACCCCTGCAGCACAATGTGGTTTTGTCAATCACAAATGATGGGTGTTGCAAGATACTGGCTGGTGATAAAATGCAAAGATTAAAATAGACCCTATCCTAAAGCCATCAAGAATATAAACAGTACAGCTTTTAGAATTTGTTAATGGTAAAATTATTAACTGTGCTGCCTCTTTTTTTTTTCTTCATTTATTTAATTAATAAATAAATAAATACAATTAAAGTATAAAAAAATAAAAAGTTGAAAAGTCCACTTTGAAAGTCACATTATTCAAAACACTCCATTCTGGAATCAAACAGCATTAAGCAATTAGGAGAGTTTAGAACAGCACCTCTCCGTCCTGCCCGGACCCACACACAGACTGCTGCTACTGCGGTGTGGAATTTAAGAGGGATTAATGGCTCTAGGATCTGCTCATGTGGTCTCACAAGCCATACTGCAGCAGGAGTGTCGTCAAAACAATAAGCGCTCTATAAAAAATGTCCCAGTCCAAACAAGGACAGTGTTACCTCCAGGGCCACTCACTCATTTTCCACCTCCCCCACCCCACTGTGTAGACTTAATAACTCAGATTCTGCTTCCGCTTTATTCCTAGAACAGAGGTGAGCTTTATACTAGGAATGGCATATACTAGTGTATTTATTCTGTGCCTGCAGACTCTGCATCTATTTCAGCAGCTTGGTGCTGTCACTGAATGAATGGATGACTCAAAGGGACAGACCTGTACATTTTACTGTATCACCCATGGGACCAATTATGACGACCAGTACTTCCAGCAGCTACACATTAGTCACAGCACATATAAATATATATATCATTCCTAGGCATTTGTCCGCCTCCTCATTCCAAAATGTTTTCTTGTTCATTGTAAATTAAGCTGCTTGTATTAAGTGATTATCTGTCAATTGTGATTGAATGCAATTTTCTCATTCATTGCTTTCAGCTATACTGGCAATATAAGGCCCTACATGTAATTCATGCCTACAGATCAATAAAACTGTGCTTTTGGCTTTGGAAGATGTCTCGTGCACACACGTCATTAAAACTGAGTAACAGAGATAATATCTAAAAAAAAAAAAAACATACAAAAATACAAAACAAAACAAAAAAAAACAAAACTGGTGTGTTCTGTCAGATGCTCCCTCAGCATTCAATGCTTCAAACGCTTCCTTAAAGTTTACCACTGACTGCCCAAGTCAGGAAGGAGTACCGGATCAGACAGAGATCTGGTAGGCTACAATGAATTAGTGGGTTTAAGGCGTAAACCCACTAATTCTTTCTAGTCTACCAGATCTCTGTCTGATCCGGTACTCCTTCCTCCATCCCTCAGGGGTCTATAATGACCCCAAAGTAATAAAGCCTTGGAGAGAGATAAAGTACAAACCAATCAGCACCTGTCACTTTACAAGCTGTGTTTGAAAATGACAGGAGCTGATTAGTTGGTACTTTATCTCTCTCCACTTTATCTTTTTCCAAGGCAAGTCTCTCTCACTCTCCCCATAGCCCCACCTTCCCTATTAGAATGTAAGCTTTCAAGAGCAAGGCCCTCCCTTTTCTTGTTTTATCAGCCAATAGTTATATATTGCAACTATGATTACATTTGTAAATAGCTTATTATTTTAGTTCCTTTTGTTTATCCTGTTTATATAATTTGCAATGTTCGGTGCTGAGGAAATGTGTGATGTCTCATAAATAAATGTTAATAATAATAATAATAATAATAATAATAATAATAATAATAATACTCTATGGGCTGCAACAGACAACTCACCTCACTTCCCTAAAACCCTCTTTGAATGAGTAATCCACCTCAAAAATTAAAGCTCAGATGTATATTAAATCTGGGCCCAGGTGAATACAAGCCACTAAAGGACACGGTCACTCTGCACTGTGTTTTATACAGGCTACCTAAGGAAATTATTTTAAAGATCATCTTTTCACAAAAAGGTCCTAAAAAATGCACTTAAAATACAAATGCTAAAATTGGTCTGATCACTGAAGCTGGGTACACACTAAACTATGTGTGTGCCCGCGATGTGATGAACGACTGCACGGACCGACATATTGGGCGGCTGGTATAAATTAGAAGATTGGATGCCCGACCGACGATATGTCGGAACCAGCCGCACCCCGCTGCATGGGGTCGTCAATCGCATTGGCGGATTGAGCTACATATAGGGCCGACCTGACGATGCGATTGACGACCAAACGGAAGCGCGCATGGCCCGACATAGTGGGTACACAGCAGCCAATTTTGACGATATGTTGGCCCGATCTATTGGAACGGTCAAAATATCATCTAATGTGTACTCACCTCAACTTATAAAGTACAATTGTCATTAAATGGTTAAACACCAGTGGCACCAGATCTGTCTCCTGCAGTGCACTCTGTGGGGGATGTAGTCTTTTCCTTTACTGCTGTCATTAGCTGTTGCCTACCAGAACTACAATTCCCAGCATCCCCCGCATCTGGCTTCCCTCATCTTGGCCTGTGATTGGCTGCTAGTTGCAGACGGAATACCCAGCAGCACCACAATGCCCTGTACTCCCCTCAAATTGTGAGTACATGTTTGTGACATAACTTTTATTTGTGCATGCAGAGAAATATATGTATGGGGGGCAGAAATTTTTTTTGGCAGGGGAAGCAAAATTTATAGTTACTCCACTGTTAAACACCCTTCATGGCAATAGTGCCAACTCTAATATGGTAGTTGGAATAAATTGTAAATAAAATTTATTGTTGTCTAAACTACATCATATTGGGCGATAATCATTTGAAACCATTATATGCCTAATACACCATCAGGCAGAAATATCCAAAGGTCAAGAAGGGTGCCCAGGAGAACAGGGGTGGGAAAGGGGCTTGGCACACAAAGTTTATATAGTGTAGGGATGCCAAGCTACAATTTGCCTGACTGCTACTGGGACTAGCACCCAGGAACTGCCAGTAACATCTAGATTACAGCCCCGTGCACTCAGATTTGTTTATACTGTGAGACATGAAGCTGACACTATGAACAAATCCCTTTGGAGAGTGGTCTATTAACGGACAACTCCCAGTGGAGCTTTCTATAATAGATTTGGATAAGTTATATATATTTATTACCAGTTATTTATATAGCGAACACATATTCCGCAGCGCTGTACAGAGAATATCTTACCATTTACATCAGTCCCTGCCCTAGTGGAGTTTACAATCTATATTCCCTATCACATGTTCACAAGCATACATACTATGGTAAATTTTATGGGGAGCGAATTAACCTACCAGTATATTTTTGGAGTGTGGGAGGAAACCGCAGTACCTGGAGGAAACCCACGCAAGCACAGGGAGACTATACAACCTCCACACAGTTAGGGCCATAGTGGGAACCTAGCCCATGACCTCAGTGCTATGAGGCAGTAACGCTAACCATTACACTGTCTGTGGAGCCCTATATATAGCTCCAAGAAGAACACTATAATATTGTATACTAGACAACAGAAATGTATCAGGTTTGTATACTTGCCAATACAATGGACTCTACTCTGTATACTTGCCACAATAAAATAACTTGTCTAGACACCGGATGTAAGCTTGGGCAGTCAGTGGTACTGTTTATCAGGTTCTAGGAGGTCCAAAAACTTTTTACACTGGTCTTGAATGAGCTATTTGGGCCTTGAACACTTTAGGCACAAAGAATGCTAAGTTGGTTTGCCCTGGATCAGTCTGTGGTTGCAGCAATTTCACAGAACAATAAAAATGACAATTCTATCGGCTCTTCGTAATACTAAAGCTGGGTACACACTGACAAATACCTTGGCCGATCAATTGATCGGCCAATGTATCTGCTGCCCGTCGGCCAGTGTGTACCTGCGATATGTCGGTGAACGTCGCCGTTCACCGACATATTGCATTGGCTGTGCTGCACAGCCGATGGACAGTTATGTCTGCAGACTGCCCGTACACACACAGCGGCAGCTGCGAGGAGGGAGGCTGGACACGCCCCCAGTCGGTACCGACGACCAGTCGGTACCCGAGGGCACAAGCAGATGATGGCTGTTCAGAGTGTATGAACGACCATCATCTGTAGATATATCTGCAGATAACTCGATCTGCAGATATATCTGTCAGGTGTGTACCCACCTTTACACAAAGGGGTCTATGTACTAAGCCTTGGTGAGAGATAAAGTGGGTGGAGATAAAGTACCAACTAAGCAGCTCCTAACCATTAAGGTATAGGCTGTGTTTGAAAAATGACAGTTAGAAGCTGATTGGTTGATACTTTATCTCCGTCCACTTTATCTTTCTCCAAGGTTTAGTACATAGGGGGGAGATGTACTAAGCTCTGGAAAGTGATAAATTGTAAAGTATCAAACTACCAGCCACTCAGCTCCTAACTTTCATGCTTCAGGCTGAGTTTGAAAAAAATGACAGGAGCTGATTTGTTGACAGCTTATCACTTTCCAATTTATCACTTTCCAGAGCTTAGTACATCTGCCCCATAGACCCCAAAGTGCCCATGTGCTATGGTGGATTCAGTGATGTCACTTTACCAACTTAATCTACAATACTGCAATCGACCGCCCTGTAGTATACGCATTAATGTTGTAGAACAAGGCACCACTAAAGCATCCATCAAGAGGAAATCACAAATTATGAATCTTGGTTATCAATACACACACTTCTAATCAAGTAGACATTCTCGATCAACAATATGCCACCAGTACTGTAACATTCATGTTGTTCAACCAACAAAGTAAGGTTAATGCTGGGTAAACACTGGCTGATATATCGGCCGATCAATTGATCGGCCAATATATCGTGCCCCCGTCGGCCAGTGTGTACAGACGATATGTTTGTGAACAATGTCGTTCACAGACATATCGCACTGGCTGTGCTGCACAGCCAATGAACAGATACAGTCAGGTGCATAAATATTGGGACATTGACAGAATTTTCATATTTTGGCCTCTATTACCCACCACAATGGCTTTGAAATGAAACAAACAAGATGTGCTTTAACTGCAGACTTTCAGATTTAATTTGAGGGTAATTACATCCAAATCAGGTGAACGGTGTAGGAATTACAATGGTTTCTATATGTGCCTCCCACTTTTTAAGGGGCCAAAAGTAATGGGAAAAACTAAACAATCCTAAATCTAACTTTCACTTTTTAATACTTTGTTGCAAATCCTTTGCAGGCAATTACAGCCTGAAGTCTGGAACGCATAGACATCACCATAGCAGACATATCTGTCCATCAGCAAGTGTGTACGAGCGATCAGCTGATCGCACGTACATAGGGGTGCAGAGAGAGGGGGGGAGCTGCGAGCGGGTACTACTTACCCAGGTCCGGCACAGCTCCCCATCCATAGCACACTTGATTTGATGTAGCAGCTGCTGGTATTCAGGGAGTCTATCCCAATTCCCCTATTGTACAACATATATATGTATAAATGAACGAATACCTGCGCTTAAAGTACTAGTGTAGGTAATGTCAGTTGAGAGATTTTGCTCCTATGGACATGTACACTATGCACCAGAGTGTTATATCAAAGATATTTAATATGAACAAACAGGTTAGTGAAATAGCAGATAAAATATGAGATATGGTAAGAACTTACCCTTGTTATCTCTATTTCTACGAAGTCCATAGGGTTCCACAGGATACCTTGGGGTATAGGTGTGACGTCAGTCGCAGGGCACCAAAGAGTTAAGCTTTCAGCCTCCGAGGATGCACTAGGTCCCCCTCCTATACCCCGCCCCCGGGCCAAGGCACCTCAGTTAGTTACCAAGCCATAGGCCGGAGGAGGAGAAGGAAGAGAGAGAACAAAGATCTGGACACATACAAGAATCACATTCTCACCAGAGGGAGACGGAAAACCGGTGACCAGAGCAAAGCCCATCTGCAGCACAGGTGCGACAGGGCGGGAGTCCTGTGGAACCCTATGGACTTCGTAGAAATAGAGGTAACAAGGGTAAGTTCTTACCATATCTCATATTTTCTACTTCAGGGTCCATAGGGTATCCACAGGATACCTTGGGGATGTCCCAAAGCAGTATCCTTTAAGGGTGGGGACGCTCCTGTGCAGAAAGGAGAATCCGCCGCCCGAAGGAAGCATCCTGAGAGGCGAAGGTGTCAAACCTGTAATACCTCACGAAGGTATGGACAGAAGACCACGTAGCAGCCTTGCAGATCTGAACTGCCGAGGCACCACGTCGAGCTGCCCACGAAGGACCCACAGACCTAGTGGAATGAGCCTTCAGAGAAGGAGGGACCGGTAGGCCTTCATGAAGATAAGCTTCAGAAATAGCCATACGGATCCTGGCTGCCAAAGTTTGCTTTGAAGCAGGCCAACCCTTTTTACGGAGGCCATAGAGGACAAACAAAGCGTCCGACTTCCTAAATGAAGAAGTGCGGTCAACATAAGTCCTTAAGGCCCGCACAACATCCAAAGAGGCCTCACCCACGGAAAGACCCGGTGAGTTAAAGGCCGGAACAACTATTTCCTCGTTAACATGAAACTGGGAAACAACTTTGGGAAGAAACTCGGGCCGAGTGCGGAGCACTGCCCTGTTCCCGTGAAAAACCAAGAAAGGGGGTCTACAAGAAAGAGCCCCTAACTCAGAAACACGTCTGGCCGAAGCAATGGCCAGAAGGAAAACAGTCTTAGCTGTTAGCCATTTAATATCCACTGAGCCCAGTGGTTCAAACGGCGGTCCTTGGAGAGCCCTCAGGACCACAGCCAAATCCCAAGGCGCCACAGGTGGAACAAAGGGCGGCTGAATACGGAGAACACCTTGCATAAAGGTGCGCACATCCGGGATTGTAGCAATCCTACGGTGAAACCAGACAGATAGGGCCGAAACCTGTACCTTCAAAGAAGCAAGGCGAAGCCCATGATCTAGTCCCGCTTGCAGGAAGGCGAGAATCCGAGACAGACGAAACTCCCGCGGTGCATAACCTCTCGGTCGACACCACTGGAAGAACGTATGCCACACGCGATGGTATATCCTCGCGGAAGACGGTTTCCGAGCTCGTAACATGGTACGCACCACAGAGCTGGAAAACCCCCGGGACCTCAGCATGGCCGTCTCAACAGCCACGCCGTCAAAGACAGCCGAGGCAGGTCCGGGTGAAGGCAAGGACCCGGAGACAGAAGGTCCGGTCGTAGAGGCAACCGCAGAGGACTGTCCACGGACAGACCCTGAAGGTCTGAGAACCAGTGCCGTCTGGGCCACGTGGGAGCTATCAACAGGAGCGTCCCTCCTTCCTGTTTGAATTTCCGGATTACCCGTGGAAGAAGGGAGACCGGAGGGAACAGGTATGCGAACCGGAACGTCCACCGGACGGACAGAGCATCCACCAGAGACGCCCCTTCGTCTCTTGTGCGAGACCCGTACACCGGCAACTTGTTGTTGTGCCGGGACGCCATGAGGTAGATTTCTGGAAGACCCCACCTGTCCACCAGTAGTTGAAAAACGTCCGGGTGCAGGGACCATTCCCCCGGATGAACGTCCTGGCGACTTAG
The DNA here is from genome assembly GCA_031769625.1 of Taudactylus pleione. NCBI lineage: Eukaryota > Metazoa > Chordata > Amphibia > Anura > Myobatrachidae > Taudactylus > Taudactylus pleione. The sequence goes on along the minus strand of JAUIMM010000706.1, from coordinate 16,623,300 downwards.
AAAGTCCGCCTCCCAATTTAGCACTCCCGGGATGAAGACCGCTGATATGGCCGGAAGATTGCGCTCCGCCCAAACCAGGATCCGAGAGACCTCTACGAGAGCCGCACGACTGCGAGTTCCTCCTTGCCTGTTTATGTAGGCCACGGTGGTAGCGTTGTCCGACTGGACCTGCACCGGGTGACCCTGGAGAAACCGCTGTGCCTGCTGGAGAGCACTGAAGACCGCACGGAGTTCCAAGATATTTATTGGAAGCTCCGCTTCTGTCGGCGTCCACCTGCCCTGGAACAAGTGTGGACCCGAAACTGCTCCCCAGCCCCGAAGACTGGCGTCCGTTGTCAACAGGACCCAATTTGGAACCCAGAACGGACGTCCCTTGTTGAGGTGGGTCGTCTTTAACCACCACGCAAGGGACAGGCGAACCTCCGGAGTGAGCACAATCGTCTGGGACTTCAGAGACTGAGGCAGCCCGTTCCATTTGGACAGGATCAGGTGCTGCAGAGGTCTGGAGTGAAACTGGGCATATTCCACCATGTCGAACACCGACACCATGGAGCCCAGTAACCTCAGACAACTGCGCACCCTTGACTGTAAAGCAGAGATCTTGTCCTCCGTCACGAAGATCCTTTGCTGTCCCGAGTCCAATGAGGCTCCAAGATGCAGAATCCTCCGAGACGGGATTAGAGTGGACTTCTGCCAGTTGATTAGCCAGCCGTGCCGTTGCAGCAGCGCAATGGTCAGGTCCAAGTGGTGTAACAGGAGCTCTGGAGATCCTGCCACCAATAACAGGTCGTCCAAGTACGGCAACATGCGGATTCCCTGCAGCCGCAGAGAAGCCGCCATGACCGCCATCACCTTGGTGAAAACACGTGGTGCTGTCGCCAGGCCAAAAGGTAACGCCCGAAACTGGAAGTGGTCGCAAACCGGAGGAACTGTTGATGGCGCAAAAGAATAGGGACATGCAGGTAAGCGTCCTGTATTTCCAATGACACCATGTAGTCCCCAGGTTCCAGCGCCAGAATGATGGACCGTAGGGTCTCCATCCGAAACTTCGGGACCCGCAAAGACTTGTTGAGTGCTTTGAGGTTGAGAATCGGACGATATGACCCATTGGGTTTCTGTACCAAAAATAGATTTGAATAGAAACCCTGGCCCCTCTGGGAGAATGGAACAGGCACTATAACTCCAGCCTGGAGCATAGTGTGCAATACCTTCCGCAGCTCCGTAGCCTTGTTCCGGTCTGATGGTAGACCCGTGGTGAAGAATCGAGCCGGGGGTCTGTGCCGGAAGGAGAGGGCGTATCCGTGGGAAACCACCTCCAGAACCCAAGTGTCTGTCGTAGTGGTCGACCAACACTGGGCGAACTGTAGCAGGCGGCCTCCCACCCTGGGATCCCCCAAAGGGAGGCCCGGACCGTCAGGCCGCAGGCTTGTCATCTGGCTTGGGGGCCGGACATCTGGTACTCCATGCCTGCTTCCGGGGCTTGACCGATTTCTTAGGGCCAGCCTGTCGAGGAAACGACTGTGGTTTGGGCCTGCCCTGGGCCCTAGATGACCGAAAGGACGATGGTCCAGAACCAGAAGGAGCAGCGGCCGACGGGAGACAAGCAGATTTGGCTGCCGCCAGCGTGGCCACAATCTTATCCAGATCCGGACCGAAGGGAACTTCTCCGGTAAACGGCAACGCTTCCAGACCTTTCTTGGAATCTGCGTCCGCCTTCGTGGATCGCAGCCACAAGGTGCGACGAGCAGCTACCGCTGCTGAAGAAATTCTAGACACCAGAGTACTAATGTCTAGAGCCGCCTCGTTGATGTAGGTGGCCGAATCACGGAGATTGCCAATCAACTCCGCCTGTTCGGCCGGACAGTCGGATTCAAAAGAAGCCTCTAATGAATCCGCCCAGCGCTCCATCGCTCTGGCAACCCAGCAAATGGCCATAGCCGGCCGTGCTGCCCCCCCTGCAAGGGAATAAGCGGACTTCAGGCAGATTTCTACCTTGCGGTCCGTAGCATCCTTAAGGGAGGACATGGATGGCATCGGCAATGTGGCACTACGGACAAGACGGGTCACGTGAGAATCCACTTGTGGAGGGGATTCCCACTTAGCAAAATAATTATCCGCGAACGGATAAGCCACCGCCAGGCGTCTCTGCGGCTGATATCTTTTGCCAGGTTGTTTCCACGCCTCCTCTAAATGGTCCACCAACTGACCCGAAAGAGGAAAGACTGTGGCATCGCCCTTCACATCTTTGAAAAAGGCATACTTAGATTTAGCCGCTGGGGGAACTTCGTCCTCAATCACCAAGGCTGTGCGGACCGCCCGAATAAGTCCAGGAATATAAACTTTGGACTTAGCATCAGCGTCCTTAGTATGGAGAGGTTCCTGATCGTAAGGATCCAGAATCTCCCCATCATCAGACGTCCCTTCGTCATCCTCATAAGGAGCGGACAGAGACGCCACCAGCCTTTTATGAGGCCGCATCACAGACTCCCCTTGCAACACATCCGACAAGTGCTGTACAGAACTCGTCAGGGAGTTAACCCACGCTGGCTCCTGAGAACCCGGGAGCGGGAAAATAGGGAGACTGTGGGGTACCACCAATTGTCGTGGGAACCCCTGCATGGGTGACGACACCACAGACTGCTGGGACAAACCCATCGGAGTAAACGCGGGCTGCGGAGCTAACTGGCCCACTAAAGCTGTTAACGCCTGAGCGAAACAAGCCCAGGGCGGCTCCTGTACCGGTGCTGTAACCGTAATAGGCCACGCCATGGTCAAACACTGCCGGCAAAGGCCCTCCGCGCTACCCTCCCCCTCCGCTAACGGTACTTTGCACGTGGTACACTGTAGCCGGAGGGGAAAATCACTTTCAGACATAATGGCACCACATATGTGACCTCTCTCACAAATTAAGTATTAAATAGGCGAGAGACCACCCTGCAGCACCGCACTGCAAGGGCTTTAGCAGAGAGAACAGGGACAGTAATAAAGCTGACAGTTTTGAGAAGATAAAGTTACAGGCAGCAGCGCTAGCACAGTCACATACAATGCAGAGAAATTACAATTCCTGCACTAACAGCGCTGATCACTCAACTACACAGACACAGGGCCTGGTAGGACACAGCGCTGCATACACAGACCTGAGCCACAGCGGAGGAGAGGTATGCGGGGGGACCCAGACCACGATGCTTCCTTCCAGACTTCCAGCAGCGTTCACCATGCGTTGCAGAGAAGATGGCCGCCGAGGAGCAGAGAGAAGCTGGCCTGGGGGAGGAGCGCTGACACAGGACCAGTCAGCACAGTGCAGAGAGGGCTGTGTGCAGCGGGGGAGGCGCCGGCTGTGAGACAGGGAAGGCGCGCTCCCCTGGCATGCATTTAACCCCTGGGACGCCGCAGCGCTACCGCTCTGCTGCGGTCCGCTGTCCCAGGGGGTAGTGGAAGCGCAGGTTGGTCGCCTGGCTCCACGCTGCAGCCAGTCCCCAGGGAGCCCCCTGCCTGGGGACTTAGGACCATGTGATCAGCGGGGACCCACCGCGGGACCCCGCTGCTTACCTCTGTCCCCCTTGAATCCGGCCATGGTCCGGAGCATCTGGGGTCACCGCTAGCTGTGACCCCAGACGCCCACCAGCATCCCCGGATCAGTACCGGCGTTCTGGTACCGGCGGGGTGTAGGGAAGACAGCATGGACGTCAGGACTGACTGTCCATGCTGTTCATCCAGATGTGCAGCCACAGCTGCATGAAGAAAAAGCTTCAGGGGCTCTTCTAGCCCCCACTCCAACAGGTGCACCCGACTCCGGCCGGGCACCAAACTAAACTGAGGTGCCTTGGCCCGGGGGCGGGGTATAGGAGCGGGATCTAGTGCATCCTGGGAGGCTGAAAGCTTAACTCTTTGGTGCCCTGCGACTGACGTCACACCTATACCCCAAGGTATCCTGTGGATACCCTATGGACCCTGAAGTAGAAATTATAGATTCTCAGGATAGTCACAGTGCTACCTTATCCCTACTGTATCTGCAGTGTGTGGAAAAATGCGAATGGAAGGGGTGGGGGAAGGGGAGAGAATTTGTGAAGATATGTGGGTAAAAGTCAGGGTTCACCTTCCTGAATGGAAGGTTGTATATGTCCAGAGGTTGAGTATTGGACTACTATAAGCATAATACATAGAAACGTTCAGTCACTCTGAAACTGTACATGTCCATAGGAGCAAAATCTCTCAACTGGCATTACCTACACTAGTACATTGAGCGCAGGTATTTGTTAATTTATACATATATATGTTGTACAATACGGGAATTGGGATAGACCCCTGAATACCAGCAGCGGCTACATCAAATAAAGTGTGCGCGGGCCCTAATGACCTTTCACTAATCTATCTAGACATTGTTGACCCTTTTACGATCTATCTATAGTCCGGAATCCCCAAATATGATGCAGCTAATAACCAACTCAACATTGGCTCCTTATACAATCTTGCAGTAAAAGGAAATAGACTCTTTCCAAACCTCCCTCCTTAAACAATCGCAAACTAACCACACAAATTTAATCTTAACCAATACAGCAACAATGGTATACCTGAGCATAGATTACAACCAATGGCTATAAGAAGTAAGCACAAAACTGTGTCTCTATGTCACAGTCTAAGGGAGCGTGCATTTACTCAATAAGACCATTAGTGGTCAACACTATGGGGCCAATTCAATTACAGGTTATAAGCAAGTTGAACAGCTTCTAGCGTCTTTGCGGGATGTCTCCCATAAATGATTTCTGCTCACAGACTATGGAGTGAGACGCTGCTACAGAGAAATCAAGTGAAGTGGGAGTTGTTCGATCTCTATCTGGACATAGAAAATTAACTATAACCCAATTTAAGGCAAATATTTAATGGACAGCTGTTGTTGACCTCCTAGCATACACTGCAGACTCTTGGCTAATGTATTATCTGACTTAGATGAATTATGGGCAATTAGCCCTAAATTGGCTACTAATGGTGTAAGAAAGGAATGAATGAAATGACTGAAAGATAAAACGCTCCTCCTGCTCTATGCATGTCTCCTTCTAATGAGTGGCAGCTGGAAAAAGGGAGAAGAGTATATTTTAGATATGAAGCGGAAATGCTACAGATGGGTATGAACTGAAGTCATGGGAGGTAGAAGAACTGGGGGAGGAGGAGGGGGGGAGGAGAAGGGGTTGAGGAGTTTTGTAAAGATACCAGAAGGACTGCAAACAATTCTTGTATTTAAAAATCATTAAACGAAATCAGCTATGCACGTCTCACAATAGCATCACCAAAAACTCATTGCACAATACTTACAGCGTAACTCAAACCAGACAAACATACTGTGCATTTACAACAACATATAACTAGTCATTAAACTGATGTTCTCAATAATTAAATAGTGCACCTCCACATTATGCCGTGAAAACAATTCTGCTACACTAGGGCGCCGTGATTCAAAAAAGTTTGGGAACCACTGCCGTAGGGTATATGTAAATGTGTTAAGCTGCCCATCCACTAGGCGATGTGGGAGACGATGGCACGATTACGACGCCGTCGTCTCCCGCAGGGTGAAGTGCATACACTGAACGTTCAGTGTATGCAGATCAATCATCCCCGAACATGGCAACCTGACGGCGGTCGTCAGGTTGACCATCATGTTCGGGCGACGATTGATGTTAAAAACGACCAGCGGGCGCATCGCTGGTCGTTTTTAACATTTTACTGCCCGATTTGCGGGCGATTACCAAACGGAGCGATAACGACCGTCGTTATCGCTCCATTGCTAGGTATAATCGCCTAGTGGATGGGCAGCATAACTCTCCCTGATATCAGTCAAGTATATATTTATTACTTTTAAAAAAAACAACACATTTCTGTACTATTGGGACAGGCTAAAGAAGCCCTCTAATGTTAGAATTACCCCAAGCTGCAAAATACTTATCTATACATATTATATACTAATTTATGCACACATATTGCTGTACAATATCATAGTAAAATGGATTCTTGCTTTTCCATAATGGCAAGTGTTGTAACTCCACCCAATGCTATTACATAAATGACTATATAGCCCAGTTATAAATTTCCTGATAATGAAGTTGTAACTTCAGTGCACAAATCACTTTTTACAACACATCAAAAACAATAAACCACATTATAGCTGTAGGAGGATCTACATACCAACCCCAATAAAACATTCCTGAAAAGGCACACCTAGGGTATTCAGGGCTTAGGAGGGTACACAGAGTCAGATTTTCTGGAATATATGAAAGATAATGATTGTAAAAATCGTTATATCGTTGACATGTTTGGCATGCATCGACGAATGATGCGCGTGCCCGCATGTCAGATAACGATATCTGATGTCGACTGTGTTTGCTGTCAGTTTTGGACGATATCATTCATTTAAATACTGTCAGAAATCGCTCATCGTTGATCTAGCAAGTCTGACTGTGTGTATGCACCATAACACTACAACTATGCCAAGTATTAGCCTATTTTATGGGCAAGTCTACAAACCTGTCAGTAAGTGTTACAATAGCTTTGAGGAGCACAAGGTTTGGCTCCCCACCAGCAGGTCTTCTAAATGTTATGTTTGGGAATCTGAGCAGGTTTACTTTGGGGGTGTGCAATGCGACCCATCTCCACTTCCCAACATACACACTGTAATCTTGCATGCAACAGTTGCGCGTAGCACCCGTGCAGCACTGCTCTGCAGAGCTGCAATTGGCAAGACCTGAATGGCGGAACAGTCACTTAGTATTAGGACTGTCCAGGAACTAATCGGCATCAGCTGGCTCACCACTTCCCTAAAAGTTACAAAATTTTTACTATAAATCAGAATGCCTCTCTCATTGGTATAGCGCTACAAAGTAGTAATATTTCAGCGCTTAACAACCCGCTGTCATTAGGGCTGCTATACATTTTTATATAAAAAGCAATGTGCCCTGAAGTAGTTTGTGCCGATCAGAATATAAAAAAAAAATAAAAAAATATCAGGTTATACGTGATTATATTATAAATAAGGTAGAACAGATATAGGGACCTATTCATTTGGGTTCATCAGAAGTTTCAGTTACGGTAAAAATTAGCATTTGAAGTTAAAGTTTTCTGGTAGAAAAAAGGGACTGTCCAGTAAAAACCAGGACAAATTGGAGACCTGATTTAAAAAAAAAAAAAAACTAAAGACACAACTGATATTAATATATAGTAATTATTACTTGGCTAAATAACATACATTAAAATAATTAGAGAATTTATACTAAATTCAAAGGGGGGGGGATTAAATTTTTTACGTGCCTGTCAGTAATGGGCGTCCAAGGGAGCACCTCAATTGTTACTCTGATCGGGCGAAAGTGACATGGGTGCTCAGATTCCTTCTGGCACCCTCCTGGGATGGCGAGCAGAAATCCGTGAAAAGTCTGGCTTTTGGGCACTCTAACCGGGACTTTAGATGGGTTTAGCTGCTTTACGTGGTTGAACCCGGTACATTTGGGCACGACAAGCGTGATAAGTAATGGGCGCCTGCGGCACTTGTGCCCGATTGGACCAACAATTGAATTACTCCATCGGGCGCCCAGTACTTAGGAGGTGTGCAAAAAACAAATGAATTCCCCCCAATATGTCCACCATAGCAGATTGTCATGTTAGGAGAGAGGATCTTCTGTAGTTACAAGCAGTGATACTACACATTGAGGGCCCATTTAACAACGAAGCATAATCCCTTTAGCTCTCGTTAAAAAATGTATGTAATCCATTCTGTATTTATCAAACAGCTGTAATCCGCCATTTGTCATTGCATCGCTCTCGCCATCTTTAGATAGCGAGAGCGATGCGGTCCCCATTGCCGGCAATGGGAACCCAGCAGTAACCTTTCCGGCTTCAGCAAAGCCTTCCAGGCAATGCCGGGGCATGCCAAGTTAAACAGTCATGCATATGCGTAGATTGGCCATTGAGCATGACAGAGTAGCCCATTGCTGGCAGCAATAGGCTGCCAGCAGGTGAGCAGAGGACCCCGCAGATGAGCAGGACGTCACTTGTCCTCGCCAGCGAGGTAAGTAATGATGAATATCAGTGGTATATTTGTTTGTATCACTGCAATACTAAACTAAATATGTCACTGGTATTTAGGTTTGTTGTTAAATGGGGCCCTGAGGATTTGTTGATTACGGTAATAATTTCATACAGGGACAGTGATGCTACAATCTCAGTTTATAGCACATACATGTCTTTTATTTGAACATATTTACAGTTAACATGCACAAAAACAAAATAAGCATTACATGAAACTTCAAAAATATATTTCCCTCAATGCAAATAAATGCTCCAGATTTTGTGTCATGCATAGACTTAAGGTGCCCACACACACCGCGATATTTTTCCCGATCTGGCCGATTCCGACGCATTGGAACGACAGATTGTGCAACATATGCCAAAATCATGAGGAAATCGTGAGTCCCCACTCACGATCACGATGCGATGCGCGTCCCCGCAAGTCGCACATCGCATCTTCAGATCTGCCGTGCTGTAGGGCAGATCTGACAATCTCAAGTCAGGATGCACTGGAGTAGTTAGGAGGCACGATAGATCGTCTTTCACATTGGCAGCTTTTTCATACCAAATCGTGTGCAGGACTGCCGGGGAGCTCCCGGGGAGAGTTCAGGGGGAAATCGTGTACATCGGCTGATCGGGAACACATTGCTATGTATGTGGGCATCTTTAGAAAATTGCATCTACAGGGGTATAAAATGTTTTATCTTTTAATGGGAGGATCTGGGTGGATAACAATGTACTTTGCAGGCTGCAAGCAAACCTCATACATATGCTCCTATTTATGCACCCACATGCAAAAAAGGGATCTGTGGGACAAGATTTTTTTTTTATTGTGGGAAATGGTAGAAATCAGATATCAGAATAAAGCTAAGATGCCCTTTACACATCCTAGATGCACTGTAAAGATAAAAGCACATTTGCAGGCACAATGTAATAACATTCAGACACACACAAATGAGTCATAACACAGATGTCCTCTCAATCTTACGATCAATTTAAGATATAAATGAGAATAAACAGAAGAAAACAAATAGGTGTGTCTTAAGGCCTGAGTAGGCTGAACTTCCCAGTGACACTATCCCCACTATGCATTTCCAGGGAGAATCACAATCCAGCAAAAGTTGGTGCAAAATGATTTTTCCTGTGGCAGTTCCATGGAATGGAAATAGGGCATGTATGCGTCAGGTAGAGATATAGGTACACCCTGCATTATTTGCACTTTTACAATGAACAATACTACATTTACACTATTAGGAATGCACGCCTCTTAAAGGGGATTTCCATAACTGGCCCAGCAAACAGGCAAGGTCTCCAACAGTAGCATGGCACCATAGTCCACAATTCGGGAACAAAATCTATCTTTCAAGAGAGCTGAATAGAAGTGCACTTTCAGACACAAGTTATCATAAAATATAACATACTACGGTGACCAACCAGACACAAAATCTTATATATAAAATTCATTGGTCTGCTTGTTTGTTGGTTTGTCTGTCCGGTTATGAATTTGGACACCCCTGCACCGATTGGGATGAAACCAACGCGAGGTCGTCCAGTTGGATCCTGGCAAGGTTTTACGGGGTGTTAGGGTCCCGGTTGGACCTCCCCTTGGCAGAACTTTGACCATGGAGCCTGTTCTGAGCTTTCCACTGGATGGATTTGGATGAAAACTTTACATTGGTCTGGGATGCCTAATGGAGTGGTTGGGGTCCCGATCGGACCTCACGGCGGAGTGCGCCAGGCAGAACTTGGACCCAGGAGCCCGTTTTGGGCCTTACAGTGGATGGATTTGGATGTATTAACTTGAAGAAATTAAATCGGACAACGCCTGGTACTTCAGCTAATATATATATATATAAGGTAGACAAACACCATATTGAATCAATACGCAGTTTGGATACTATTATAATATAATACAGGTATTTATCCATGCAATGCTATAAGTTACATTAAAAAAAAAAGATATTTATAAACGAGTGTTATAGAAAGGCAATATATTTAGGAGACCAAAGTGAAGAGGGTTAGAGTTAGACTTTTCTGTCACTATCTAAAGAAAAAATACGAGTATGTTTCTGTGAAGAGAAACTTCCCTAAATGCAAATGAGAAAGCATCACTGGTAATGTCATTTTTCATTTAGGGAACATTACTGCAGGCGTCTGAGACAGTTACATCTTGCCATAGGAAACTAACAATGAACCACACCTCTTTTATCACCCAGCTATATATAGCCTCACACACCTGTGCTACTATACAGCTGGAGATGGATACATAAATATCATTTCTATCAACATTACCCAATTACTGGCTCCTGTCCCTCCTACTGTGTTATCGCTGCAAGAACCACTTTTTTATATATATATTTATCATAGTTTTTTTACGGATTGTGAAATTAACCTCTTTAATATGTATAGCCATTGAATATTTAAATGAGAACTACCAGGTAGGAAAATACTTTCATAATGAAACCCCTTCAAGCATGAATTTCTAACCCCTCTCCACCCACACTTATTGTACTACTGTCATTTGCTGGTTGTGTATTACAGAGCTGGCAGAGCCCCATCAAAGATGGCTGCTTGTAGCAAACCCAAGGGCTAGGGGGAGGGGCCATTTTAGAACCATATTTTGCCACTTGGCAGGGCAACTTTTTTTTTTTTTTTTAAATACAAAAAAAAGATTGAGAAATATTACTATTTTACATGTGTAATCCTTCAGTTTTCCAAAACTGGTCCCACACTACAATTTGGTTATTTTGCTGTCCAATCAAAATCAGTTTACAATTTACTTGTCATGTGTAAGTACATGGTCATAGATCTGGTTGTTCAGTGGCTGGGCTGAATGACCGATTTACCCCATTTGTAAACCAGCTGTACACAAAACTCTTTCTATGCCACTTTTAAAGACTTTACAAAAAGACTGGGGCATAAAAATATGTTTGCATGAATATTATGTATGCCTGTATGAACACACACATTAGTTTTCAATTATACCACTAGTGGTGAAATTATATTCCAAGCACCCACCAGGCTTTAAAAAAAAAATAGAACTAGAAGAGCCAACATACTATTCAGGCAATGTGATCATACACTAGTGATTCAATAACATGCTTAGTAGCGAGGTAACATACTATTAATCTATATTACAAGATGCTCTACGGGCAACAAGATGCTCTATGGGATGCTCAATTTCAGACCATATACCAAGATGAAATATGTAATAAAGCAGTTTATTACACCCAGGATATGTAACATACCCAGTTCACCCGTTTTGCTTGAGAAATACACATTCGCTATTAGGCACCAATAAAACTTACAAACTCTCTAATACATTATAAATACATCTGCATAGGCACATGACTGAGTAATGGTTAGCATTACTGCCTCACAGCACTGAGGTCCTGGGTTCAATTTCCACTACGGCACTGTGTGGAGTTTGTATATTCTCCCTGCGTTTGCGAGGTTTTCCTCCCACACACCAAAAATGTACTGGTAGGTTAATTGGCTCCTAACAAAATTAACCCTAGTGTGTATGTGTGTGAGCATGAGGTAGGGAAAAGGGTGTAAGCTCCACTGGGGCAGGGACTGATGTGAATGGACAAATATTCTCTGTAAAGCGCTGCAGAATATGTGCGCGCTATATAAGTAAATATAGGTTCATCCATTTTCTGAACAACTCACCCAATATACTCTCCGAAAACTAGCTTAGTACTCACTCTGCATAAGCCCCAAAGCTCCTCATGCCCATAAAACCCACACATCTTGCACTGTGCTGCAAAATATATTGCTGCAATACAAATTTACATATGAGATATTATTTCTGACCATCCCCAATGTGTAGTATGTCACATCATCAATAACTAACCAGTGCCCCTTATATTTAAGTCACCCAACATGACAACTATTTAATAATAGATAAGTTACCGATCTCGCTGTCAGGGTACTCAGCGCTGTCCGCAAACCAGCTGCTCTGTAGAACAGGCCTGGTGTGAATAACTGCAGCCCAATAGGTGAATACTACAATAGGGCTGCAGTTCTTTAATTCCACTCTAGTAAGCTGAATTGCCACATCCTAATGCTGGCCTTAAGGGCAGCTATTTACTCCATTACTAGCTGCTCATTATATGGCAGCTATAAAAATGTTCCAGTTCCCTACAATCAGTCCCTATTACTACAGTGCTGAAAAGAAGGTTACTGCTCTATAACCAGGCTGTAGGAGTGAATCGTTATGAAGAACTAAAGGGGTGAGTAAGCAGTTGCTCTAAAGAACAGGATAGATGGGCTGTATATTGAAGTGAATACAGAAGCAGGGATGTCAGCAATTTCCAGCCTAGATACCTGTATCTACCTGTGTTATACAGTACATAGTACAGTGCTGCATAGGTCTTATGTCTATATTAGGGTTGGATTACTGTCATAGTTTAGCTGCCCTCTAGACTCAGCGCCTGGAAACACTGTAACCCTTTCACAGCCTCTTTACCGTGTGACTGGGAAACTATTTAGCAGATGTGTAGAACAGTTGTGAAATAATGTATTTATCCTGCAGTCATTCTCCTCACTAGAGTGGGGCTGATTGCTGCATGGCTGGATGTTATGTGTTGGTAACTAGCTACCCATCCAACATTAGCCAGAGGGCAAGGACCATTTCCCACATAGAAGAATGGGTCTGCAACCATGTAAGTGGCTGTATGGAGGAGGGCCTGATAGCTGGGGTTCTGAGCTCACCTTTCTCTGCTGCTTTTCCCAGGCTGGATCCAAGAGGAGGTCCCTGTCCCAGTCCTCCTCCGGCTGCATGTAGTCATTCTGAGAGTCATAGTGATCCATCCCTGGCGGCTGCTGCTGCTGATCTCTCCCGGTTCCTGTACTGCTAGAGGTTCCCCTCCTCCTCCCCACACAGTCACGGCGGCGGCAGCGGAAAGTGCAGCCAGCGCTACAATGTAACCAAGTGAGAGATCACAGTAACTGCCCGGGAGCGGGGAGGGAGAGACGGCGGGGCCCAGCCCAGCCCACCTATAGCAGTAACCCGATTGGTTACTAGCCCTGCCCGAGGCTGGCAGTTCTGCTACTGGTGATAGGACCCTTCAATCACCGCCAGCTCCTGTATATACATTATATGCTGGATCCTAATCCTTCCAGTCATCATAGGAATAAGAGATTTGTATTTTGTAGAAATGGAAATTACATTGTTCGCATATTTTCAACTTTCAAAGTTGAAGCCAGTGTTTTGCTATTCTGAACACACAAACTTACGATTTGACTTCCAGGTGCCTGACAGATGGAGAGCCAGCATGCTTCAAATTGTAGTTCCACAATCACTAGAGAATCCCAGGTTACATAAACAATCAACATCTGATGATATATATATATATATATATATATATATATAAATTAGTTTGTTCATATGGCTATGTTTGTCATGTGTACACGTGACTGCTGTTTCAATAGTGTAGATGTTGTTATATACAGTCAGGTGCATAAATATTGGGACATTGACAGAATTTTCATATTTTGGCCTCTATTCACCACCACAATGGCTTTGAAATGAAACAAACAAGATGTGCTTTAACTGTAGACTTTCAGATTTAATTTGAGGGTAATTACATCCAAATCAGGTGAACGGTGTAGGAATTACAACGGTTTCTATATGTGCCTCCCACTTTTTAAGGGGCCAAAAGTAATGGGACAAACTAAACAATCCTAAATCTAACTTTCACTTTTTAATACAAGGTTTAGTACATAGGGGGAGACGTACTAAGCTCTGGAAAATGATAAATTGTAAAGTATCAAACTACCAGCCACCCAGCTCCTGGGCGTATCTTCCTATTGGCCCTCAGGGGCACCGCCATCCGACATCATTAACAAATGATCACCATTAGTAAATAATCTGTGGTCTCCTTCTATCTCTTCTGCTCTTATCAGTGTCCTCCATTGTTTATGAATGTGTATCAGGCTTCTTATATGTCCCTTTATATCAGAAACATTTAAAATTAGAGAGATTCAATTTTTTTTTTTCTAATATATCTCTTCTCCTACAATACCCACCACATACTAATCACCACTCACTAATTCCCATATGTCAACCTTGCAGGAAAAAAGTGTAAGCACCACATCAACCACAATGCTCTATTCGCAAGATAATTTGCATATATGGGTAAGATAATTTGCATACATGCAAATTATCTTGCCCACAATGCACCTTGTTTGTTATTGATGCCCTCTTTTCCTGTGTTGTTAACATATAGAAATTAATAAACAGTGCTTGCATGTAGTAGGTGTTATAACTGAAAAAATATAAAAATATATATATATTAAAAAAAGTATATATATATATATATATATATATATATATTGTCTCCCTATTTCTACAGGTGTGTAAGTTGAACTACCCCCAGTGTAAGTACTAATTTATTTATCTTTTCCGCAGTATGGGGAATTGACTATGATCTTTATAGATTGTGCATACTCAGGTGTCAGGTTTAAGATATAATTCTTATGGGCTGTTTTTATTATTGAGTGTGAGACAGCAATGAACCCATGTGGGTGGTTTTATCAGTGAATTATATGGCAGAGTTAAAAAAGCATATTGCAGTGTACAGTCCAATTTGAATATATGTAAATTATTTTACCCATAATGCATGTTTGTTTTTGATGTTATATTTTCAAGCTTTTGCTGTGTATTTTGGCATTAGTAAATAGTGGTTTGCAATAGAGTAAGTTCTGTAAAAGATATATATATTAAAAAGAGAAAAAAAAATATTCTCCTATTTGTACAGGTGTCTGAATTAAACTACCCCCAGTGTGTGTTATTTTATTAAGTACAAGCAGTCATTGGAGGGGGGCGCCAGTCCCTTAGTTTGCCAGGGGCGTTTGGACCCCAAGATACACCCCTGCTGAGTTTGAAAAAATGACAGGAGCTGATTTGTTGACAGCTTATCACTCTCCAATTTATCACTTTCCAGAGCTTAGTACATCTGCCCCATATACCCCAAAGTGCTCATGTGCTATGGTGGATTCAGCGATACCACATTACCAACTTAATCTACAATACTGCAATCGACCGCCCTGTAGTATACGCATTAATGTTGTAGAACAAGGCACCACTAAAGCATCCATCAAGACCCCTAACTGAAAAACAGCCTTTGTTGTAAAATCTGAATAAAAAAAGTCCCATCTTTATCCCCTACTACCACAGCATTTATTGTTATGGTGGATTAAATAGGAGAAGATGCTGACTTTCTGTACTCCATCCTCAGTCTACTCTATTCTGCCCCAGCCTACTCCATTATGCCCCAGTGTACTCTACTCAGTCCCAGTCTGCCACACTCTACTCTATTATGCCCCATTCTACTCAGGCCCAGTCTACCCTATTCTGCCCCAGTCTACTCTATTATGCCCCAGTGTACTCTACTCAAGCCCAGTCTGCCCTATTATGCCCCAGTCTACTATACTCAGGCTTAGTCTACCCTATTCTACCCCAGTCTAACATATGATGCCCCAGTCTACTCTTCTCTGCCCCGGCCTACTCTATTATGCCCCACTCTACCCTATTCTGCCCAAGTCAACTCTAATCTGCCCCAAACTACTCTTCTCTGCCCCGGCCTACTCTATTATGCCCCACTCTACCCTATTCTGCCCAAGACAACTCTAATCTGCCCCAAACTACTCTTCTCTGCCACTGTCTACTCTATTCTGCCCCAGTCTACTCTTATATGCCCCAGATTACTATAATCTGCCCCAATCTAATCCTCTCTTCCCCAGTCTACTATAGTCTACCTATTTTACCCTACTTTGCACCAGTTTACTGTAATCTGCTCTAGTCTACACTACTCTGCCCCAGGATAATCTATTCTATCCCAGTCTATTGTACTGTTCCCCAGCATAATCTATTATGCCCCAGTCTACTGTGCTCTGCCCCAGTCTTCTCTATTCTTCCCCAACATAATCTATTATGCCACAGTCTACTGTACTCTGCCCCAACATAATCTATTCTGCCCCAGTCTACTCTACTATGACCCAGTCTACTGTGGTTTAGCGGCGGAAATAGTCACCTTTTCGCCAAGGTGCATTCTAGTGCTGCTGACTGATAAACCACAGGGAATAATCAGAGAAGGTCCACCCTATTCACCAGTTTACACATGAGCAAATAGTCTTTTTTTTTTTTTCTAAAGTTGTTTTTATTGAAGCATCATATAAGTATTACAAAAATAATACAGCATTGACACAAAATCAATACAGTGAAAATACATCGGTCATAAAGAAAAGAAAAAGAACACAAATTCACACTGATATAATCAAATAATGAACAAAAATAAAGCAAAGTCTCCCCCCCCAGCCACCCACAGGGAAAACCCCACACCCACCACTCTTGAACAACATTTGAATCATGATCAATGGGCGGATTGTTATCCATTATGCGTAATAGATACCAAGAGGTATTACGGAGACAATGATGAATTTGTTGTCCAATTTCTCTAGATAGTGTAGCAATATAGCTTTCCCACATATTGAAAAAATGCTCTACTTTGTGCTCCTTGTCCAGAACTACCACTATCAGATCCATGCGGAACAAGTACAAAAGCTTGGATCTAAACAGGGACAATATTGGAGGAGATGTGGAAATCCACTCCTGCAAAATTGCCTTACGGCCAGCCGCACTAATAGCTAGGAGCAATCGCCTTCCTCCTTTACTAATCCTAGTGGTGGTTGGCAAGATTCCCAGCACCACCTATTCTGCAGTAAAAGGCATATAGTTAAGTAAATTGTCTTCAACATATCTCTTGACCTGAAACCAGAACCGTCTAACTAGTGGGCAGAGCCAAAAACAATTGAACAAATCAGCATTATCCTCTCCACACGTATAACATGAGTGAGAAGAGGAGCATCCCATAAGGAAGCTCCTGTGTGGAGATAAATACGCTTGGTGAAAGATATTTAGAAACATTTCGGTATACATGGCCAATGGTAATGCCTTACGGGAAACCGCAAACGCAGCTATCAAGTCATCCACCTTAAGCGAGGGGAATTGTGGAAGCCACTGTGCCATCCCTGTAGTATAAATGGAGTAGTCTAGGTCTTCCCGAAAAAAGACATAGTAATGGGAGATAGCCTTTTTTAGAACAGGAGTAAGTGACAGTATCGAGTCTAAGGGATTGTTCCAGTCCTTGGCTGAGAAAAGCCTGACCACTTTTGAATATAATGCTTGGCCTGAAGAAAAGCCAGGGGATGGCCAGTTAACGTAGCATACTTCTCCAAAGCGTCTGTATATGATAGTATTTGCTTTGTATCTTTATCAATTAAACAGCCTATACTAGTAATGCCCCCAACCCGCCATAGAGTAAATGGGTACCCAGCCAGACCTTCTTGGAAGTCGGGATTATTCAGGAATGGAAGAAAAAGAGATTTGTAAGAATTCAAACCAGCATGGTGCCGGATTAAATGCCATAATCTCCTAGTATTCCACAATAAGGGGTTGTCTTTAAAATTTTGGGGCACCTCTTGGTCGTGGAGATGTAGGAAAGCAAGCAAACTCCCATCCGTCAGAAAACCTCTTTCAATGGAGGTATTTGCGTAAATATCACTGTCATGGATCCAATCAGATAGGTATCTCAACATAGCTGCCCAGTTATACCTCCGTATGTTTGGGAAACCTATCCCACCATTTGCCTTGGTTTGCTGCAGTCGTACTAAGCTAATTTTTGGTCTCTTTCTACGCCAGATGAACCTCCTAAACATTGCGTTCCAACTTTGCAAGTCTTTGACTGTAATAAACAAGGGAAGAGCTTAAATGAGGTACATGAGTCTCGGAAAGGAAACTATTTTAACTAGACTAGATCGTCCCAAATATGACAAGGGAATATCTCGCCTAACCTCCAGCTCATCCGAAATCACCTTCATAATATAAGTATAAAGAATATAAATTACCCAGGCAGCGAGGCATTTATATAATATACAAAATAATGGGCTTATGGCTAGGTTGAACAAAAGGGGCGAAAGGGGACAGCCCTGCCTGGTTCCTCTGAACATTTCTAAAGGGGCCCCACGATGACCATTGATAAGTAAAGTAGTCATTGGAGACGTATAAAGATATCGTATAATATTGGTAAATACAGAACCAAACTCCTGTGTATGAGATATAGCAAATAGGTGTGGCCATAGAACGGTGTTGAACGCCCTCGTTGTGTCCAGCCTTAATATCATATTCTGGGTATTAGCCACAACCGAAGAGGCAGTCACTGCCGCTGTAGCCGTCCGTATTGCCCTCACAGAATTACGACCCCGCACAAATCCCAATTGATGCGAGGTAAGCAACTCTGGCAGCATCACCTGCAAGCGATCTGCCATAATTTTAGCAAGTAGTTTGGCATCAGTATTTAGCAGACTTATGGACCTATATGATTCTAAGAGAGCATGGTCCCTGTGGGGTTTAGGAAGCAAAATAGTGGTTGTATGTGTAAAATGTGGGAAAGGAGAGTAATTTTTTAATAGGTCATTAAATAAACCGACTAGAGCAGGTGCCATTTGATGCTGCAGGAGTTTATAATATTCAGTAGATAGGCCACAGGTTCTCAAACTCGGTCCTTAGGACCCCAAACAGTGCATGTTTTCCAGGTCTCCTCACAGAATCGCAAGTGAAATAATTAGCTCCACCTGTGAATCTTTTAAAATGTGTCAGTGACTAATGACTACATCTGTGCAGCTGATGGGTGACCTGCAAAACATGACCTGTGTGGGGTCCTGAGGACCGAGTTTGAGAACCACTGAGATAGGCCATCGGGGCCAGGGGACTTACCCAGATGTAACTTGGAAACAGCCGACAACACCTCATCTATGGTGCAAATAGTCTTTTTTAATAGGCAATCCATAGCTACTCCGCAGGCCAATCCTGACACTGATGTTCTTGCAGCATCTGTCCATATCACAGTATATCCAATGCTAGTAGTTGTGTATAGTTAGGTGTTTATTCATTGTGATTTAGTTTTCTTATTAGTATTGCTTTTATACATCTGTCAATGAGAACCTACAGTATAGTGGTCGTCAATACTGTGGTCATTCCCAGCATCATAAATATATTATTTTCACCCATAAGTAAGAATGAAACAGAGTTCAGTAAAATTGCACCAATCCCCGGTCAAGAATTGGTCATACCAACTGGAAACCAGTGCTCTATTGGTTTAATTTTTTTTTCTCTTATAGGTCTGTAAAACAATTTGATGTGAGTGTAGCTGCAACCAACTGGAATTCACTCAAGGTGACCTTTATTTAGTCAACATATTAAAAGCCAATGGAGCAGTAAGCAGTGCAGACGTGCAGGCTCATCACTACAGATCTCCATGGTCCAAACTTCCAATGCATCTCATATTCTAGTATTAGAAAATGTACCATGAATTCTTAAGCTGGCAAGAATGCAGTAGAAAAGTTCCTTTACCTGCAGCAGAAGTACAGCTACATATAACAGAAGTTGTTTCACTGAAAAAAAAAAAAAATGACAGCATCACTGATTGGAAAATTAAATTCATTTGTGATGTTTGAAGAGGATTGACTTTCACCTTGTATGGTCTCTTCGATGTTACCTACTGTAGGTGTTCAAGTTTCCCATTTAAGAGGATTCTGATCAGGGTAGGGCTAGTGCACAAGAGGACAGGGGAAATACCTCGTAGGCCTGAGCAGGGTCGCTAAGAGCAAGCCCTGGCCTAACTGAGGAAAGTGTGGCCATGCCGCCGTAAGAAAAGTTGTTGCGGTGCTGCATGCTGGGGAGGGGGGCACTGTGAGCCCAAGAGCCCAGCGCAAATCCGGGGGGGGGGCGCAATCAGGATGATCGCTCCCCCCCCCCCGCAGCAGCAAGCAGTGTCCCTTTGTAGCCTCGCACACAGCAGCGTGTGCAGGGCTACTCAGCTGATAGGGAGGAGCGGCGTCGGGCCCGGGCCTGCTGGAGGGGGTCTGGGCCCGACGCCACTCCACCCTCCCCAATATCACTACCGGGTAGTTAGTACTTGCCCCCCCCCTTGCGGCACCCCTGGGCATGAGGACCCCTCCTTTTCCCTTATGGGTTCCAGACCGTGGGCTCTTCATACCCCAGTCCCAAGGTGATTCTGTTTAAATAAGTGACCCAGGTACCAATGACGTGTGGTGTGGTTAATGGCTGGTATCAGAGCCAGATATACAGATACGTATATGAACCCGAGGGCTCATGTGTGCATTATACAAAGGTACAGCTGTATATAGTACTGTAAATTTGTCGAGTTTTGATCATGGATTTGCAGAAAAGGTAGACAGAGGAGGCAGTGCCTCACCTGCAATACACTTTTTACTCCAGATTTTCCACTCTAAAAATTATTAAATAATACAAACAAGATATTTATAATATTTTCTTTCAATTTTTCCTGTAATTTTTATAGTCAAAACTTTGGAGTATACCCAAGTATGACAGGAAAGGTTCTCTTATGGGTATGTTCCTCATTGGAAAGATGGGAAGGACCCACTTACATGTGCGCCTCAGTACAAGAAAGTCAGTGTTGTGAATTGTATGATATGTTGAACCACTGCTATGGGGACCTGTTTAAGACATAGGAGACTGGCAGATGCTGAAGATATTCTATCAGGTGTGTCAAAGTCCATGCAGAATGTGGAAATATTATCAACAGTATTATAAAGAATATAGTCATTATTTTCTCACAATGGAGAATCCCACCCTTGGTTGATGAGGGAGGCTACTTTTGTCAGTCCAGAGGTGAAAATTCTTAGTTGAAACTCAAATTGTGCTGAACACTAATTCAGGAAGCCTTCTGGGTATGTGGTTTTGCATAGTGAGGTAGTGGTGGGTTATGAAGGTTAGACATGTACTGTACAGGAGTATGCATCACAGGTGCAGGAGCTGGAGTATTACTTGCTTTAGAGAAGCCTGAACGTCAATCAGGTGCTATAGATTCTGCTGTTCTACACACTCAGATAACAGTTTATGACCCACATGTTAGTCCTTCTAGATGGCTACTGACAGAATGGAAAATGGAAGACTTAGGCCAAGGTTAATTTTTAACTTAATACACAGATAACAAAGCCAATGGTCCAGGTTACTAGCAAGCAAACATTGTCAAAACAAGATGGGTCAGTACATATAATGCTTTCATAAATTGGTCAACACTGTTCTACTCTAGCCATATGTTAAGTTATAATGACAGAGAAAAGAATAGGACTGATTCATGTGGCTCAATGAGAATATCCATTTATGACAACCCTCTATCCCCCAGCTCAGTGGTACCAAAACTAGGTGCCGTGGCACCCAGAGGAGTGGTGGGGCACTTGCAGAGGTGCCACGAGTAGGTGGTCCAGGACCAAATCAAATTAATTATGGTCAATGTGATAAGCAAAAACAAAGCTGGTGGATGACAACCATCAAATATGTAGATACATGTCCACCACCATATAACTAAGGATGACAGATAAGCACGATTTTCTTAATGTAATATTTTCTTCTGAATTTTTGGCCTACAGATGTCATTAAAAAAACGCTGACACTCAAGGGGGCCATGATTCACGAAAGTTTGTGAATCACTGCTCCAGGCAGTTTTTAGCCAATAAATGTTTTGTCAACTAGACCTAGTTTACTGAACTCATATCCCAATCTGATGTGTGGAACAGTGTTAAAAAGTTCATCAAATCAAAATACATGCTCCATCTTAACAGAACAAAGGGCATGTTCTCAGTGAATTGTCATCAGGGATTAACCAGATTCAGGGTTAATCAGATTCCTGACTGACTGACTGACTGATCAACGGCCAGCTCAAACCCCTGGACCTAGAAACATGAAAATCGGGGAGTACATTCTTTCATGACATAGGTGCCCACTAAGAAGGTATTTATCGAAATTCGACTCCTAAGGGGGTGAAAAAGGCTAAAATGTTTCCTGCCTCTGTGCAATGTTCGGCCTGACTGTTTCATCGTGACTGTAGCACAATTCATATTCCAACACCAACTGTCATCCCAAGTGCTGCCAAATATCACTGGCAGTTGATGTTGCTCCCCTATTGGAATAGTGAGGAAGGGAATGTGTTACTGCAGAGGTGAGAGGAAAATGTGTTACTACACAGTTGAGGAAGGGGAATGTCAAATGTGTTACTATGGGATGAAGGAAGGAAATGTGTTACAACACGGGTGAGGGAGGGGAATGTGTTACTACAGAGATGAGAGGGCAATAAGTTATTACAGAGGTGAGGGAGGGGAATAAGTTACTACAGGTGTGAGTGGGTAATGTGTTATTACAGGTGTGAGGGAGGGATTGTATTTCTACACAGGTGAGGAAGGGGAATGTCAAATGTGTTACAACACAGGCAAGGGAGGGGAAGGTGTTACTACAGAGGTGAGGGAGTGGAATGTGTTTGTACACAGGTGAGGGAAGGTAATGTCTTGCTATATCAGTGATGCATTATTATAGAGGTGAAGTATTCATTTGTTATTGGAGTGTTGAGATGGAAATGGAAACAGTAAATATCTAAGGTCTACCGGGTTTATCTGCTAGATATATAAAATCAAATGTTCTGACTGACTGACTCACTGGGGGCGATTTAATTGTTGAGTGGGCAGTGATAATTAATGAGCATCCAGTTTTGCAATTCAATTGTTCTGGAAGCCCATTAATTATCACTCTGTTCACACCCTATTAGACCGGGTTTATCCGTGTAAAATGACTAAACCCATCTAAAGTCCTGGTTAGGGTGCCCTAACTATCTCCTGAGGGTGCGAGCAGAAATGCCTGCGGCTATCGAGCTCAGTTGGAGCAACAATTGAATTGCTCTGTCTCGCAGCTTAAAAAAAATAGCCGATCAGAAAACAATTCAATCTCCCTCACTGATTCACTGATTCATCAACTCCCAGCCCAAACCCTGGACCTAGAAACATGACGATCAAGGAGTAATATGCCTTCCATGACGTAGGTACGCACTAAGAAGGGATTTTTCTAAATTCAACTCCTAAGAGAGCTGCCAAACATAACTGCCAGTTGGTGTGGCTCACCTGTTTGAATAGTGAGGGAAGGGAATGTGTTAGTACACAGTTATGGGAAGGGAATGTGTTAGTACACAGGTATTGGGAGAGGAATGTGTTAGCACAGTGGGAGGGAAGGAATGTGTTACTACAACGGTGAGAGAAAAGTGTGTTACAACAGCAGTGATAGGAAAATGTATTACTACACAGGTGAGGTTAGGGAAATGTCAAATGTGTTACTACAGGGTGATGGAAGTGAATGTGTTACAAAATGGGTGAGGAAG